>JBAIZL010000004.1:204072753-204227753 GCA_036971475.1 Prosapia bicincta
TGTTACGGTACGCGGAAGAGAATAACCGAACTTGTTAAATATTTTTGAAACGCTATATTCCACCAAAAATACGCAGTTTTAATGAGGAACGGTACCTTTCTGCGTTTTAATCAAATTTTTATACAAATTCATTTCTTTACAAATCCCAAATTTACGTTGCATTTGAGGAAATTTACGTTGTCTTTACAAATAAAAACAAAACCTTACTAGGCTAATTTTCAGAGAATTCTGGAGTAAGAGGTTTAGTAGGTGACAGTTGAATCAGAATGTTACTAGCTCTGACGATCGTGTACACGAAACTTTTACATAACAAACTAGCGTCCCTTGAACATCAGACGTTATTGTCTTTAGAAACACTTCTGGCACTGAATCGGTCATTGTGTCCAAGTCTTTGTACCTTACTCTTACTAACTCTTCATCAGTGTTCGTATCCACATTCTCTGTGCTGTATTCATCCTGCATAGGTTACCGTAATTATGTGTCTTATAGTGTTTGCACTACATCAGTGATCGTATCCACGTTCTCTGTACTGTATTCATCCTGCATCGATTACCGTGATTATGTATCTTATAATGTTCGCACTACATCAGTGATTGTATACACGTTCTCTGTACTGTATTCATCCTGCATCGGTTACCGTGATTATGTGTTTTATAGTGTTCGCACTACATCAGTGATCGTATCCACGTTCTCTGTACTGTATTCATCCTGCATCGGTTACCGTGATTATGTGTTTTATAGTGTTCGCACTACATCAGTGATCGTATCCACGTTCTCTGTGCTGTATTCATCCTGCATCGGTTACCGTGATTATGTGTTTTATAGTGTTCGCACTACATCAGTGATCGTATCCACGTTCTCTGTGCTGTATTCATCCTGCATCGGTTACCGTGATTATGTATCTTATAATGTTCGCACTACATCAGTGATTGTATCCACGTTCTCTGTACTGTATTCATCCTGAATCGGTTACCGTGATTATGTGTTTTATAGTGTTCGCACTACATCAGTGATTGTATCCACGTTCTCTGTACTGTATTCATCCTGCATCGGTTACCGTGATTATGTGTTTTATAGTGTTCGCACTACATCAGTGATCGTATCCACGTTCTCTGTGCTGTATTCATCCTGCATCGGTTACCGTGATTATGTATCTTATAATGTTCGCACTACATCAGTGATCGTATCCACGTTCTCTGTACTGTATTCATCCCGCATCGGTTACCGTGATTATGTGTCTTATAGTGTTCGTACTTCATCGGATATCTTGTTACGTTGTCTATACGCTAATCGTTCTACATATGTTACCCTGATTATGTATCTTGTCGTGTTCGTACTTCATCGGTTATCGTATCCACGTTCTCTGTACTGTATTCGTCCTGCGTCGGTTACCGTGATCATGTATCATGTCGTGTTCGCACTTCATATGTATATCTTGTTCACTTTGTCTATACGCTATTCGTCCTGGATCGGTTACCGTGATTATGTATCTTATCGTAATCGCACTTCATTGGTTATCGTAATCACGTTCACTGTACTGCAATCGTCCTGCGTCGGTTACCGTCATCATGTATCATATCGTGTTCGTAATTTATCAATTATCGCGCCCACGTTCTCTGTACGGTATTCGCTCTTCATATGTTACCGTGATTATGTATCGTATTGTGTTCGTGCTTTATCGGGTGTCGTGCCCACGTTCTCTGTACTCTATTCGTCCTGCGTCGGTTATTATGTCTACGTTCTCTGTTAGTATTCATCCTGCATAGGTTACCGTGATTATATATCGTATCGTGTTCGCACTTTATTGATTATCGTGTCCACGTTCTTTATATGGTATTCATCCTGCAGAGGGGACCAAAATTATATATCGTATCGTGTTCACACTGTATTAGTGATCGTGTCCACGTTCTCTGTACGTTATTCATCCTGCATAGGTTACCGTGATTATATATCGTATCGTGTTCACACTGTATTGGTGATCGTGTCCACGTTCTCTGTACGTTATTCATCCTGCATAGGTTACCGTGATTATATATCGTATCGTGTTCACACTGTATTGGTGATCGTGTCCACGTTCTCTGTACGTTATTCATCCTGCATAGGTTACCGTGATTATATATCGTATCGTGTTCACACTGTATTGGTGATCGTGTCCACGTTCTCTGTACGTTATTCATCCTGCATAGGTTACCGTGATTATATATCGTACCGTGTTCGCACTTTATTGATTATCGTGTCCACGTTCTTTATATGGTATTCATCCTGCAGAGGGGACCAAAATTATATATCGTATCGTGTTCACACTGTATTGGTGATCGTGTCCACGTTCTCTGTACGTTATTCATCCTGCATAGGTTACCGTGATTATATATCGTATCGTGTTCGCACTTTATTGGTTATCGTGTCCACGTTCTCTGTATGGTATTCATCCTGCATAGGTTACCGTGATTATATATCGTATCGTGTTCACACTGTATTGGTGATCGTGTCCACGTTCTCTGTACGTTATTCATCCTGCATAGGTTACCGTGATTATATATCGTATCGTGTTCGCACTTTATTGGTTATCGTGTCCACGTTCTCTGTACGGCATTCTTCCTGCAGAGGGGACCAAGATTATATATCGTATCGTGTTCACACTGTATTGGTTATCGTGTCCACGTTCTCTGTACGTTATCCGGCATAGGCTACCGTGATTATATATCGAATCGTTTTCGCACTTTATTGGTTATCGTGTCCACGTTCTCTGTACGGCATTCTTCCTGCATATGTTTCCGTGATTATATATCTTATCGTGTTCACACGTCATCGGTAATCGTATCCACGTTCTCTGTGCTATATTCGCCCTGCATCAGTTATCACGTCCACATTCTCTATACTTTATTTGTGCTGAATCTTTACCATTTTTACGGTGGTTATTTGAGCTCGGCTTTTCCGTTGGGTAGTTGAGAGGAAACCATAGTTTATATATCGAACATAAACACCTCGGATTTGGAACGTTTAATATTTACGGAAGGCTGGATTATTGCGAGATAATATTATAGTATAACTAAAGTTAATAAGTAATTTCGTATTTTGATGTTGAGTGCATTTTTTTAACTGAGCTGAATACTGAACTCATGTTTTAGAATGCATTCAAACTGCATTTTTAGAACTCATTTTAAACTGAAGATATTACGTATTTTATCACATGATATGGCATGTGTTATAAACCAGTGCTTATTCGCATATCTCGGAGATTTACCACGTGCGTTATGTAAGTTATGGGCGACCCTTTAAGTTTTGAAATGGTATTATTAGAAACTGTTTTGATATTAAACATTGCTTAGCTGGCATTAAAATACAATTCCTTTTGTTTCAATTCAGTATTGATTGTCAACTTGATTTTTTGATTGTATTGTTTAATACCTGACCAACCTACTGCGACGCGACTCAATGTCGGCCAAGGACGACTACGCCTGGATGCGTTAATTTGTCAAATACAAACATAGTTGTTGTTTTTAATTTAGGCTGCTATTTATATGGCCAAGTTCTTTTTAACACATTTCAATGTTCAACCTTGCCTTGTGTAGCATTAAAGCTATAACCTACATAGTACTGTTATTGTAAAGGGAATAATTCCATATCAAATCAACCAGTAATCTGGACCATGACATCTTGAATTTTTATAATTTTAGGTTTAATAACGGTATTTACCAAGAATATTCAAACTTCTAAATTTTAGATTTTTACAGCAATTACTTTTTGAGTTATCAAAAGTAAAAAAAACAACAAAATTGTGATTGTTTATATACATTTAAATAGAAGACATAGACAGAAAAGTTGAAATTTATACTATTCTCTTCATCTGTTATAGAATTTTAGTTTGCTGTACAACATAACAAACATTTTTGAACGTTTTTAATAATTCCTTCTATTAGCTCACATTCTCCTGATATATATCTTGTACAAATTTTCAATCGTTTATAAAATGAGTTTTTTCTTCCAATCCAGTTCAAATACATTTCTTTTAATCTATAATGGATGACAATTGATGTTAATACAGTTTTTTCAAATATCTATTCAATAATAAATTATAAAAATTTGGTGATCCTAATCAGATTCGAACTGTGTATCTTCATATTCAAAGACAGGCACTCTTGGTACTGAGCCAACTTTCCTATGGCTAGAAAGTTTTTAAAAGAAGTATATGAACTTTTCTTTTGCTCCCATGGAACTGGTTTTCGTTGAAACCTCAATTGTACAACCTTAAATTGTTGCCATGGTTACCACACAATATCGTAAATTCTCAAGGATTAAAAATGAATGAAAAAATAAACTAAACAAACAAACTGGATAAACTGTATCGAACCTTGCTTCACAAACGGATAATTCGAAAGGAAACTACAACACAGTGCAAGTAAAAAAAGAATAAATAGTAACATAAACAAAAATAATAATATTCCATCACCATATATAGAAAATAATATTGAAATTTGCAAGGAAATTCACTTTTTATTAAGCCACACGTTATTCTGACGTAAGTTTACACATATTTATATTAGTTGTAATTATAGAATAAAAAGCAACCAAAATAATTTTTTTTCACTGAAGTAGGAATTGACTTTTAAAAATTTGTTTTCATATTACTTGTTTCTTAAATAAAAAAACAAACCATTACAAAACTTCATAAAAAATGTAGGGTACTTTGTGAATTTTCTGGTAAATAGGATGTGTGCATAATATTGTGTTAGCTGTAAAAAAAATCTTGTCAAGGGACAACAACGTATCTATTTTTGAAAGTTATAACTGTATTTAGAACACTCTGTTTAAAATTACCTTGCCTTGGGGTGTCAACAACAAAATACTAACAACACAAAATTTGCTAAGTATTTTATGTAACTCAATACATTAATATGTTACTGTGCTACGCAATTGAATTGAAACTAATGGAAAATAATTTGCCGTTTCAATAAAAACCTGTTTGTAGTTTTTCTGAATATCCTAATTTTTTTCATGTTCATCGTGATACTATACAAAAGTAGTTGATATTTTAAAACACTCTTCCATCTGGCCAGATATAAGAGAGAAATGTACATATATATTGTACACAATGTGTTAATGATTCTTTTTATTTATTTATTTATATGTTGATTTAGAATGTTACAAGTAGCTTCAATATGGATGGGTTTATGTAATAAGATAACTAACCTTGTAAGGCTATATTTTCTCTAGCTTTATTTATGCATAAGCCAATCACTTTATAACATAAATTAATAAATTTGTTGAGCCTTGTGTTACTATTTAAAAAAAATGTTTTTCAACTAATTACATAAAACCCACTAACTACAATACAAAATAATCTTTATTACAATAACTTTATGTACATTTCGATTACATGGTATTCATCTTTAGAAGTACGTTTTTTAATTTAGTTTATAAAATAAAGTTGATTTTGTGTAGTTATGAAATTTTGTTCAAACTGTTCTCATCTTTATCTCAAGGTTTGTGATTTTTCATTTTAATGTTATTAAGTAATATAAAAATTAGAAGGATGTTATATTCAAGCAAGGTGGTAAAGCAAATAAATAATCTCATTAGTTTTTTTTACTATTCCGGCTAATTTTCAAGAATTTTAATGTTTTTTTGTTTATTTAAACATAACAAATCAATTTTCCATTAAAAAAAATTTAGTTTTAATGAATTAAATAGTGGAGTATGTCCTTTAATAAAGAAAATCTACAAAGTAACAAATGTTTAGAACACATTTATTGAAATAAGTAGGTAAGGTTTTCATTCTTTTATTGATCCTATGTCAGAGTAATTCAAATATATTGTTTATGAAACACAATAGAAAAACATATCTAATAAACATAATTGAATCTTGTTCCACTATTTCCTTCGTCAGCCAAGGTAAAATAATAGATCAAGGTCATCTAGAGTTATTTAGTTCAATAAAAGTGAGCTGTTTTATAATCATAAAAAGTGATAATTGTTAATGAAATTGTTTTACTTTTTGATTTTTGAAAACTCTAGCCATAGAGACCACTTTACTTTTGGTCTTATGGTAAGGTACAATACTACTTTAAAGAATAGCCTAATTCTATACTGTATGCTTCAAACTAAAAAGTTATTTACAGATTGTGGTTTATCTGTTAAAAAAAGAAGCGACTGTAATCTGTAAAAATTATTTAAGTCTCCATTAACCATGTAAAAGTTTACCTACCAATCAAAAATGGTATGTGGGTGCGTGCACGTCAAAACACATGTACAGACCAATCCCGGTTATTCGAAATAATAAATGCTCAACACTTTCAGATTACCGGAATGTATGGTTACTACGTATACCTACGACTTAAATACGGCTACATGTATGCCTATATAGTACTATAAAGTATTTATATGTTAATGTTAAGAGTAGAGTTAGTTAAGTACAGTACAGTAATAACTGAAAGTAAACATTTACCAATTGAAACACGTATTTTTTAAATTGAAACAGGTTTTTTATCATGTAAAGTTTTAAAATGAACAATAAAACAAACACTTAAACAACACACTTGATAAAACACAAATAAACTTATTACTGTACATACCAAATATAAACACTTACTTTTTTATAAAACTTCACTTCTTACTTAAAAAATTTGCAATTTTCGTTTGCTTCAGTATGTTGATTGGCTTTTTTACAGCCTTATTTCTGATCTGAAGTAAAAGCAAGACTTGATGGTATGGTATGTTACCCAGTCAATGCATGTGTTAAAAGCCCAAATTACCTCGTCTGACTCTTTTACTTCTTCTTCAGCACCTTTTGTTTCAGGTTTATTATACCTTATTGTTGTTCTCACTGTCTGATTATAAATCATTTTTGTCCCTTCCACTTACCCACTCACTCGCTTATGTCTCCTGAATTTAAATCTCCACCTTGGCTGACCTTCTTTACAATGTGCACTATCGATTCAATGCCTTCATTTTCATTCTCTTCTGGAATTGTATCACATTCATATATTAGGCCATAAACATACTTAGGCCATCGATCACTTTCAATGGATGGCCATAAATTTGTCCACTATTTTTGAATGAGTCCTCAGGCAACAGAACTCTAGGCATCTGTTAGAGAAAACACTATGTCCTATATTGTTAGTGTCTTTGAAATTGCTGCAGTGTCATCAGTTTGTGATAGAATATGATTTAAGAGACGTTTTCGATACTTTAATTTTATGGTCTATATAAAGTTTTGATCCATTGCCTGTATTAGTGCAGTACAGTTGGGTGGCAGGAAGATTGCTGTGATATCACCATCATCGCTAACTAATTCTTGTGGATGTACAGGTGCATTGTCTAGCACAAGCAGTGTTTTTTCAGTAAGGTTCGTAGATCTGAGATGACTTCTTACCGATGGACAAATTCATCATTAAATAAAGCTTGATCCATCTTATTTTTTTTCTGGCCTTTTTATAAAAGTGGCATGGATCAATCTTTGAGAGCTTTTGGTTTTTGTGATTTGCCAATGAGCAATAGACGTAATTTTTAATAGACGCAATATGCTAATTTTTTGGCAGGTACTCCGGCATCAAGTCGGCTTGAAATGTCGCACTTAAAGTTTAACACCTTGTGATGACAAAACGATTCTACCATCTGCTTGCCATAAACTTTGAAACTGAGCTAATCAAAAGTGATTGATACACTGAGGTTATAGCAAATTAAACAAAACATTTTTACCTTTTTTCTTTGAACCTCTCTTATAGCATTTATTTCTTTCTCGTTTTGATATTTTTGAAAATTGTTACGGATTAGTGGGAATTTCGGAGTACAGGAATTCTACCGGGATTGGACTGTTACAATTATTATTATTACACAGTACTCTCTCTCTCTCTCTCTCTCTCTCTCTCTCTGACACACACACATACATTCACACACACACACACAACATATAAATAAAAAAATGCCAATTATAAACATTAGAGCATTGAAATGGCCAGACAGTGTTAAAAGGGTCAGAACTTGACAAACTCTGATCTTTGGTGCTGCTGTAAGGTTGCTTTGCCAAAAACATAAGCCTGGTCACTGGTCCTGCAGTCACATCTGCTTGTGGTAGGAAGAGGCTATATATCTCAGAATCACATAAGCACTTGTGATATCTATCCAGTCAGCCTAAGTAAGAAATTTAGGTTCCAGAGGTTTGGGGTTTGGAAAGTTATCTAAGTGTTCTAGAGTATATGTGATTTAATAAAGTTCTCCTCATTACATAGTCCCAGTTAAAGTAATTCTTGATACGATGATTGACTTACATTATGTTTATGGTAAACAATTCAGTGTCAGAATTGGTAGGAGATTCATCAGATAAGCCTATTAATAACGAAGTTGGTAAGGAGTTGATAGTTTAAATAACACATGAATTGCCACCAATAAAGTTTCTAAGTTTTGTATATCCAGAAAAAATTAGTTCTGATGAAACTTCACAAGGCAAAAACTGGAGGAACAAGAGTACTGTGTATATTCCATTACAAACGAGGTCATAATGTGTTTGGACTTGTTATTCATAATTTTGTAAAATCAAGTTGAAGCTAGTGTCTGTTTTGATTAATGATATAACTCAAATGTTGAAGATAAAACAGGCCAGAAGGATCTAAGAGGCTCTTTTGAAATTCTTACAGTTAAGAAAGAATCAACTTCTGAATTAATACATTCATTCATACACACATTGCCAAAGGCTTTTTGTTTAGGGCTTAAGTGTCAAATTACAGATATTGTTTTAAATGTCAGAGATTTCAGCCACATAGTTACTCTTATTCAAAATGAGAAATATGCTCTCAGTTAGACTTTTAAGTTCATGGTCATATAGATTGCTTATTTTTTTAAGTGTGCTAATTTTGGTGCTCAACCAGTTTACTCTGTCAAAGATTCAAAATTCAAGGAGGAAAACGGAATCCTAATCATTTCGGCAAAAGATAAAGTATCATTTACTCTAAAGCCAAGAAATATATTAACGCTTCATAGTCTAAAGGAGAGGAAAACATATGTTTCAATTACAGCCCCTGACAAGTCATATTGCTCAAATTGCATAAAATTGAAGAAAAACAGTATTGACTCATTTATTAGCTCGCCCCCAATAGCATCTGATACGCCCTCTTGTGAAATAACCCAGTGACTTATCGTTTATGTCCTTTACTGAATGGCTTTGTGCTTGTGGTAAGTCATTATCATAAACCACTATTAATTTTCAGAATTAGTCACAAACTTGCATCTTTGACAAAGACCAGTGTAAGATTAGACATACAAAGAAAGTTGAGAATAATAAAACAGTATTTACAAAGACAAAATTGGTATCAGATTATAGGCTAAATCGTAAAAATAATGGGGCTCATTCTAAATAAATAGATTCTTCAATGTCCATCCCAGAAATTATAGTCAGTGAATTTGAGAAAGCAATGCTTGAGTTGTCTCAATATTTTCAGCAAACCAGTAGCCAACATCAGTAAGACTCATAAAAATATCGTTCAACTCATATCTAATGTGAACAGTTATTTAATAACATAATGCTATGCCATGATGCAATAGTATTTGTTTCTAGTTACTCAGTTACTAAACCTGTTTTTATTAGTGTGAGGTTCTCATGGGCACAGTATATTTGTTGCACGTCCAGAATAGTACTTACAAATACTCTATGCAAAAATCCTTTAGATATACCGGCAATGCATTGCTAGTAATGCCATTACGGTTAACATTCGGGGTACATCTTTTTAAAATTTTTGTCAATTTCAGCTTATAATAGCCACATATATGTATAAAACTAAGAAAGAAGTGACTCAGTTCACTGTGTTGCTCCTTCTGATAATTTTGTCTTAAATACTCCATTTTTTTTATGAACTGTGTAAGAAATGAGGTGGTTTTCACCTTTAACCAATGAGGGCTATGCACCAGGTTGGGATGCATTGTATATGCTGTGATTAAACATCTTCATTGTTAAAAATAATATTTTTTTTATATAAATAGAATCTTTTACCAAAGTATGGTTAGAAGTAACAATAGTTCATTTAATCAGACAAAAGTAGCTACAAATCAATGTCTATAGTAAATATTTTTGCAAGTTATTTAAGAAAATTAGCATCAATAGATGCCTTGTTGGGTACTTTGAAAACATTGCCCCTCTTTTTAACAAACAAAATTATTGATTTTGTTCCTGTCAAGACCATTGGTTATTTAATCTGGTTAGCCAATCAATATGCTTTGTTATTTTATACTTGAAATACTCATTACTGTATTTTTAAACTTAAAAAGGTAGTTAATATGGTTTGGAAAAGATGTATTATAAAACGCTTGAAATTTTAGGCTATACAAAGTCATTTTCTTGCATTCATGAGGTTCTTTCGTCAAGTATTTTTGGGTACTTCTTGGAGCTACAGTGTTAGATCATTATAAACTGGAAAATGGTGATATTTCAAGTGTACTGAGCACGATGGATAGCAAGTGCACAAAGTGTCTTGGCCAGTGTCACAGCTAACATAAAATATAGTTACTTTGTTAGTAGGCAATGTGGTAATGGTATAATAATCCCTTGACTTAGTCATTAACAGCTTATGCTTTACCTTCATGGGATGCTCAGTACACCAGTATGCTCCTAGACTTGATACTGATACTTTTAGACAAAGTCCAATTCCTAGTCTTATTGACATAACTAGAGCACCATATTGCTTAGAATTTTATGCCTCACTGGTGTACCGACTACTAAGCAAACCAAAACATCTACATTGAAAATACTTTTCTATGACCCTCTGAGTTTCATGAGCATAATTTAATCTTCCCCATTTGACAGACGTTACTCATCCTTAACAACCTAGTGTTATAATTGCTTATTATCTGCTGTCTTCCTCTGTGAATGGTAGATATGCCATAATCTACTTTGATTTCTAAATGTATACTTATATTACACATAAAATTCCTGCTATTATATACCTACTGTGAATTTTTTAAAATATTTAAAACTGATGACTATGTGCAAATTATGTTTACTGATGTTTCAAAACTAGACAGTAGTAGTCTTCAGTGTACACTTTTTATGTCCGGAGACACCTACACCTATGAACTGCCTTGGAATTTTTATTGCCTAAGTAATTGCTATCGAAGCTTTAATTACAGTAGTGTTTACATCACCATGTTTGTTCTGACTATAAAAATGGTCTTCCAGCTATTTAGGACATTTACGTATTGTACAGGCTGCTTAATTGACAATTTGTGTTGAATACACATGCTAGCCTGCAGGGTGTTTTGTGCCCTGAGGCTGCTGAATAACCAGAAATACAAAATCAAATGAAGCAGCTAAATGAGCTATAAGTGTACTAGAAACATGGTATGTCTCTGCATTTGATTTTTTTTTGTAAACTAATATATATCCATTCTTCCTTAAATGAAATAAATAATAGAACTGTTAATTGAACCCAGTATCACCTATAACTGAGGAAATGAAGGATACAGTCCATTAAATGGAAACCTTTCATTCATTTCAGATGTTGAGAAAACTTAAGGGTTGCTTGTCTTAGCATCAGCCACTTTATGTTAACTCATGGATAATTGAAAGAAAAATTTCATTAATTATGATTTGAGGAACCCTGAACAGATGTGATCTTTGAGGAAATTTAAATTTAGCATATGCAATAATAACAATTTGTCAAACACAAATTTCTAAAACGATAATGTAAACATAAATAAAAGAAGCTAAATAAATAATTCAAATTTAAGTACATTTAGTGTCCATATGTTATAGAATTGAACTTTAGAAACAATTATTGTCTTTGTAACCTTCCCAGAACACATTTGTAGCAGTATCATTGTAGTTTTACAATATATTCTGACATCAGGAGAATAATGTTTGGTTATATGTAGTCAGTCAACTTGAGACTAAAAACTAAAATATATGACAATTTTTTAAGTGCTTAATAGACAGTAGATGTTGTTTATTGTGATCAATTCACGGCCTTGGATCACGAATGAAAAACATACAAAATACACTACATTACTTGCAGTATAATTATGAATGATAACAGTACAGTAATTGCATGTTCAGTGACTACACATGATCAACTGTGTATTAGGATAAGTACAATAATCATTTAAATTTTTTTGTATAGTTTTAAATGTTCCTTTGAAGTTGTGATTTCTGAATAATATTGTGTATGAAATGTTCATATTCATAATCTTCAGCGTGAAATTGAATACCTCTTTGTAATACTTCAAATGGATCTAATGTCTCCCTGTGACGAATTACCAATCACTAAATTAGCAAAATTCTACTTCTTGATTATTTAGCATTAACATTACAGTAAAATGTATGTATATAAGATATTTACATGCAATAAGTACTTCACAGCATTATTAGCATTTTTGAAGTTAGAATATTTTGTGTAAGTTTATAGTCATGGAGGGAAAATTGTGAGTTTTATGCACATAAAATTAATAAAAATGTTAAAAAAATAAATTACTCTTTGTTTATACCTTTTATAACAAGATAAGGGTTATATAGCTCATGGATTTTGTTGTCAGTGATGATTGGCAATACTACTTTTTAATTAAAGTAACAAAAAAGGTTCCCAGACTTTATACAAAAGTTGAGATTACATTTTTTTTTAAATAATTTTACTACAGTAAGATTTTTTATTACGAAGTTACATGTTTATATATTTTTATTTTTGCTGTACAATTTTATTATTAACTGTTATTGATATACTTTACCTTAAATTAGTTTTAACTACATATTTCCTTTTTATAACACTGTAAGGTGTTTATAACCTAAGGTGACTATATTTGTAATGACCTCAAAGCGGGACACACATTAGGAGGGTCAGGGGGTTTCCCCCATACCGTGTGAAAGATATTTTCTAAATTGACACAACTAAGCCTCCTAAACTCATTATTTTATCTCTTTTAGTACTTAAATTTACAGAAATAAGCATAGGAAAAACTTTACTGTTCAGGTAGTAAAAGTAGCATAATTACACTAATTGGACCATCAGTTAAATTAATTTATTAATAATGAAACAAACAAAAATACACATTTAACAATTGAAAATATTGTAAGTTACACAGTAAAATCAACTGAATGAAGTGTACTGTCCGACTGCGAGGAGAAAATAATTGGAAAACTATGTAGACAAGTTTGTGAACCATCTTCTTTTACCAGACTTGTAAAAAGGTTAATTGGCAAATTGGTAAAGTTTAAATTGTCAATGCAATCTCAACATATTTAAAAATAAAAACAAGAGTACAGTATGTCCGCTAGCCTACACGTTCACTCATTGGCATACTTTTTTGATGAATGTATGTCTTTAAGGAGAGCTGGTTCTCCTTTTATTTTGTCATGAAACTTACCACAAGTTAGTCCATGTATTGTTCATGTTAATAAACAATCGTTCCACTGGAGCATTCGTTCCTGGCAGACACAGAAGCAACTCAGAGATGTAACGTAAGTTTTCGCAAGGAATGTTCTTTTGTTCTAAATGGAGGAATACTTCTACCCATCTTTGGTCGATGGAAGTTTTCAGCTCACACCATTCTGACAACTTTTCATTTGTGGCATATTTTTTTAGACAGTTTACTTCATCAAACAGTTTGTTGTCATCAATAATAACTGATTTCAGCAAGTTTGATAACACTTCTACTCCATTTATCACCAACTCCCATGCTGGTGTTTCTCTCAAACTAAACCAAGACAAGGTTTCCAAGGATCCAAAGTGGCAAGCCCATTCATTAAGATACCTAACAGATGTCTCATAAAACACCTGTATTGCATTTAAAATCGAAGTTTTATCAAGCACTTCCTCGTTCTTCAGACAAGATTTAACTGAAATTGGAAGGAACAAACTGTTCTTCCTCTCAACATGAGACTTTTTGTTGGTCAAAAAGTACTCTTTGAGAGGCACAAAGAGCTGGAGCACCCGCTTCACTGGCATCAAAGCAAGTCATCTTGTTTTGCTGTAGCCTAGGAGTTTGTAATATTGTACTGAGGCTTCCTCACAAAATTCCTTAAACATCTCTACCCGTACTGTATATAAATAAAAATGAGTGTATACTTTTACAATTATAGCTTAAACATACACAGGCAGTTTAACTGCAGCTGTTTGGATTACATTGTGAATTATATGGGCTGCACAACCAATGCCAATAATGTCTTTATTCAAAGAGTCTTTAAGTTTGAAATATACATTTCGAGTACCCTTTCGAGCAGACCCACCAAAGTTAGTGTTTGTGTTGTCTGAACAAAACCCCACAACTTTATCAGTAATGTTCTTATTTTGAGGAACCCTGATTAAATAATTTTTTATTATTTCTGACGTTTCTGCAGGTAAAGCTTCAAGTTCCAGTAGTTTCACTTGTACACCTGTGGATTGGTGAAAATATCGGACCAATATTAGAGACTTATTTCCGATAATGACTCCAACTATACAAACAAACAAAGCCGTGGTGCCGAGGTGTCTCTTTCTTTCTCTCTCTCTGGTCCCTAGGTCACTCCCGTAACAATACAAAGGTAAAAAGTTGCGAACTCATTCACTGAGATAACCTATGCTACGCGATGACAGATTAGTTGATTAGCAAAATTGCCAATCGAAAACTACAAAATTCCACGATGCAAGTATAATTTACAAGGAACCAAGTAAACAATACGTTTAAGTGTATGCAATGTCCTTGTTGCTTTTATATTGTGAAAGAGTCAGTTAGGATCATTTTATTTTGGGATATAATATTAAATAATATTTAAATAGGGACATTTATTTATTTATCTTTATTCTGCTAAAGCGAGACATAATAGCGTCCCCCGAGTAAATCTGGGGACAGCGGGACACTAACCTAAAACGCGGGACTGTCCCGCCGAAAGCGGGATGGATGGTCACCTTACTTTAACCAAACTTTATTTAACTTGATATTTATAAAAGAAAGCAGCATCATTACAAGTTTTAAAAAGGTTACAAATTAATTTTGCATGATATATCTTGCCATTAGCTTATATCATTGTCAATATTTCAATTTCTCAAAGATTTATATTATACTTTTCCCAGGTATTTTTTAAATTGTTTTCAATGTGTTCATGGTTGTTCATGTTTCTGCATTCCAATACTTAATGAGAGACCTACATGGATTTTTTTCTTTGATCTTTAGTTTTTTGCTCAGATATAAACGCTCAGTGTAAGGTATTTGCAGCTGCGAGAATGTGACAATATTATGTTTTTGCTCAAGCTGGTTTATTTGTCAGCTATCAAATCTAGAGAGTTGGAAAATATTGGAAATACACTCATGTTGGTTGCTTTCCATATCAAATAAGTTGAATTTATAGTATGTTTTAAATTATGTCATGATTTTTCTAATACTACTTAAATAGTTCTTTTTATACAGTACAATGAGCTAGAAGCTAGTTTGCAGTATAGTGTGAAGCCAAAGGCATGACACAGGCCTTAAGAATTTGACCTACTTATGTATACCATTGCACATGATTTTATCCTATACACAGTTTAAAAAAAAGGAAATTCCATCACTATGTCTAACATTTTTTTACATGCATGGGTCTTTTGTTGTTTAAACCAATTTTTCTGAATTAAATTTGCCCTCAAATTGAAAATTTTATGTTTAGGGTCTCAGATAAAAAGCTGGTCAAAATACCTACATTTAACTAAGAGTCTATATCTTTCCCTTACCACCATAAGCAGTTTTCCTCGTCATGTTTTGGGAAAGAAAGCCTGGATTGCGGTATCAAATAAAACTCTGTTTAAGGCCCTGTAAAAAAGTTCTTAATTGTTACATAAAGTCTCTACGATTGAATGTCAGGGTTTATTCTCATAACAATTGTATTACAGGTCAACTTTCATTATATAAAGGGTTGTTCACTGCACTGCCAGTTCTGTGTTTACAACAATCTTCTGATAATAACTTTCTCAATAACTTTGGACATATTTTTCTTTTTAATTTGCATAAATTGTCTAGTTCGTAACTAATTAATTGTATAATGTGTTCCAAAAATATGTGAGGAATGTGAAAGGATAATTAGCTAGCAACTTTAAACAATTTCCTAGCGAGTAAATAAATGTATGAAATAATGAGAAACTAGGTGTACAAATTTGCTCATCACAAATAAGCAACAGAAAGCCTCTAACGCTGAAGATTTCTAATCAATAGCAATTTTAATTATGTGTGACATGAAATTATTGGTACATGAAGTACTCGAAGCCTTGTAGAGTGAAAGCATAGCATTACATTACTTATATACAACTTAAAATTATCCATTTACTGTATTTTGTGACAGTGTAAAGCATGTTAATTTTTATAATTACGTTAACATTATTTAATTTCAACTTGCAAATTTTTATGGTTTATAAATATTTTTACCGTATTTATAATGTATTATATATTTAATAAATGTTTTAAATCTCTCTACAACAAATAATAAAGCTTCTAATTTGTCAGCGTCTACTAAAAATATTTAGTGATGCAAACAGAGCAACAAAGGAATCTGAAACAGCTTCTATTAATAACATTATTTGTTATTATAGAGTAATTCAATATTCAGTAGTGGTAAACTGTTATGGAAATTTATTAACTCAATACTAAAATTTATATACACAAATGTAATTATAAATAAAAGTTGTTTTTAAAAATCAGATTGATCACTATTGAGTGGTATAAGTCTTATGGTATAGTTACTGGCATTTATAAGTCTTCTGCAGCTGCTAAATGCCATAAAACTAATTAGCTGCTAATTGTTTTAAAGTTTTAAAATTAGCTAATTAGTTTTTACTTAGCAGTTAACTAAAATTCCTTAGTAAGTTTCTTGTTAAAAGAAGTCACTACAAAATATTAGGCTGTCCAAGAAACTGTGCACAAATGAAAACTGCTTCTTTTCCTTTCTAGTGTACTTATTCTACATTTATTCGTCACCTCACAGTTCCATTTTGCATGTTTAGGAGATCCTTTGGATAAAAACATCTACATAATTTGATTTACTTAGAGCCACATGAATTAGATAATGTTTAATTTATAACTGTTGATTATTTGAACTACTTGTTCCTGCCTTTGTTTACAACCAGATTGAAATTTTTTTAGGACTTAAAATTTTGGTATAAGGCACCTAAAATAAGTGTTTTTTGGTATCTAAGGTTTCAAAATAGGCTCTAAAATGATTTTAACAAAGTAACAGTGTAAATTAAAATATTAATACTACCTCTTTCCAAAGTAACACCATAAGCTAATGGTGAACAGTTACAGACACTAAGGTTTGAGTTTGTGAAAATAAAGACTTCAAGCAAGTTTCAATGAAAAGATGTGTCACATTTAGTCATTGTAAGCAATATCTGTACCTTATCCATATTTGTTGATGGAATATATATATATATATATATATATATATATATATATATATATATATATATATATATATATATATATATATTTACTTGGAGAAATAATATATTCCATGGAAGAAGTATTCTCCATTCCCACCATTTTCTAATCATGGATAGATTGCAGTTGTATTATCTACTATTGCCTACTCATCTGAATACTGCCAGTTCTGAAAACGTCCAATTCACTCTACCACTCTGCTCTTAGACTTAAAGTATAGTCTCGAAATTTTGACATAATGTGAACTTGAAGGGCATCGAGTTTCCTGGAATCCAAGTTAAAAATAAAACAAAACAAAACTTGTTTGCTAAAGTGTGTAATATTTACAGGTTTAATTTTTTACAACAATAAAGAAAACCTACTCTTTTGTGTTTTGTGTTTTAATGCTGTTATAAAATAGGCTAAGTACTAAGTAAAAGCTAACAAAATTTTGTCTTGTTTGAAATGAATGGAATAATCACAATCATTATGATTGTCAATGAAACAAAATAAACAAATAATAATATCACTTAACAAAGACCAAGTAATAGGCTATAATAAATAAGTTTTGCACTGGCATAAAAACTTACTGGATAAATGTCATCTGTTGCAAAATGTCATTGTGAGGGAAAACGTGTAATCTTGGACTGCTTCTGAGGTTGAGATCTGTGGAGCGTTGCATCACCACGCAATCTTCTTAAAAACAAGAGGTCTGCTACTTATACACCATATTGCTTGAAGTATTGCAACACTTCTTCTACAGCCTGAAATCGATCACTGTCACTCGACTGTAACATCATTGTTATTGTCATCTTCATGTTCTAAGCCATCTCCATTTTGATCTTTTTCAGTCACTGCCAAAACTATTTCACTGTCTCCTAAAGCCTCTCACCGCTCCCATCTTCTTTCATCTAATTCTCCACATCCTCTTCAGTTACTTCTTCAGTGTCCGGGACTTTCCTCTTTCTTTTCTTTAAAGTAATTTCCCACTTTATCAAGCCGCTTTCTCCATGAATGGACAAGGGCCAAGGCTGGAAGTTCATCCCAAGACTGAGAAATCTAACTAATGGCATCCAGTAAATTAATTTTCTGTATTTTCTCAACCTCATCCATTCCTTCATCAATGGCTAGGATAATAGACGGAAAGGAGCTTCCATCTATATCTTTTTTTTTTTATTCTAAAACTTCTTGATCTATTGGTTGGCATTAAGAAGTTACATTGGGTGGAAGAGATAGTGCTTTTATTTCACCATTTTGCAACTTTTCAACGTCAGGATGAGTCGAGCATAGAGTTTCCTAGGAAGTCCTTTTTGTTTTAAAAACTTTTTAAGTAACAGTTAAGCAGACCACTACTTAAAGATGAACACATATCCACACACCTTTTTGTCTCCTATACCACACAATAAGGTCATAAAAATTTCATGCATTTTTAAAAGCACTAAGGGTGTTTGGATTTTCCAATCAGGCAAAGTTTCATTTTGTGTTCACTTGTCACATTGCTGCATGACAAAACGGTTAATCTCTCTTTATTCCTCTTGTATCCTGGAACAGACTTTTTGTCCTGTGATGCAAGTGTCTTTGAAGGAAGCATTCGAAAGTTCAAGTCACTTTCATCTCAGTTATTAACTTGTTAACCTGTCAAATCTTCTTCATCAATCAATGTAACCTTTTTTTAAATTCATTCACACTCTTTTTTTTGCAGAGAGTTTTTCCTTACAAAAGTTCAGTTGCCTGACACATAACGCTTCTACCGGGTAAGCCAACCAGTGCTTGCCCAGGTACTCCTTCCTTACACTTATTGTAGAATTTCAGGGGTTTTTTTTTGAAGAATAGCGTCTGAAATAGGAGTTCTGCTTTCCCTATGACTCCTAAACCACAGATAAAGGGCCTTGCTAACTTTTTCATATTCTCTGAAGAACACCACAACTCAACGTTCGATCTGTTTTTCTTCCAACTGAATAATGTTGTTCTCCCAACCCCTAGCTCCAACATTAGTTTATTTACACTTCCACCCTTATCTTCAAAGCTTCAAGCTTCAGTCCATCGACATGTTGGCTGTTTTTTTCTTTTGCAATGTCATGATCACTGAGTCACTACACTATTATATAAAACTTGAAACTGCACTATGTGCAGAAGATAGGCCACCAGAACACAGTCAAACGTAACATCAACACAAATGGAACAGAACTGAGCTGCTTGACAAGCAGAAAGGATGAGAAAGTGGGCAGGCATAATAATAACCAAAACTGTGGAATGTGCCGCGCAAGTATAGGAATGTGCTTGCTAACAATAGAGAAGCTGTTGTTCTCTAAAAGAAGGACTACCTCTCACCCCCCTTTTCACACGCCTTCCTGCGTCGGTCTTCAGGGAGGGACTGAAATTTATTTATCCTTGTATGTGTCAAGTGGTGCATAATGTCAGGTTTTCGAAGTTGAAGTTTTCGGGAGTCTACTTTATAACTTATGAAGTCCTATTTATGATGTTATTCTTACCCCTAGACTAGAGAACAATTAGGCTCTGCAAATATTATTAATCATACTACTAAGCAATATAAAATACAGAATGTTAAAGCAGTTTTTTGCATAACTTCTTTAGTAGTCATAAATTTAAAAGAGGCTTTAAGTGATGACGCTGCCACCAATGGTGGATATGACATCGTCAAATCCAATGGTGGATTTTTGCATCATCTTAACTTAATAAATAATATTTAATTTTCTTACTACAGTGCATTGATTCTATTTATATTGATCAATAACACAGAATATATCAATACAATAATAAGATTATTTTTAACAAAAATTAATGCTAAAACATATTGGTTATTGGTTATTTTTTATGAGCACATATTGGTTATTTTTATGTTATAGGATGTGAGTAGGGATGATTGTAATGAACATTACTAAATTTACTTGTCTGGAAATTGAAAAACTCTCTGTCTAAAGCTTTTTCAGTATATCAACACTCCAGTTGTTGCCTGTATTACTACTACACAGTTTGTCATACAGAGAACTACTGTTACTACTACACAGTTTGTCATACAGAGAACTACTGTTACTACTACACAGTTTGTCATACAGAGAACTATTGTTACTACTACACAGTTTGTCATTCAGAGAACTATTGTCCTCTAGTGCCATTTCGCTTATATTATATATCAATACTTTTATGTTTAAAAAAAAACATGAATTCATAGTCTGTTTAAATAAAAGTTTTTCTATTTTCAATTACAAAAAATACATTTTAAAAATTTTCTAAATAAAAAAATTGACATTGCATTTATTCATACTAGGCATTTTTTTTTAATCATTATCAATCTATAAAGCACAATATATCTCTCTGCTTGATAAAAATATTTGAAGTATAGGCTAAATGTAGGAAGATTAATTTGTTGTTCAGAAGCAGAAACATGATGTTATTCAATAGATCTTGCTAATACTGATAATATAAGGGTGGTGTGTTTCTAGAATATTTTTCCCATTCTGGTTCTTCAATATTACCATCAGAAATAAGATTAGCTTTGATTATTAGCACAATTTTAAGTCTCATTTAGCTATTGCCTTAATTGTTCTAAATCATTTCCCACTATAATTGTATTATCAAATTAACATTTATGTACAAACAAATTATAAATTAAAACAATCAAAACATTTTAAAACTGGTAGGTTGTTGAGGTCAGTTGGCAATCGTAAACAGTGTCAAAATAAAATTACTTGCCATTTGTCATCTGTGTGACCATCAAAATTTAAGGGTGCTCTACCTATTAGTAGGATACGATTTTATCTACCTCCTACTTCCCGGTTTAAAGATGAGAATATGAATAAGGTAAGTTGATTGTAGGTAAGATAAGGGTACTTACTTAGTTTTAGCAATCCTGGTGCTATAAATTTAATGTAAAGGATTACATTTAGGTTTATTACACTATTATGTTTGTTTTTAAATTAATATTTGTGAAACACGTTTGTCGTTAATATGGTTTGAGTTATATTTTCCAATGAAAGTTATTGTCATAAAACATTTTAGTATTATATATGAGAATATTATTTATTGATAATATGGTTTGATGGAATAACTACGAGTATAATATGCTTGTATTTTTGTTATGTGCACAATAGGGGAGTTATAAGTTTATAAAGAATTATTTTTATACCCTAGTAATACTATTTATTTGAAATCATTAGTCTAGAAAAAACACAATTCTGATATATTTCATAACATGTTTTTAAAATTTCTATTTAAGAAAAACGTTTTATTTAAAAAAAAATTCTTTAAAAAACAGAGAGATAATTTTTTCTTGACTGGTAAAAATAGTAAAGTTTGGTTCTATACTTATACTTTGTTAGCTCTAATTTTGTGTGTTTTTATCAGTATTAGTAATGAAGAATTTGTAGTATTAAAATTAAGTATTAAGTGCTATTATAACAAACCATCTGCAGTGTGAAATGAAAACAAATGATGCTAATG
The DNA here is from genome assembly GCA_036971475.1 of Prosapia bicincta. Lineage (NCBI taxonomy): Eukaryota > Metazoa > Arthropoda > Insecta > Hemiptera > Cercopidae > Prosapia > Prosapia bicincta. The sequence goes on from JBAIZL010000004.1 coordinate 204,094,552, forward strand.
CTTAGAAGTCATGCTGTCAGTGTTTCTCAATATGTTTTAATATATGTGAACAAAACCTGAGTATTGTTGCAAGAATTGTAATTAGCTGTGTGAATGAAGCTAAGGCAGACAATGTGTAAGACCTTGGCCAGAGCCAAGATGGAGCAACTTTTATTTTTGAAATGTACATTACTCTTTTTAATTAACTTTCTTAAATGAATGTAGGCTGTAAACAAATCCCTTATACATAAATAATTACAAATAAAGTTGTGATTGGAAAATGCAAGTAGTAAAGTGATCAGGTTATTATTATGAGTATATTGGTTTTGTTTCCCTACTCTTATCAAATTGAAATGTTTAATATTTTGTTTTTCGTTTTTCACAAAATAATTAACCTTCAAAAATAATAATTACCTTTGTTGCAAAAACATATCAAGTAAAAACATTTAAGAAAATATATTTGTAAGTACAAATCTCGTTTACTACCTGTTGGCGTCTATTATTTTAACAGAACAGGTGTTATTTTCCACATATTATTTACAATTTCTACTTATCTAGTAAAAGTTAATGGAATGATTTTTATAAAATATATTATTGTGTTTGCTCTCATTAAATCTAATGTGTCTAAAGTTGAACATTGTGAGAATCTGTTCTTATAATAATCATGTCATAACTCTAAAATATGAATATTAAACCTCATAACCTCATATATATATATATATATATATATATATATATATATATATATATATATATATATATATATTTGATTTTTAGAAAATTTAAATTAAATAGACTATTTACTAAATCTAAGTGGTAATTCTGAAAGTAATTTCCCTAAAGGTTTTAGTTGTTGTTGTAATAAGGGTAAGTATTTCCTAAACAATTTTTTTGCTTTAAAATAGATTTAACAAGCCATATAGGGTCAGATTTAACACATTTTATCTTTAACTATAAACTTAATGTATAAACGTTAATAAGAGAACTTGATTATTACTAATTTACTTTATTTAAATCTGTATTATAATGAAAAAGTAATTGAAATACAGTAAAACCTATCATATCTGGAACCTCTGATATCAGGACGTAATATGAGAATAAAGTAACTGTCTAAGGTGCCCTGCCGTCAGGTCAGTTCTCTGGTGCCAGCCGTCGGCTCTTTTGCTTCTTTCCTAAGTCAGCCAGTTGTGTTTGAGTTTCCGTATCGTTCAGTTCACTAGTGTTCTTCAGATTGGTGTATTACCCAACTTAATCAGTTGTGTTTGAGTGTCGTTCAGTTTATATATGTTCTACAGGATTTTATGAAATTAGGAAATTTAGTTGGTTATTTTATCTAGAATTTGTATTCTACAGTATGATGGAAAAGCAGAAAAAACTGTGTGTTCTATTGAAGATAAGATTCAACGGTTTATGAAATTACTGCTAGTGATATTATAGATTAGTGAGCACACAGTCAGTGGTTGCTGAAGATGTTGAAAGAAAACAAACCACGCATAGAAAATCTTTCCAGACATTCGACCAGCTGATTGAGTACGTCGAACAACAGCGAAGTAAGAGCTTCCGATCGTCTACTCTTTTGAAGGTGGAGGGATATTTCATCAAAGAAACGTGTTCAACAAAACAGGCAAACCGCTATTACATTTTTTTTTACCAAAAGTTATAAATAATGTACAAATGCATGTACAGTACAGTATTAAAGGCATGTAACTAAATCATACGTTCAGTTCTATATTGGTATTAAAATATAATTACAATCTTCAATAAGTGTAACTTATTTACTTAAAACAGTCATTCCAATTGGAATGGTTGTGATTATATAGTACAAATGTACAGCATTACATAACCCCTCTCATATCCGGAATTTTTGTTACCCGGATCGGGCTATCACAACGTTGATATGCGAGGTTTTAATGTAATATATATATATATACTGAAACTTAATTTTCTACCAACTTCTTTTATTAGTAACATAAACATTATACAAGTAAAAAATATTACCTCTTCTTTTATTTTTTTTATGTTATGGCTTGTAACATTTTTTTCAAATGTAAAGTTATTAAATTTAAAACTTTAATCTAAGAAACATTGCTACAAATACTTGAAAATTACTTTAAATAAAGTCCGTGCACATACACTATATACCTAGAATAGTGTTATATAGTAATAAATTTAGAGAGCAATATAAATACCCCAAACTAGCATCAGACAGAATAACATTACAGAACCCACTTTATGTACTTCATACTAAAATCATATCATTGCCTTATAGGAACAGAAGTATACACATGTAAAACACAAATTATTTCAAGATCTTGGCAACTAAATAAATTGAGTGTTTACATTATAATTACTTACTTGATTACATACATTTAATTTTTCAACAGGTTGTGATTTTCAGTTTTCATAATTACCACTTAAAAATGTTGAATAAGGTGTAAATAATATTCACTTTAGGGCAAGCGTATCAAAGGTTTTCCTTTATTATAATAATTAAAATTCGTTTGTAGTGTAACAATTGTTGTGCAATGCTGTTGTTTATCACATTTGGTGTAAAAGCTATGAATTTAACAGACTACATTAGATGAATTTATTTTTTTAATAACTTAGAACCATTGTAGTGCCTTTGGCACATGACTTCTTTTGATTTTCATGTAGGGTTGCATATTTGACATAGATACAACCTTAGGGACCTAAAAAGGTGTATATTTGTTACACCCCCTCACTGTAAAATTAGGGTTAGAGTAACCGAAATTAAGTAGAATTGAGAAGAGGACATAATGATTCCCTGACACTGGGAATAGGGGGAAATTCATACCTTGTCTGTCATATTGACAAGGTTGTTAAACCTAAAGTAGACCTATTCTCCACTGTGAGGAAGAGATATGTCTGAACTGGAGTGTTATCTCGGATCAAAACTGACATATACTTAAAATAATAAAAACTCAATCTAATGTTGAATTATTTGACATTTTCAACAATTTCCTAACCTAAAATGTTAATAGGCATAAAAAGGTAAAATTTTTTGGTTATAGAGGAGATGAATTTTATACAAACTTTCATCAATCTAATTTCAAAATAAATCAAAACAACTAAATATATACCTCTCACCATCAAACTTTTTCAGTTGCTCTGTGTGAACTCCTTTAATTAACTTACTGAAAACTTGGGTTACACGGAAATACGTTCCTGTACATTAGAAAGAAAGAATAGAGGTTTTAATGAACACTATAATTAAGAATACACAAAAAGTTTATAAAACTATATTTATTACAGTACTTACATAAATTAATGTTGCTTTGGAATACAGTGTTCATCACGGTTGCTATATTTTTTGGATAAAGTTGTCTTCTTGTGTCTGTTTAACATATCGTTTTTGAGGTAGATACAGTGTCATGTAGGTGTCTTAGTAGAAGCACATCTGTTGGCATGGTGTCTATTTATTTTTCAATATAGTGCATTGCAGTTTTTAAGCCAGGGCCGTTCCTTCACCGAGACTTCCCTTCTTGAACTGTCTTGGTTGAACCTTCATTTTCATTCTCGTTATCACTGCCTTCAGTTGTTTCTTTTACCATTTCAATAGTCGTAATATGTGTTATTGTTACTTAGTTACTTTCGTCCTTACTCATTCATTGATGTACATCCTTGTCATCGTTAAATATTTTTCCTCTTGTGGATCAATGACACAGTCTACAATTTTATTATGACTTAAGTCTTTATTCTATGATTTACTTAATATATTTTTAAAATTTCGTTCTATGATTTGGCTGTATAGTACACAACTTTCTTAACATATTTTTTTTAGAGAGTCTACAATGCTTTCTTCTTTTTCAGTTGCTTCCAAGAAAGATTGTAAAAGGTAACGTTTGTATTTTTTTCATACATTCCAGAACACCCTGATCTATCAGCTGGATTAGGCTCGTAACAGTTGTAGTTAGAAATATAGCATGGATATCATCAGACCGCAGTTGACTTCATCAGGATGTCACGGTGCATTGCCTAACAGTAAATAATTTGAATTTTTTTTCAAATAGATAAAATAGTCTAAAATAGAAATAGGCTCGAATTTAACCAAACCTCGAAAAATCAAGACTTGGATTTTCGATACGCTATTGTATATGGATTTTTAGAAAATGTATTTTATTTTTATTTTTAAGTTTCATATTAAATATTGATTATGTTTTACCTGCATGTCATTATTTAATCTGTTTTTTATTTGTTGCAGAAAATCTTGCCCCGTCAGAACTTAAAAAGTTGAGAAATAAACAACGTAAAGCTCGTAGGAAGGCAGAATTGGAAAAAGCAGTGGCTGTAGCAGCACAAGAGAAAAGAGAGCAGCATAATAAGTCACGACAACAAGGGGCAGATACAGAAGCTGATGCTCCTCAGCAAGACGAGTTGGTGCCTGAAAAGTTGGTGAAGGTACATTAAATTTTGAATTTTTTTAAAATTTGAAGGTCTGTGAATAATTAAATTATTTTTTTTCAAGAGAAAGTGAAACTTTTCCCAAATCCCTAACTATCAGAGGAGATGGTGCATTGAGCTTTATGCACTTAAATCATATAGTTAAATTATCCTAATTTAAGGGTAAACCTAAGTTACAACGTTGAGTTAGTAAAAATAAAACTTATACAGACTACACAGTAAGGCAATGCCTTTGTTTATGTAATACAAATACATTTTTAACTTCCTATATGAACCTTTTAATTAGTTATTACACAAATTTAATAAGTTGATGTTATTTTTAGCTTTGTTTATTTAGATTGAATGTTTTTGTATTAAGATGAACAAATTAACTTAAGGGTAATACAAACATTTTAGACTATACAAATATCAACTCTTTAGTTTTTAAGGATAATTGTTCAATGTAAAAATTGTATTTTAATTTAAAATTTAAAAAAATGTATGATACTTTTGAGGTTTTAAGTTAAACCATTTGAGAGAAATGTTTCTAAAAGTGGTTCATATACTACAGATATAACAACTTATTTTTTTAACCTAGTGCTGCTATCTATCCATGTTTTTTAACATTAGCTGTGTTTCTTGATATGCCTGCTAGATAGCTACACACTAAATGTGATTAGATCTATGGGAAGTATTGCAGTAAAATTATTGACGATGTCAATAATGAATGTTTATTTGATGTTTTCTATATTATTCATTCCCATAAGGTGAAAATTTTTAGTGTATGATAGAATCCTAACAACCAAATATGTTAGAGAGATATAGAATTGACTTAAGAACTTAAAAAAAAAACAATTTGAATATCAGAATAAATTAACCATTTAATGCATATCCAAAACTAATGGCATACTCCAGTTATTAAATTTGTTTACTAAAACTTGTAGGTTTGTATTTAACTCCATAAATACAAAATCAGTTGTGATCTTTGTTCTCGGCAAAGACCATACAACATGTGATTGCATATTTTTCGTTCAGATATACAGATTGCGGATAATTCAACTTTCTTTGAATGATTTAAATGGGAATGTGACTACTGTAAATGCTTATGAACATAAGAGATCATATCTCCTTAATCCTTTTATATCATAAATTTAATAAATTTCTTATACTGTATCTATAAAATACGTGTATGGAAGAAATGATTGAATAGCCTCTGAATATATCATAATTTGTTAATCTACATGCCAAGGAGCTCCAACATCATGTAAAATCCATTTATTTGTTACATTCTGTATGTTAAATATGAGTCCAAATATGAAATTCTGCGCCAACTTCAAAATTTTGTGGGTAATAAGCTTATGATAAATTATGTTTTTGTTATCAGAAAATTATTTTTTACTTTTTGGTGTGTAAAAATTATGTATTCGGGTTCTTTTTTTTAATTGGTTCTGTTTTTTTTCAATTATCTTAGTTTTGCTGGGAAATGAGTTATACTTATGGCATCAGATAACTTACCTTGATATATGGAAAAAATTGGGGTCATCAATTATCATTCTTAAGTGGTGGTACGAAGTAATGCCGCAAATCCTTACTAGAAAACACTGATAAGGCAAAATTTTCTATCGCTTATGAAATGTAAATAACACTAGTAGTTTAACACTAGTAAATAAATAACAAGAAAAATTGAGAATTTTGTCTGTAATTTAAAAATATTTTAAAGTTAGAAAACCAATTGCAATTTTGTAATTTATATACAATATTACTCTTTTAGATAGAAGATCCATTGGAGCAGGCCGTACGATTCCTTCAACCTTTGCAACAACTATGTGCAGACAAAGTAGAAACCCATCTAATGGCATTTGAAATTTACTCTAGAAAAGGTATAGTTTAACAGTTACATTATTTAATAAATGTATAGCTTACTTTCTTACATAGATGTTATATAGAATTTTTTAAAGACATATACGATGCAGAAGCTGTTGCAGAACATTTTGAATATATAACACGTTTTAAAAAGTGATAGTACACGCAAGGCCAAATGCACGGTTACGAGGTCTGCACTGAACATTCTATACTAAGTGATTTATATTAATTCCATCTGTTTTGCACAGAACAAGTCTACAGTATACGAATTTAAAGTTATTGGATCTTACTAATTTTAAAAGTATTCTAGATGTATGGAACTGCTAACTTTCATTTTGTGGCTTATGAAAAAGATGCTTAAATTCATTATTTATAAATAAATCAGTATTGACTACTGTTTTTATTTGCATCAATAAGTTACTACTTTGCCGCTGTCCACAATTTTCGCAATATAATTTTTGTCTGTAAAGAATTTCAATAATTTTAGGAATTAAAAATTAATTCAAACTATTCCTAAAATGTCACAGATAAAATGTTTGCTTTTAATTTGGGTAATAAAATTGTACATTTAATGGTTTAGTGTTAGTTTTTATGCCCTTTCATTTTCCTTCGGTTTAGTTTCTTCTTGTTTAGGTTTGGTTTAGCTTTAGGTTTTGTTGAATAAGATAAATCAAATAGGTAAAAATATAATATCATGAGATGTAGTTTTATGATTTTTTTAAACATATTGAAATAGTATTTATTTTCTGTGCCTTCAAACATAACAAGTTCATAGTAGGGAGTAGATGGTTTGATTTCAGACTATAACAAATGACATCATAACTACCAGTAATTTAATTTGTTTGTATTCAAATATTTTTATCTGTAAATATAATTAATACATAATATCTTTGCTTTTATTTTATTTTTAGAAATTTGGATTAGCTTTTATAATTTAAACATATAATGAGAATGTTAAAGTGAAAAATATAAAACCTATTTTAGATAAAATAAACAAATTTAAATATCCTGATTTGCATAAAGGCTAGGCTAATATCCAGTGCTTATATAGTAACACAATTTTTTAATTCTTTGGTTATTCATTGAGCAGTGAATGAATTCAAGATAATTTACATTTAAACAACATTGGGATTCAGAAGATATTATAACTTTCTAATGTTTTTTTATCTAAATATAATAAATTTTTTAGAAAAAATGTTATTAATTGCATAATTGTGCAACAAACTAGAAAACTCCAGATTTCCCAGTAAGCTGTCTCAAAACAGTAGGCACCAAATTAAAAACAAAGGCAATTACTCCATATGAACAAATTTCAATCCAATTAACTAGTGCTAAACACTCCAAAGTACATACCAGAAACACACTTTATATAGAATAACTAAGGGTTTAATACTATAATCTATCCATTTTGGGACGGCGGGTAAAAGATTAAGTCACCGCCCGAGCTCCCAACAATAGCTTGGGTCAGGCGCTCGGCGGCCGGCCGCCCGCGCTAATGAGGCGTAAAAAGCACTCCACTCCAAAATATTATCACATAAAAGTAAGCGTATTTTTTAATTTTTTATTACAGTTTTGATGTCTACGTGTGATTTCATGAAAAACTAGTCCAAACACGACGGAGTTATGTCAATTAGTAAAATTAGTGGTTGCAAAAAATTGTATTTGGCCTTATTTAACTTTTTAACTTTATTTATTGGCATAAAATCAAACCAAATCAAATAGAATAAATACAATTTATTATCATAAAACAGTATTGTTATACAGTTTGTTAATGTTAAAAGAATATTTACATATAGCACTCAATATGTTTATAAACGCTACTCGTTATTAAATATAGGCTACAAATTAAACCTAATCAAATCAAAATAATTTATTATCTTATAACAGGATTGTTATACGGGACATTAATAATTAAAATTTATAATAACTTCATTTATTGGTATCAAATAAAACCAAGTCAAATAAAATTAATACAATTTATTATCATAAAACACTATTTTTATGCAGGATATTAATAATTGAAAATGATGTATATATTTACAGAACATTTACATACACGAAACAATATTTTTAGAAACTCAACTCGTTATTAAATATACAAATTAAACCAAATTGAATCAAAACATTAATTGTTATACATTAAAAGTTATTGATTTACGGAATATTTACATATAGGGTACAATATTTTTACTAACCTAACTCATTCTCTCTTTTTCTCTTCTCTCTTCTCTTCTTTCTCCGACTTTACTCCAGAGGAGCACAACCGATGTCACCTTCTTCGCTGTCGTAGTCGGATTCCTCTTGTCCATCGGAGTCGTCAGGAGCCAAACTTATGATGAACTGTTCTACGGATGATTCATCTAGCCTTTCATTTTTCCAATCTGCGTCGATTAATTTTTTGACTTGATTGACACATTTGCTCCACATGTCGGCCGTATAGTTGCTGATGGATTCACGAAAGAGTTGCTCAACATCTGACAGTTTGAACGTTGTGTTACGAGATTTTACGAATTTCTTAAGGCTGGCCCACACCATTTCGATGGCGTTGTATTGACAGTGATATGGTGGAAGACGAATCACCTTGAAACCCATTTCACCTGCTTTTTTGTCGATCACATAGGTTGCTGTCGGTGGTTTGTGTAGACGAACTAGCTAATACAGCTCCGGTTTGCGTAAGTCTTCAGGGAAAGGTATGCGCTTTTCATTAAGCCAGTTGATCATAACCGCCTTGGTAGAGGAAGAAGTAGGAGCCTTGCCTTGTGTCCTAGAGTGGTAGGAGTGTCCTATTGTCCATTAATATTGTGGATCCTTTTGGTATCACCGGAAGAAGCTTACCGAAGAACCAAGACTCAAAAACGTCACCATCCATGTCTTCATGATAATCTCCGGTCTTTTTAGATACAATTATGAGAGGTGGGGCTTTTATCCAGCCGTTGACACCACCAGCATGGCAGATTATCAACCGCTTCCCCTTACCTAGAGGAGTACCGTTAGCGTTCAGCCAGGTTTCGTCGAGAAAAATTACCTTGGTAATGTCAAAATTGCGCATCTTTCTCAGAAATACACATCTCTGAAGAGCAACTGAAGGTTTTCCATGATGACTTTACGGTTGTTAAATTTTTTGTACGTGAAACCAACGTCTTGTATCACTAAATGAAGGGAAGATCGCGACCCGCTGTAGAGTCCTGATTCTCGGAGAGACGTGAGTAGTTGGTTGAGGGTTGGTACTTCCTTTCGGGCATAATAGGCCATTATATGTCTTCGTATAGCTGCTTTGTCAAAGTCGTCGATATCTCTTGTAGGCCGCTTCTTCTTGGAATTTCGTTTTGGCGTGCGGATAACAACTGTTTCCCTTCGGTTATCAACAGGTGTGCTAAAGTCTCCGTCTTCACAGCCCCCATCACCAATTTGATCCACTACGTCCATATCGCGAACGTTACACAAGTCTTGAGTTTCAAGTGATTTCTTGATTTCAGCCTTTACACGCTCTACACTCCTTAAAGATATTCCACACGCGTCAGCTGCTCTCTGCATCACTTTCCTGACCTCAATCAGTGGACCTCCGTTGTTCTTCTCTTTTTCAAAATAATGAAGTACGGAAGCAATCATTGTTCTTGCTTGCCTATGTAAAACTTCATGTTTTTTAGAACTCATATCGAACACAGCACTAAAAAGGTGTAACCACTTATACTGATACGCACCGACTAGCTCTCTAAAGCAAGTGCCTGTTGGCCTGTCCAGTTCAAATGAGTAACGCATGAGTCACGCTGGAATATCCATTATATGAGTCACTCACGTAGCGTTTGGGTTACGTGCAAAGGCTAATGAACTGCATTTCTAAATGTAGCTAAAAGCCGTCGACCTAACTCCGACGTGTTTCGACTATGTAAATATTCTGTAAATGGAGATATAATTTAATTATTAACGTCCTGTATAACAATCCTGTTATAAGATAATAAATTGTATTGATTTGATTTTATTTAATTTGTAGCCTATATTTAATAACGAGTTGCGTTTATAAACATATTGAGTCATATATGTAAATATTCTTTTAATATTAACAAACTGTATAACAATACTGTTTTATGATAATAAATTGTATTTATTCTATTTGATTTGGTTTGATTTTATGACAATAAATAAAGTTAAAAAGTTAAATAAGGCCAAATACAATTTTTTGTAACTACTAATTTTACTAATTGACATAACTCCGTCGTGTTTGGACTAGTTTTTCATGAAATCACACGTAGACATCAAAACTGTAATAAAAAATTAAAAAATATGCTTACTTTTATGTGATAATATTTTGGAGTGGAGTGCTTTTTACGCCTCATTAGCGCGGGCGGCCGGCCGCCGAGCGCCTGACCCAAGCTATTGTTGGGAGCTCGGGCGGTGACTTAATCTTTTACCCGCCGTCCCAAAATGGATAGATTATAAACAGTAATAATTTAATATAAAATAATATAACACTCTCATGTAAGGTGTAAATCAAGATTTAACAAAACCAACTCAAAATCAGTAATGTTCCTTAACAATGAGTTCAGTGACAAAAAGTGTCAAAATATCATTTGATTGCAATCTTGATTTTGTTACATTATTCATGTCTTTTGTTACACTAGTCTACGTTTCTTGTAACAGAATAGGATGTACCATGCTTGGTGATGTAATGAGGTTGTGAACAATTTCAGAAATTCTAGTTTTTTCATGTATTTTAAAATTATTTCAAAAGTATAAGACGGTGTATTACTCTATAAGAATTAACGCTTCAAGGAATCTGTAGGTCACCCTATGTTTATACAATGTAATATCACTTGGGTCATTTATGAAAAACATTTTTCTTAGAAGAAATCTAAGGGAAGTGAAACGACCATTGTAAAAGAAATTAAGGTGTATGACTTTTTAATGTCTTTTTAGTTATATTAATAACATGCAAGTAGTAATAAGCCTATATTAATTGAATATTTTTAAAACTCAAATTCAGAGATTTAGAATATTGTTTATCACAGTCATAAACATTTTGTACTTTCTTATTGTCATGTAAAAATTTTGAAAATGAATTTCATTCAATATATTCAGTACGAGAGGTGGGATTCAATAATAATTCATCAAAATAAGCATCTCAACCAGTACAAACCCAAGGTAACTTATCTGTCATACAGATCACCATCACAGATTCCCACGGATGAATTAAGAATCTTTATCAATAAAAATATTTTTGGTGTTTTGGACCATGACTCATGTTTAGATCAAGGAAGTGTATAAATGTGGCAAAAGTTTTGATGTACAACCTTCAAATCAATAATATTTTGTTATGAATCTGGCTGTAAATATATGTTGATTCTTTGTTTATATATAATTTCTTATTGAAAAATATTTTTCAATATTTACAAATAGTATATTCGGACACTACATACAGTATTACAAATGCATAGTTTAATGACTTTTTTGTCAAGTTATTGGGATAAAATATTAATTCACACAAGTATAAGGTGAATAGGCAGCAAATGGAAACTTTAGAGTGATTTAATTTGCCACTGGCAAGGCTCAAAAACTGCTCTGAAACAGCTAATACCATTCATTATTCCTGATTTATGGCAAGTCAATTGTTCTGAAGCACCTCATCACATGCACTTCCTTTTACCACACCCAACTAGATGGATAGGACAATGAAGGAATGCTCTCTCGATTGTACTGCTCAGCTTACCATCAAATGGCTCAACAGCCAAAAGCGGGCATATGCTATTAAGTTGTTCTGGACCATAAATATTTGCTTATTATTTTTACCTTTTAAAATTACCTGCCCAAAACATAATGGACTTAAGTATTAATAAAAATGTTACAATTCTGGTAACAAAATAAAATCACCTAGGAAATTTAGCATCATATTGTGGACTTAAAGGTATAAAATAATTATTGTTTTTAATTCAAAACTAACATATGTTAGCTTTTGTTTTAAAATGTAATTGTATTATTACAAAAAAAAAATTAAAACTCAATGAAAAAGAGCGTTGTGTTCTTGTTCTGTTTTAGATTCATATGGTTATATGTGTCAATTTTTTTTTGATGTGAACTTCATGCATGAAATCTACATAATTTTAATACTGTGTTTTTTTATTACTGTATGGAGTATTTCTTTTTTTAATTCTGATTTTTTTATTTCAGAAAAACCTTTGCTGATGCTTCAATGTGTAAAGCGAGCCTATCGATTAGAAAAAGACAATCCTGATGTACATAGTTGCATTATTAGACTGAGTTTAGCTATAGATAGGTGGTTACATACCGACAAGTTATCTGAACCTGTATCTGAGGTCATTAGACAGGAAGTAATGCCTATATTTCAGTCTCGGACTGCAATTCAGATAAACACTCAGTTCCTAGAAGCTCACTCGAATAATCTGCCATGTATATTTCAAGGTATGTAATTTTAGGACCACTTTTGCTTGGATATTAAATGAGCCACCTTCAGTTTTCTTTTCTTCATTTAATTTTCAGAAACTAGATTGAAAGTAGAATGGTATAATATTTTCTCTAGTGACTATTTAGACTCAACCTCTGAACATTAAGTTATAATTCTATTTGGTAGCATAATTAAGGGCACTAGAAACAAATTTAATATCCACTGCACGAAATCAGACAGGTGCCTTGTTTAGCGCGGTTGCCACGTATGGAGCCGGCCTCGAGAGTCCAAAAGCCAATTGCCCATAGCACTAATTGCAAACCCTAAACAAACAGTGTAACCTAGTTCGAGAGTTGAGCTGTCAATCACCTGTCCTTCGTCTCTCGCCCTTCCTAACACTACAAACAATATTATTTAAAAACAACAGTTATATTAAACATTCGATATATAACTTTCTTAAAATGAGACTTGTAGGACAATACAAAATACAGACTGTTCTGACCCTTCCACGAGCAATGTGGCAACGCTGTATTTTTTCAACCCACCTGATTTCATGCAGTGGACTATACAACCGTTATTACAATATAATTACTCTTACACATAATAGTTCTTGTACATAAGAGAAATATTTTTGTATCATTTATCTTACTTGGTATGTACTGTCTGTAATCAGTAAAGTAAAACCTTGATGAAAACGTGATAACTACAAGTACCATATCAGTACATAACATTTAAAAGTAGTAATCACTTAAACAATAATTTATGACTATCTGAACTTTATATTTAGTAAATTTGTTAAAACTTACTGAGACAGAACGTTTTCGATCGCTATGTGTCGATCTTCATCAGTGTCTTCTACAGAAGCTTTAACAAATTTACTAAATATAAAGTTTGGATAGTCATAAACTGTTATTTAAGTGATTAATAAGATTCACCGAACGTAATGGACTACAAAATTCAAGAATGTAAAAATAGGTTTTTGCATTTAATTACAAAATTCTTTCTAAAACTGCAACAGTGATGGGCAGTGCTTTCTCAGCACAAAAGGAAACCTGAAAGTCAGGCTAAATAACAATAATATAAGGTTTGTATGTGTTTAAAAAAAATTAATTTATTTCTCAACATTTATGTTCTTCTACCGATTGACAATGATACCATGCCTCGTGTGAGTTGGACGACTTCAAAGTTTTTCACATTCTAAAGAACAAAAGTTGTAAATTTCTTACGATGAATAACAGGTTGATTTGGACTAAAATTAGGAATAAAGTATTGAGGCAAAATTATACTTTACAGTTTCATATTTCATCAGTTACATTTAACCCAATTATGTTTTATGCTTTAAAACCCTGCCAAAAGTTTTTTTTGGTTAAACTGTATTTGGTGTTAATTATCATTATACTAAATGTCTTCAATCCTTCTAGTTAAAAGATATATACCCCTCCCATTAGCATGTTCTCATTGTGTTGAAAGAACTCGCCATGTCGACATTGTGATGCGACACTCACAGCCAACATGTTAATCATCAATTAGCAATAATGGGAGGGAAACATAGCAGAAGTAATTCAGGTCAGATAACGACTTTTTCGTTTAAGTAGACTCCGGGCAAAAACTTTTAAAAAGAGAAATGTCATGGAGAAGTGCTAAGTAAGGAAAGAGTTATGCTATTGTTTAGGACCAATATGAATGAGTCAGAAAAAACTGTCATTCATGATTACTGTATATAATCAACTAGATCAAGTGAGCTCTTGAAAGTCGGGTAAAAGTTTAGAAAATAAAATAGACAAATTATGCTTTGTATTAACAACTGTAATTCTCTTGCAGCATTCTCCTTAGGGAAATGTGAATGTGATTTATTTCCCATCTTATGTTCACTCTATGGAACATGAAATCTTTCTACATGCTTTCACTGGTTGAGAACATTCTAATGGAGGTTTTGATGTTGCTTACTTATGACTGCATCAGTGAAACTGACACAAAATGAAACATCTTCATTGATGTTAAGAATGAATAATAAATGGCAGGAGAGCAACCACTTTAACACAATCTTCCAGCTAATATCAAAAGCCCAACTGCAGTAAAAATTTTGTAAACCTGTTTTGGACACAATTTGATGAAATTTTGTCAGTTTTTTTTTTGTAACCCTGCGTTTAAAAAGAGTTTTTCAAGGTTTTCTGTCACTTCAACACAAGCTTTTGCCAAATTCATGAGACTTCTAATATACCCAAGTTTTTTCTGCATTAAAACAAAAATGGCAAAAGTTAATCTGGTAACAAGAACGATTTTTTGTCAGAAATGTCAATCCTGGTTGGAACAAAACATCAGATCATGCATAGGGATTATTGTGGGTTTTAAATATTAGGATATGTTAAATAAATTAGAACATATTCATATGTCATGAATATGTTTTTAATAAACTATGAACTTTTTAAAACATTTTTGTATTACTATATATATTTTTTTTATGTAACAAACACATGTATCATTTATAAATCTGTATAAATGCATACTATCGGTACACATAATTTCAAAATGCAATTAATATTTATTTGTAAAGTTAAATGTTTGCTTCCTAAGTTACATGTTTTTTGATAATTCAAATGTTTTTCTTAGTTTTTCGAAGTCAATTCAATCTTTAAACACAATACCTTACTTTCCCATAATGTATAATGGATTAAATTATGGGTCACCGCTCAGGAGCTGAGAAGTAATCTGACAAAATTGTCAATAAGATACATCCATATACACTTAGCTGTATCTAAATATAAAATTAATTAAAAGATCTAAAAAGTTTATTTTGATATAGTTTCTGAGTAAGCTTTGAGGTTAAAAAGCAAGTAATGTGAAATCTGCCACATTGAAGATGGCGATAGTCATGAAAATAACACATTGCTGTCAACATTTTCATTAAGTGCTGGTAATTCTTGACTGGGGTATTATGATAAGCTCTCAACCCAGAGGTTGGCATTGGTGCTTATCATTAGAAGCTACACTGGGACTCAAGCCATTTGCTATAAACCCTTTGTGGTTATGTTCCTAGTCATACCAACCATATATCTTGTCTATATTAATACAGTTATTACCAGACACCAGTCACCAAAGCTGTTACTTGGATTTTAAATGTTTCAGACTAAAACAGAAAATTCAAATTAGTGATGATTTTGAATTACAGAAGTTCAAATCAGTTAGATCAACTTGTATCTACAAATATTTATTTCCAACACATTTACAGATAATTGGCAGTCATATCTTTGTTTAACTCTTTGAAATCATTTATATCAACTTCTGAGAAAATTGATCTTTGAAGTTTTAATAAAACTTTAACTGTAAGCTTTAATTTTGTTTTAATACTTTATTTTAAATATTAGCCTAAATTAACTTGAATTGATTGGAGTCCAATAATAAGGGATATTATGACTTTTGTTACTTAAAATTCTTAGAAACTTCTTAAAAGTAATTCAACTCATTAAAAACATTCATCATGTATAGTCTATAGGAGGTGTTATATATATATATATATATATATATATATATATATATATATATATATATATATATATATACCAAGTAAGATTCTTGTTTAAGTACATAAGTGAAAGTGATAAGTGTATACAAGAAAACAGTGTTGCATAATCTACAAATATATATATATATATATATATATATATATATATATATATATATATATATATATATATGAAGTTAATATATTACTATTTTTGAGTAATTTTATCCACCGTTAAGTGCAATAATTTTACCTTGAGTGATGAGGCATCTTTCGGTCTTTGACCATTGTCGAATCACACTGGTGATTCGACAATGGTCAAAGACCGAAAGATGCCTCATCACTCAAGGTAAAATTATGCACTTAACGGTGGATAAAATTACTCAAAAATAGTAATATATTAACTTCATAAAGTCAGTGCAACGGAAAAACAATGGATAATATTAAATATCAAGAATATATATATATATATATATATATATATATATATATATATATATATATATATATATATATTTATAGGTTAGTTTTGGTTGGTAAAGATTATTTAGATTTTTTGGACTAGGAGACTGACAGACTTACCTTGGTAAGAGTCCACTCTGTAGTCTTGAAATAAAAACACATAGAGCACTTCATTGTTTAAGTGCTTTTATGTGTTTCTATTTCAAGACTATAGAGTGGTCTCTTACCAAGGTAATTCTGTCAGTCTCCTAGTCCAAAAAATCTATATATATATTACATAAATTTTTTTTCTATAAAATCAAATCTTATATTATTGGTATCTAATCACACTATAATGTTTCCTTTTCTGAAATATATACTGAATGTTAGAAGCATTGCCCTACACGATTGTAGTTTTAGGAAGAATTTTTCAAGTATATGCAAAAAGTTGCTTTTCAATATTGCATTGTTCATGCCGATGTATTCATAGTTACCGTGTTTTTTTAAAATCAGAATAATACGAGGGTGGTCCACAAAGTAACTGCCGTTTGGGCGTGGCGCGATAAGTAGGGGGGGTAGGCCGCCATTCTCACATCGGTGTGCGCAGCCGTTCAGTACGCTTCTAGCTGTGCAAGGGAGAGCATCGTTCGATCGCGCGTTCTTTTGTTATAACGTAAAAACATGCGTGCCGCTATACAAAATCCCGCCAAGTGTGAAATGCATGGTGTAATAAGATTTCTGTGGTTGAAAAGTTACACAGCAGCTGAAATTCATCGTGAATTGAGTGCGGTGTACGGCCCAAACATGAGCGAAGGTGTAGTCTGTCAATGGGTTCGTTGGTTTAAAAATGGAAGAACAAACGTTCACGATGAAGACCGGAGTGGTAGACCATCTCTCGTAAGTGATGACTTGGTGAACAGAGTGGATGAGAAAATTCGCGAGAACTGTCGCTTCACAATCTCGGAACTCTAAGATCATTTTCCTGAAATTTCTCGAAGTCTTGTGCATGAGATAGTGAGAGAAAAACTAGGCTATCACAAGTTTTGTGCTTGTTGGATTCCAAAAGTGCTCTCCAATGATCACAAAATAAAAAGAATGAGTTCTGCCATAGACTTTCTTATTCGGTATGACGTTGAAGGAGAAACATTTTTGAACAGGATCGTTACAGGAGATGAGACTTGGGTGGCCTATGTGAATGCCGAAAAAAAGCAACAGTCAATGCAATGTGGTCATAGCCAAGTAAGCCAAAGAAAGCTTGTCAATCTTTTTCAGCGAGAAAATTGATGACTACAGTTTTTTGGGATGCTAAAGGCATCTTGCTCGTTGAATTTATGGAGCGTGGTAGGACCATTACAGCTGCAGCTTATTGTGAAACCGTAAAACTGCTACGATGAGCGATTCAAAACAAGCGTCGTGGTCTTCTGACATCTGGCGTTGTGTTTGTCCATGACAATGCCCGCCCTCACACAGCTCAAAAAACAACTGAACTTTTGGAAAAGTTCAAATGGGACGTTTTTAACCACCCCCCCCCCCTACAGCCAGGACTTGGCTCCCAGTGATTTCCATCTTTTCCCGTACATGAAGCGGTGGCTTGCATCCCAGAGGTTTGCGAGTGATGAAGAGCTTCAAAACGCTATGACAGGTTAGCTACGTTCTCAGGTGGCAGATTTTTTTAAAGACAGAATTTCAAAAACTGTTAAAAGATATGATAAGTGCTTGAATTTGTATGGTGAATATGTAGAAAAGTAGAGAAAAGCTGTAGTTTTAACATGTATATATATTACAATTTTTGTATCTCAACTGGTTTTTTTTTTAATTTCAAAACGGAGGTTAATTTGTGGACCACTCTCGTTAAAGAAAGTGACCACTAATGTTTTACTTCACAAATAAAGGCAGTAAATTCTGGTGAAGAAATGAAGGCAGAAACCAAGCAAAATGAATGGTGCAAAAATATTTCTTGTGTGTAATAAAACTATTTTATAATTATGTTCAAATAATTGCTTTAAATTTGTTTTTGGTAGCATATAATGTGCTGTCAACCAAAATCATAACCTTCTGTAAAAAAGTTGAGTGTAAATATTATTAAACATTATTTCACTGAATAAAATTGTCACATAATAGTTAGCTAGAATAATGATAGGCCTAAAATTAAAAGATAACAAACAATTAGCACAAAATCAAATAGTTTTTTAATAGAAAATGTGAGGAAGGAGTGTGGATGTTGCGACGGTATACCTACCCAATGTATGCAGACTACTACTGGCAGTTTGCCTCTGGATCCACACTTACCTGTAAACAGTTGAGACAGGTAAAATTTGAAAGAAACAGATCTGACCCGAGCCAGAACCTGTATTGCTGCTTGCTGAATTCTACCATAGCACCAGTCATTAGATTTTAATTTTAAAAACCTAACTTACTGATATTTAACACTTTAAGTCATTATATCTCAGGGAATAAATAAGCTATCACAGCTTAATTACCAAATTGTATGACTATTAAAGAAAAATGAATTTAACTCTTAGTAGTAAGTTGGTAAAAACAATTTTTATTTATATAAAATATTTTCTAGTATAAGAGTTTTATCTATTATTTAATTACTAAAAAAACGTAATTTAAAATTAAAACTATCTCAAATTTACTGATAAATTTTACAATTTAATGTTGCTAAATCTAACCGGTAATACATTTAACACATCAAATAAAAGCTGCAAAGATGTATCAAAAACAAAACAAATAATAACTTCCAAAGATATACAATATTGAACAAAGATTTACTTTTAAATTCTTTCCTCATTTACTTCTGTATTTAATTAATAATCCTTAATAATTATTCATATATATAATTTTAAAAAAATAATAATAATTTAGTTAAAAAACTTCCCAATTTATTTCTATTTGTTATACTACAAAACCATTACTTAATTTACTTTTATATCAGCTTTGAATTTAATTATTTCTTTCAAAATTAATTTTTTATATTTTTACTTTTATAAGTTTTTTAAATTAAAAAAAAATTATCCACTTTCAGACTTAATTTACTGAATTAATTTCTATTAATTTCTATTAAACATCACACATAATAAAAAATCATTTGTAAATTAACCACATTAATTTTATAAAAAAAAACACAATATTAACATATTAAAACTAACAATCATGAATGTAGACTTTTTAGGTATAATAATTCAAAAATTATTTTTGTATTTTAAAATTTCAAGTAATTTCATTTTATATTTGTAGTTAAAGCCATTTTGAAAATTTAGTTTACATTGTAAACTCGCCTTATAGAAGTCATTAAAAAGATTAAATTCAATTTAAATTTTCTAGTCTTTTTGGACTATTTTATATTAAATTAAAATTTATTCCGTAAAGTTTGTTTAAAAATTTTAAAATATCAATTGAAACTAGGTAAACAGTGCTAACTTGTTTTGACAGTTCACTTTTCACGGGTATCCTCTCCTGGATTGGTCCTCAGTTATGGTGTAGAATCTACCTTTCTCTCCCCCCCTGCTGCCGCTCCACGATGGTCCTTTTTGGTTTGGCTGCACTGGGATGACTTCTTTGTCAGAGATTTGATGTTTTAAAAAAATTGAAAAAGTCTTTTTATTAAAAGTGCATTAGTCTTGCATTTTACTTTTTTTTAAATACCCGTGTTAATTATACTTAAATAAAATTTTATTTAACTTTTAAATTTTATTTAACTGTTCTTGAGTTTCTTTTCGGTATTATAAACACTTTACGCCTATTTACTCACAGTCCATTTATGCCTTTAAACCTCTTTTTATAATTTAGCATTTATGCAACTTTGTGGGACAGATATTTTTAAAATTTTGTAATCAGTAAGCACTCTGAACACATCTTAATTGTTCAGTTTTATGGGGGTACCCCCCCCCTAAAACTCCCTCCGGAAAAACACGAATTCTACATTTTGGCGTCACCACTAGTCTTTAGCTGCACATTTTCTACTAATCATTCACAGTTTTAGAAACAAATTTCGAGCCTGGCATCTCGCCATTCTTCTGTTTAGCTCCAAGTTGACCTAGCCTTAGCGTCCCTTAAGCTAGCTTTTTTTATATATATCTCTTACATTGCATTTATTAATCAATAAGAATTTGCTTCAAATCTTACAACGGACCGTGTTGTTCCCCTCTCTCTTCTTCTTTATGAATAAATTATCTGTTTTTAATTCAATACCTCTAACTTTCCCTTGGTGACCCTGAACGATTTTCTCAGATTCTTCCACTGATCACAAGGAAATGTTGATGGTTTAAATTGGCGTTTGACACAGTTGAACACAGGCTTTGTCACTGGACAAATCACGACTTTCTCAAAATGACTTTAGACTATGAAGTTGTAGGCTACTTTAACCCTCCATTTTTCTTTTAAGTTTTAAAAAAAAATTCAAGTTATTTAAAAACAAGTTTTTAATTTCAAATTTTCCCTATTATATGTTTCTTAGTGTTTATGATGGTTATAGTGTGTGTTGAACTACTCATATATAATTTTTATTGTTACAATTGTTTTCACCCTCATTTATCCTACAAACAGTTATAGGTTATATTGAGTAAATAATTATTCAGATTAACCATATATTATTTATACTGTTTTTTACAACCAAAAGGTTTCTAAGGTGAATTTCAGTAATTTATTTACTTAAACTCATGATCCAGATGATTATTTTTCAGTAAAATTAGTTGCAGTTAAGAGTTGAGAAGCCTTTAGGTCTTACCTTTTCCTTCATATAGCTTAATCATAGACATCCTAAGTTTTCCAGCATCTGAAATTACCATATTTTTACTTTTTCTCATATCAGCTTTTGCCTCATACACTAAATTCAATGACTTTAAAACTTCAAATAATTTTTTTTCATTAGCCTTTTGCAATATATCAGGTTAGTCTATTATGTCTTTGAACATATATAAGTGGTGTTAGCCTATGATTATAATGTTTAAGCTATATGAAAATACCCTATTCACAAATCATGTTTGGTAAGAATAAATTTGTTGAAAAAGTGCAGCTTTCACAAATTTTTCTTCGATACATTGGTAAAAAAAACCATATTTTAGCAGAACTTTTGTATGTACATGAAATTAGCATTGAAATAGTAAGAACTTAAACTGATATCCGGATAGATACTCAACTATTAAACACTTTTTTCCAAATGTGCTAGTAATACTACATATAATTTTATTGAAACCTCTGTTATAGGTGCACGGATGATGTATTTAATAGATAGTTCAAGGCAAGAAGAAGCAATCAAATTAGCAACAAGTATACATCCTTCTATGGAAGATATCACTATTCAGGTATTACAGTGTGTATGTTCCAGTGCCCAAATAACTAATTGAAATCTGACTTTTTTGTTTTCAAACAAGTAATTCATATTATTTTGGTATGATATACGAGGTCTGTTCAAAAAATACACAGACTGAGGTCATAAAAAAATGTACTTTATTTGGAAATTACACGTCTGGGTCTCCTTCAAAGTACTCTCCTCCCCAATGCACACACTCCCCAACGGTGTTTCCACTTGTTAAAACATTCCTGGTACGCTTCTTTTGTGATCACTTTCAGCTCCTTCGTCGCATTTGCCTTATTCTCCGAAATCGTTTCAAATCTTCTTCCTTTGAGGGGTTTTTTGAGTTTTGGGAATAAGAAAAAGTCACAAGGAGCAAGGTCAGGTGAGTAGGTGGGAGTGGGAAAGAGCAATGATCGAGTGTTTGGCCAAAAACTCACGAGTTCTGAGTGCTGAGTGAGCTGGAGCGTTATCATGATGAAAAACCAGTTATCACTTTTCCACAGTTCTGGCCTTTTGCGTCGGAAGACGTCCCCCAGACGTTTCAGTATTTCAATGTAGGTAATCTGGTTGACTGTTAGAGCCTTCAGGCAGGTACTCGTAGTGAATAACACCCTTAGCATCAAAAACTGTCAGCATCACCTTGACATTCCATCTTCATTTGAACGATCAAGCAGTTCCCGACAAACTCGGACGGGATTGGCTTTTTGGTCGTCGGTCATCAGGCGTGGCACAAATTTCGCAGCGACGCGGTGCATCTTCAATTATTTGGTCAAAATCTCGTAACAAGATCCAACTGATATCCCACACTTTTCGGAAAGCTCCCTAATGGTCAGACGTCGATTTTCGCGCACCAGGGTGTTGATTTTGTCGGCGTGTGGGTCGTCAGTTGACGTCCAGGATGCTCATCGTTATCAATTGGCTGTCGGCCACCCTTGAAACGTTCATGCCACTTGAAACATGCAGTACACTTCATGGCAACATCGCCGTAGGCCGTGTTAAGCATGGCAAATGTTTCTGTTGCAGATTTTCCTAGTTTTACACAAAATTTCACAGCAATTCGTTGCTCCTTCAGGCTGTCCATTTTATAATCCGACAAACGAAAAAAACATTCTTTACTAAACTGCGTGTAACTCATCAACAAATGAAGATTTCTGCGACTGAAATACCGCATTTTTATCAGCTGATTTATACGAACCTAGCAACATCAAGCGGATTCTCCTG
Source organism: Prosapia bicincta (assembly GCA_036971475.1). NCBI lineage: Eukaryota > Metazoa > Arthropoda > Insecta > Hemiptera > Cercopidae > Prosapia > Prosapia bicincta. Next base: position 204,117,655 of record JBAIZL010000004.1, read on the forward strand.
AAACTAACGTGATCCGCGAAATTCAAACAGTCCGCGTATTTTTGAACAGACCTCGTATTCTAAGTTATAATGGTTCAGAGGAGTTGGATATGTAACTACTTGCTGGAAAACAGGCCGGAGGACAACTCTGTTTTCCTGGATCCGCATATGATATGTAAATGACTTTGGTAATCTGGGTTGTGCTATATTCCTCCAGCTAAAATAGATTCATCATTTATTTATGTAAAATATATCTTCTGTTGCTAATTCATAACTTATTTCTGTTTTAGACATGTACCAAAGTGTTGAATGCATTGCGTAATGGTGAATTTGGAGAATGTAGTGATGCCACAAGTGAATACATGGCTCGTTGTCATGAACGTTTTTCTCATGCTCAAGCTTTCAGACCCACTTCTTTAACAACATCCCCTCTTATTTCACCGTCTTTGGGAACATGGGGTCATGTGTTGGAAAGTCAAGAGAACTGTGTTAGCAACTGACACTATTATTTCGTGTGTTTCTGTAAGTAAAATTAAAATTTATAACTTAATCTTGATAACAGTTAGTGAAATCATTCCTATTCTAAATTAAGGTCTAAATTATAATTTATATGCAACATGGCTAGTCAATCATCAGGTTAATTTGGTCTAAATATCTAAGATTTGGTCAAAACTTCGATCACAGGTTATAAACAGGTTACATTATTATGAACTACTGAGATTGTAAAAATTAAAATAATGTGTGGCAGGTACGTGACATGGGCAAAATCATTATAAATAACTGGATTTACTATAAGTAGCTTACCAAATAGTTTTCAACAAATCCAAGAGATGGAAGAGCAATAAACATTTCTAAAAAATTCTTTTCGTACAGACATTTCCTCAACAAATCACCAGTAATACAACTTTCTCAGGGCAGACACATTCCTGATGTAAGCTTAGTTACAGTAGCACTTTATTATAACAGGCCGAAACTAACCATTTGAACAGAAACAATGAAACTGTCACTTTGCTGGATTATAAGCCCCCACCGCATTTTTGTATTTCTTTTAAGGCAGTATTAAGGTATTTGTTGCTACCTAATTATTTTTGTTAGTGAATTACCTTGCCATCCCTCCAATATTTTTAAATGCAAATTTATGTAGTTGTAATCATATTGGATGGATGTCAGAAGGATGTTGTATGAGTAATGTGTGGCACATACTGGACTGGCCAGAGCTCCTATCAATTGCTAGGATTAGTGTTATATCATAATAGGCAGTTCAGCTACTTTATTAGTACCAGTAATATGTTTTTCTTATTACTGGTACCTACATGATTATTGTTACGTTTTTGTAAACAATAAATAGCTTTATATTTTAGAACAAGATTTACAAAATGTCTTAATTTTTTTAATTAATTACTGCTAAAATTGGGGAGTTTTCACAAAATGTTATAATTTCTAAAATGCCCAAAAATAAAGTATCATTATAATAATAAAAAAATTATTTAATGAATTAAAAACAAAAATTGAACATATTGAAGATTAAAAAAATTACTGCTAAAGGGATTAACCCAACTTCACTCGTTTCAAACTGTGTTTTAAAGACAAATCAATCCATTCACTAACAGCATAAGTGGATTGGTGTTATGCTTAAATGGCTGCTGGCATAGTCGCTTATACTCTTTGTCAAGTGGCATTTCCTCTAAAATTGGTAAAATAGAAATGTAAATAGCTCGTACATAGTGTAAAATCCTTACTAATAATGTTATTGTTAATAACAATAATGTTTAAACAGCCATTGACTAATTGAAACCCCTTTCTAAGGCTGTTTATATTTAATTTTATCTTATCCTCAAAAATCTTTTACCGATGTTAAGTAGTTCTTAAATTTATTTAATTTGTTTTCTCTTGTTTGTTAAGTAATTCTCTTATTATTTTATTAGGATTTTTTCACATTAAATCAGATGATGGTAGGACTGTGTACATGCTTTTTGTATGGTGGGAAAGGGGATTAACTTGGTAAAGATTCATGTTTATTTTTCTAGGTGCGAATACAGGTCCAGAAAAACTACTTGACATTAAAAAAAATGAAATGCCGTAAAACGGTTATAGCCAACTGAGCAATACAAAGGAGGAGTATTGGTTCATACACAAACACCCAGAGCTAAGTTTTAAATTCTATAATATTGGTTTAGCTGAGTAAAATTTTAATAAATCCTAAACATTAAAGATAGACTCTGTATTATTAGTAGAAAATAATAAAATTGTTATCCTTGTTTGTATATTTATGAAAATAGATCATTAATTACTCTTAAAGACTTTCAGCTATATGAACTTTTGCTGTATATTTATATTTCTAACCTTGCGTCTCTCAATGACTGTTATTCCGAGGGAAATGATTGTATAGTAATAAAATTAAGTTACATGATTGTTGTGCTTATTCTGTTTTGTTGTATTTATTTAAGTCTTTTTTATGTACATAATTCGAAGTGAGATTGCATACTGTAATTTGTTGATCATGAATTTTGTAATATATTTTAATCCTTTATTTAACCTGTGAGATTTACAAACATTGAGTAACAAAAGTAATGTATTAGATTTGTTGAATTTTGTTGTTTAAACGACTTTGTTAGAATTGAAATAAGGCCTTATAGTAATGTTTCAAATAATGCATAAAATCATACAATAAGCGTATTTTAATTATTACTAAATAAAACATATGAACTCAAATAGTTTTGTGTGTATCCCTGTATCCTTGAAACCTTATTGAGAAATTGTACCTGAATTTTATGATCTACTGTTAACTAGATGGTTTGACAAGGGTGAGCCAACTCTAACTTTTGATTGAAATAATTGATACTATTATTAATTGGCTAATAATTATATATTATTGGCTGATTAAAATTGGCTAATATTGGTGGTTACAGTTAAGTACTATCAAAACCAACACTGCTGATGCTAATCCACTGTTAATCAATTCCACCGGTACTGAAGGCATATCCACCTGGCTCATAACTGATGAATCATGTGACTCATTTTAAATAAATATGTAAATGAAGGAATACAGAACTCTTAAAAATAAAATAGTGTGTGTAAAAGAGTATATTTAGTTTATAGTATGGGGAAAAAATATTTTTGTATAAATAATAGCAGAGATAAAAATCTTTAGAAATATTTTTTCAAAAATGGTACTCAGTTGTTCTTGTTTCAGGCCTTCAAATACAAACAGATATTCTCTAAACATCAAAAATTGAGTAAATATATTTGGGTAGCAGACAGAAACTTGTTTTACTTAGAACAAGATCCGGTCTATTTGAGATAAGAGAATTTACCCATATGTTGCTTTAATGTTTCTTTATAGTATCAGTAAAGCTTCATGACTTTTGATCCTTTATTACAGATGTATATTATTACACTTTTTTTCTCTTCCAAAGGAGGGTGTAAATGGTGGGCAGGTAAAGAATTCTCTATTTTCTAAATTCCAACCCAACCATAATAGTGGACCTTTATTGATACCCCACCATTATTTTATTGTTATAGTAATATCTCATTTAGCCCTGGGGATGCGCTCTGTGATCTTACACCGTTAAATGAAGCAGTGTACATTACGTCTATCATATGTGCATTTGATAGTACTGTAATATTGTTTTTATTTCTTTTCAATTGAGTTTAAACAGTTATTAAAACGTCTACTTGCCTTAGAACTTGTAATTTGATGAAACTGACAGTTTAGTGAACTTGAACAATTTAGACAGTTTATAATCTCACAGTTTCTTAGTTAACAACACAAAGACCAAATGGTTTTAAAAAATGATTACATGTAATAGAGTAAGACAAGATGTTCATTTATGCAGGAGAGTAACTGAGAGAGTAGTTAAATGCTGACTATCATATCCTAGTCACCTAGAAAGTGATTAACATATCTGTTAATTAGTTTTTTATGACTACTATAAGAAATCTAGACAAATCACTGGTGACCTTATGGGAAAATTGTTGAAGCGCTATAACGAATCAGGGCTAAACGGGTTAAAGTGAGGTTTTAGTGTATTCCAAATTCTTTCCTTATCTTTATAGGTATTGAAAATTTTGTTAAGGTTATTTGTTATCTATTATATATAATAGATTGAAATATTACCATTAAAAATATTTAGTTGGTTTCAGCATTGGCAGAAGAATGATGTGATGAAGTAACCAAACAAGTCAAGAGTAAATCTTCTGATGAGGATGTTATAAAAAATGTATAAAAACTGAAAACAGTAGTATATAGAAACAACTACATTGATGAAGGCAATCACAACTGCATCTAAATTCCTTATTTTACAGATTATTACCAATTTTAATTTTGGTCCTTAAGTTAGCTTTAAACAATGCTGGTTACGATAACGATAAGATAGAATTACCACTTTATTTTATCTTACAATGTAAAACATACCGGGATTTATATATTTTGGGAAAGGTAAATCACAATAATGTTTTAAACATATAAATTCAACAAAGCTACCTAATCTTTATAAAAGCAGTACTAATACATGAATTGTCATGATTTTGTTTTATAAGTGTTTGTTACATTTTATGTATGTAAAACCTGTGTATGTGGTCATTTATTAAGTAATTGCATAAAGCATATTAGTGACAGTAACTATGAATAGTAAAACCATTTAGTCACCCTGCTGGAAAGACTACCTTGTCAACTTCTTACAAAGCAATGTGTCTTCCTATCAGGACATGTTTATTTTGTAGAAAACTTTTGAATATGTGCTTCTCACAAAACAAGACTTTTACTCAATACTTCATCAAACTACACCATTGTATTTACAAAATACGAGGGTTGTCCAAAAATTAACAACTGTTTGAATTTTACCGCCACACCGGTGAAATATTTCGCTAGGTGGCAGCACTACCTTGTAGCTTCACCTATTCCCTCTAAGATGAGGTGTCGCGCGCATCTGTACCTTTATTAGTGTGTCCTTGGAAGTCGTTAGCGATGGATGTCCCAGTACCGAATCCCGCCAGTTGTGAAGTTTGCTCCGTCATCCGATTCCTTCACACGGAAAAATTGCGCCCTGTCGATAATTATTTTACGGTAATGTAATGAATGAACCGATGTCAGGAAGTGGTGTACAGAGTTTTCAAGTGGCAGAACCAACGTCCATGACGAAGAAGGGAGGGGAGGAAATCATCTGTCGTTAAAGCATTGTTATTGAAAATTGAAGAAAAACTTCGAGAAAATCGTCGTCTGACGATCCAAGATCTTACCGAAATGATACCTGAAGTCAGTAAATCAACAATTCAAACAATTTTGACGGAAAAATTAGGTTACAGAAAAGTGTGCGTTCGTTGGGTGCCAAAAATGTTGTCTGAAGTTCACAAAGAAAATCGCGTGGGAAGTGCCCAAAAGTTTTTGGGTCGTTTCAACAGGAAGGGGGAGGGGTTTTTGGACTCAATTGTGACTGGCGATGAAACATGGACGTACCACCACACTCCTGAGTCCAAACTGCAAGCCATGACATGGTGTCGCACCACATCACCTCTCGTCAAAAAATTTCGCCAATCAATCTCTGCAAAAAAAATCATGGCAACCGCCTTTTGGAACCGTCAAGGAGTTCTTCTTGTCGAATTTTTACCTAATGGCGCCACAATTAACGCTGCTCGGTATTGTAAAACCCTAAAAAAGCTTCGAAGAGCGATACAAAACCAACGCCGAGGGAGATTGAGCAAGGGAGTCTGTTTGTTGCACAAAACCACGCTCGGCCCCACACTGCGGCGATCACCACCGCCACCGCGCTCCTGGATTCCTTTAAATGGGACGCTCTTAGCCATCCTGCTTACAGCCCTGATCTTGCACCGAGCGATTTCCATCTTCTCCTTTACCTGAAGCAACATTTGGCTGGAAAACGCTTCGAGACTGATGAAGTCCAGGAAAAGGTGGAGAAATGGTTGCGGTCACCATGTACTTTTTTTGTTAAAATAAAATTTTCCTGCTTTTTAAAATGTAAACGATCTTTAATTTTTGGACAACCCTCGTGTGTATATATGTATATATATATTCTTGATATTTAACGTTATCCATTGTTTTTCCGTTGCACTGACTTTATGAAGTTAATATATTACTATTGTAAGTAATTTTATCCACCATTAAGTGCAATAATTTTACCTTGAGTGATGAGGCACCTTTCGGTCACTTGACCATTGTCGAATCACTGGATTTTAATAAAAAATGCTTAGAGTGATTCGACAATGGTCAAGTGACCGAAAAGTGCCTCATCACTCAAGGTAAAATTATTGCACTTAATGGTGGATAAAATTACTTACAATAGTAATATATTAACTTCATATATATATATATATATATATATATATATATATATATATATATATATATATATATATATATATATATGAAGTTAATAAATTACCAATTTTGACAGGTAAAAATATTGCACTTAATGGTGGATAAAATTACTCAAAATTGGTAATTTATTAACTTCATAAAGTCAGTGCAACGGAAAAACAATGGACAATATTAAATATCAGGAATATATATATATATATATATATATATATTGTAGTAATATATTAACTTCATAAAGTCAGTGCAACGGAAAAACAATGGATAACGTAATATATATATATATATATATATATATATATATATATATATATATATATATAAATCTATCTTCAATCTAAAATTCAAATTCAAATTTCATAATATTAGTTAAAAATTTTCAAGGAGTTTATATTTTGTGTAGAAATTTTGCATAAAAGTGCGTTTTTTAGAGTCGAGCATTGCAATCGATGGAAATAATATCTTATATATAAACATTGGTTTTAATTATTTAAAATATACCATTTGAATCTTTCAAGCCTTTGAAAAATATTTTTAAATCAATTTCTATCTGCCATTACTGTGTGGACTTTATCAACTTCAACTTTATTATATGCATTTACAGTGGAGCGTCTAATCGAAACTGGGTATTGTTCCGATTGTTGATTTGTTCCATTTACCAAATCAAGGACCAAAACATAAATGTTGGCTGAATTTTTTACTTAAAAATATTTTTTTGTGTAAACATAAAAAAATAAAATTTAACAAAATACTGGAAAAAGTTAATGAGTATAAGTTACATTTTGTTAAATCATCTTAAATGGGAATGATCCCCTATTATTTACTGTAATATGGCACTAATCATTTACAAAAATGCTACATTAAAAATTTATTTCTTACTTTTTGGAATATGTATGTACAGTACTGGACATTGTTCAAATGTACTGGAGTATTGAATAATAAATTCACTTTCAAAATTTCAACTTTTCACTTTAATTTACGTGACAGATTTACCTAGTGGCAATAGTCCAAAACTGCAATCTCTTGGAAATAAATAGACACGTATAAAAACATATCACACTATTGAAATATTTCGATCATTACCTTATCAATTAAAAAAGAAAAGACTGAAGTGAACCACAGATGTGTATAAATATCCAAATGTCAGAGAACAATAGTTTGATATAGTACTATATGTTATTAGTATAAATATTGATTAATTGAAACCAGATATTAATAATCTGTCGGAAGGTAAATGGGAGTTGTTAAAATTGGCAGAAATTAGGAGGAAGGTAAAAGGAGTTATCTGATATTGAGGTTAGGAGGCTCTCTAGATTTGGTGTATCACTAGTATGACAACTCCCATCTTCTCAATTCTTAAGGGTTGCAATCAGGAGGGAGGGCCTTAATTATTTTGGTGGTATAACAATTATTGAAAGATATGATGTTGTGACTAGCACGTGTTGAGCAGTTGGCCTGACTATGTTCATGGTTCCAACGTCAGATCTGTGGCCATTAATTCTGATGCTTAGACCATCTGTGGTAAGGCATTTTAATTATGTTACACGTTATGTTATAAAAAGCTGTTAAGGCATAAGTTATATTACTCTTTACATCAATTTAACAAAAAGTAACAAAAATAAAACTATACTTTGTTAAACTAAGTAGATATTGTCTTTTTAAAAAATGCGTTTATATTGTTTATAAGTTGAAACTAAAATTTTGTTGTATTGTTCCAGGAGAGTGTCTAATTTTGATTCAAAATTATTTTGTTTTAACAATTTTGTTTTACTAGTTTTAGTTCTATTAGAATAACATTACAATATTTAGTCAGAGATTAATTTATTTGCAATAATTTATTAATTGGGACCTTTAGAACAATGTTATTGGTTATTATTTTTCTATGACATTACCTTTACTTAAAAACAGTTTATTTTAGTATTCTTACTAATATCTAAAACTGAAATTAAATATTGTTAAAACTTATACAACTTAGATGTTTGTGTATGTGTTTAATTTGTTGCAAAATATAATGTAAATTCACATCTAGTTTTATTTATTTTTTTTATATTGTGCTGTTTTATTTAAATGTTCAAAGGTTTTATCTTTTCTGTGTGAAATTTAGAATGAAAATATTAGAGCCTTTAATTTTTTCTATTTAAAATATAGAACAAAAGGTTAAACTAGTGTATAAACAGGATCTTTTACATAAATTATTTGTAATTTATTATGTAAATTTAACATACAATTTCTTTGTAACACTTACCAATGTCACAAATATAGCATAGTTCTTGTTTGATAATAAATTTTTCACAGTTCCTTTAAATATTTTTTATGCTTTTACTTACTGCTTAACTTATAGCTTGTTATCTTGAAGTAAAAGGAGTGAAATGTGATACCTATAATTAAAAAAAAAAAACATTTTAATTTTTGGTAGAGTCTTTCCGTTTAAGTAATGATGATTACTCAGTTTTCCAGACATCACCACTGTTTTGACCTGCATGTTTCGTCCCTTCAGTATTCGTGGTATGCTTTAAAACTGCCTCCAATCATCTAAATTTCGCTTTTGGTTGTTATATTGCTTTTTTAGCAGGTGGTTGATGTACTATGACGGTATACAGGTTGAATAGTGAAAGTTTTAACATTATCTGATTACTGTTTTAGGACTGGAAATTGTGAGGGTACACATGTCTAGGCTATGCCTGAATAGTATATAAATGTCTGCTTGTTTTTTTGTCAAGCTACTAGAACTAAACTACTTTGTCAATGTACTAAAATACTTTTTCCCCCTTCATTTAAAAAACCAGTAAACCTTTTAGTAAAAATTTATGTAGAAACATTTACGAACCTTTTTTGATATACCAAAACTTGAAATTGTAACGGTGTAAAAACCTTTCTCATTCGTTTCACTGAAGAATTCAGCAACATGCTTCCCTTTTACCGTTCAAAGATCGGTGTGTACAAATTATTTACGTGCCATGTATAAGATTCAAGATTTATAAAATGTATAGTTTTTTAAAGTGAATGCCCATGTTAGAATGTGTCATTATGGATTCTATACTTAGTGTGAAAAGAGTCTGTTTAAATCAGGGTCACTGGGTACAAAGTGTTTTGTAGTTTTCAGTAATTTTTTAATATAGAAATTTCAAAACAAATGTAATTGATATAACTTGCTTTCATGAGAATTAATTGCAATAATATTTTGTTTTAGAGTTATTCTAATAATCTAGATATATTAGAAAGAACAGACAATATTGAAATTCTTCAACTGTCAGTTGAGTTTATTGAGTTCTTATCACATTTATTGGTCAGGGACACTTTTTGCCTTTTGCACCAATGTAACAGTTGTCCTCTTCTTCTGAATATACTTCACTAAAACACTTGTAAATATTTTACAACTTGCCTATAGTAGCACTTTATATATATTTAGTTATATTTTTTGAGGACAGCTGTTTCGGGAGATGTGTCCCATTGTCAACTCAGACCTTAACTGATTTACGGTCTGAGTTGACAATGGGACACATCTCCCAAAACAACCGTTGTCAGCAAATATTAGTATGTGCTACTATAGGCAAGTTATAAAATATTTACAAGTTTTTTGGTGAAAACTAGTAGCTCACATGGAGATGAAATTAACAAATATGAATATACTTTAACAATTATTAGTGAACAAATATTGAAATTGATGGGTTTCTTTGGTGTAACTTTTAGCTTTAATTTTGGACCCAACTAATCTACATCATTGAAAATGTTCTTCAGCTTGGATATTTATTTTTTTTGAATTATAAAATACTATGAAATTAAACTTTTATATATTCAGGGAACAGTGCTCTCTAATACATCTATCGGTGGTGTTAAGCAGATCTTTATTGTAAAAAGTTCTCAGTTTCTTGTGTCATTATGTAATCTTATTCATGTTACACTCAGCTTTTTTCGTAATTTATTAAAAATCTAATCGAGTTCAGTTTATTATATGCCGTTTTTCATTTTCCATTTGGTTTTTGTACATTTATATATTATAAGTATTAATCTTAAATTTTTTTTTTTTTTTTTTTTTTTTTTTTTTTGCCAGGCGAAAAACCTATTAAGGTTTAATCTTAAAATTTTCCCTGCCAACCAAATATATCTCTCCTTGGTCATGAATTTCATCAAGTAAATGTTTTCATACTCTTCGTTTTTACTTCGTCTTCATATGCAGGTATTACATAATCTTCTAAGACTTCATTTTCATGAATATCAAATTCAATATCTCTTTTACACCTTGTATGTACTCTTATAGTGATCTATAAACTCAAGCGAGTGTTGTTAATTTGATTTCGGCTTATTATAAATTTTACATGTTTATTAAATCTGCAGATCAAATTTTCCCAGATAATTGATATAAAAGTAGGCTCTTATCTTTGTAAAGTGATTAGGTAGTTCGATTCCTCAATTTGAGTTGTTGCTTCGTTTGAAATTAAATCAATCATTTTGTTTCAATCTCCATTTAAGGCTCTGCTAGCTAGCAGAAAGCCCTTTGAGTACTTTCCATGTTTTGTTTGAGGCTGAGAAACAGTTGCAGAAGTTTTTTATAAATGGAAAAATCATGACTTTCTTTACAACTGCTGACTAAATCTAACGAATGAGTACTAAAAGGGCAAATGCATTGCTGGTTGATATTACTTTTTAAATTCTTGCTTGTAAACCAGGGTGAATTACTGGACATGTTGGGAGGATTGTCATATGACAGGCCTGTAAATTTTCTATACCTAAAGCTTACTTTTTAATGGTATGAATAACAACATGGAAGCTATAGAATTTTTAAGTTATGTCATAACAGCTTCTTGGCTTTATGGTCAACATTGTGTAGGAAACAGAAGTTTTTCAGCTGGTTATCCTTTCTTGGAAACATCTAATTATCAGAGCTAATTTAAAAAAATTTTAACTATGGCTAGATAGTTAATATGAGAAAAGTGTAGCATAGAGCCTGTTATTAAAAATTTACTGCTCTGATTTGAGCAAGAGGGATAGTAGTGCTGGGATGGCGCACTATTACTTCATCTCTACCCAGCATATGCGCTTTGGTACCGGGAGTTGCTGACAGCTGTTTTCTCATTTAACCATATGATCTAATAATAGCACAATGTATATAGCATGACAGTTTTTAAGTTAATATTTTTCCCATTTAAAAACATGTTATATTTAGATTAGTGTCACAACAACGATCTACTGCTATCGAAGTTTATAGATATTGAAAATTATAATGCAAATAATGTTTAAAATCTTTTACTTAGAATGAAACAAAACATTTTAAATGAAATACTGAACAAGGTGAATCCAGAGTATGGAGCACAGTTGAGTGATTGGGGTTCCTAAGTGCAAAAGAGAAATTAAGGTCACTGACAGAAGTACAACATGCGAGATCTGGTGGAAAAGTAGTGCCATGAAATGGTTATGTGAGCTGTAAATTGTTTTAAAACTGTCCCCTATCTTCAAATTATTATGCTTGTACACAGCTTCAAAAGACTAAGGTAGACGTTTTGGTTTACAATTTGATGCTCTGGGACCTTAAAAAAGTCTACATTGTCTCCACGTCACTCACTAGGACTTATCTGAATAAGGTGAGATCATTGCTTCCTCTGTGAAGTCTTTGTTCTATCCTTAACACCTCATCATTTATCACTAATGATAATTTTGACAAACAAGATCTCAACTCCCAAGTGAACCAACAAATTATAGAGGTCTGAACCCCTTTTCAAGAATCAATGAGTGGTTGATGAATTCGTCCACCAATCGTCTAATTAGCAAATCATCAGCTAACAATTGTCACACTAAGTTCCACAAAACACCTGTTAGTTCTGTAAGTGTATCAATAATACAACTGTCTTCATAAAGAAGCATGTAAATTTTTTACATTTTCATCTTTTCTTCACATGGAAGGTAAGGAATTGCTTTGATAGACTTGTAGTCCAATTTAAATTGGAATTTCACGTGTAAACTTGAGTTTTTTTAAGGATGTTTGTTTTAAAAGTTTCAACAACCATTCAACCACTTCTATCAAGCTGAAAATAAAATTTCAACACTACCCACTGTTCTTGAACATCAAACTTTCAAATAATTGAAGAGGATGGAAAACTGCACAAAAATTTTTACAGCAGCTTACTTTATAAACAAAGCCCATTTGCATACTCACTGACTCTCAAAAAAAATTACTGAATTACTACTTTTTAATGGCACAAGTCCAAACTATATAAGCAACATGTATAGCCGATCCTGACTGGTTTGTCCCCCCCCCCATTAAAATATATAGTTTAATATAGTAATAATGATTTTGTAATTAAAAAAATGCAGTCTAGTTATAAAACAATTGAGCTATTTATAATAACCATAATTATGGTAGTATATTTAAATGAACTAATTTAATAACATTAATTTACTGTTATTTAATTCATAATGGAAATATGAATACGGTATTCTAAATTTGTTTCAAAATTAGATATCACTAATGCATCAATAATTGCCATTGAATTTAAGATACCATAATTGCTTAGTTACAATAACAACTTTGACTGCATCTAGTGTAAGAAAATCATTGTTTTTTGATTTAGGGCTAATTTGGTACAAAGATAAATAAGAATATCTTGGAATTTATTATTTATCCTAAAATAAACTCGTGACATTTTTTCCCTGGTAGGAATCATTTATTCAACATTCTTCTTATTCATTTTAATTTAATTAACTTGTACAGAAAATATACTTTGAAATCTCCTATGTGAGCATTTTGAGCATAGAAAACAGATAGATATCTTACTAAGCATGTACTGTGGTATAAGACTAAAAATTGTATTTTATAAGAAAATAATTCAGTGTTTATTTATAAACACTAAAACTAAGAGAGAACCAGTTTGTGTCTATTCATTTTGAAAAATTATCCTAGTATGTATACGTAGGAACAAAATCAATTAATACCTTATTAAATAGCATTTTTAACTAGATTTGTACTATTAAAAAAAAAATTGTATCTTTTATTCTAAATACATTTTTTTTTTATAATGAGCACTTGAAATGTTTTTTCTTATACTAATTAATATTTATATACCATAATAAATCTAAAAAAAGATATGTAAAATAAGAATTGTTGCTAATTTAATAAAACTATATTTTAAAGTAAAATTTGGATATGAATAATTTCTCAAATATTTAAAGGACTGCATTTTAAATATCCTCTGTTAAACAACATCTCAGAATGAATTGGCAACATAGATTTCCTAATCATGGATCTAACAAAAAGATAGTTTAGAAGTTACTTACATTTAGTCCTATGACTGGAAGCAGATGATCTTTTAGCTATTTAGAAACTTCCCATAAAATAATAGGTCTATATGATTTTAACATAAAATGAAAGTTGTTTATGCAAGCTCCAATAGTTACAGTAGCGTAGTGTTAGCTCAATTATTATTAGATATTACAAATAATTTTTTTGGAAATTTATTAAAGGTTATATTTTTCATTATAAATAAACCAGTAGAGTGAATAATTTATCTTATCTCCGGCCTGTGATTGTTAGGCCCTCTGTATATGTGTTGACTGCTGTGCAACGAGTGTTAAGCTGGTTACATCTGCAACTATTTGCTTGATGGCCTTAGACATGTACAGAGTGGGGGTTGATGAAAATAAGATAAGTTTCAAATTAGTTCCTAAAAGGTTGTGTGCAACAGTCTTTTCCCTTCACAAAACAATTTATTGCAAAGTTCCACTATATCTTCTCTGTTGAAGGACCTACCGCCCCCACCAATTCTAAATAAGATTCTTTAGACATTCTGTAGAATGCAATAAAACTTCTGTATACTTGATTTAATTGTTCAGCTGTTAAAAACAGCCAGGACACCTTACTTGTATTCCTCTTTATGTAAGGATGGTATCAATATTTCCTTCGAACTCTTCATTTCCAGTGACGGAAACCATTAGAAACACTTGAACATATGTTAGTATGTTACACTTGCCTATAGTAGCACTTACCTTTTTGTTTATTCAGGATGGCTTTTTGGGAGATGTGGCCCATTGTCAACTCAGTGTAACAATTCTTTTTTTAGTGAAAAACTAGCAACTCAAGTGAAGATGGAATCAAATAAAATTTATTATTTCTTTGGAACTACTACTTGACATTATGTATAATAAAACTGTCTCTGAGGGTAACTTAAATTGAAGGCAATAAATTAATTAATAGTTTGTATAAACAAAGGAAAATTAATGATTTAATTTAAAATGCAAAAGTTATATTACAAACTATTTTTCTAAGATCGTCAACTCATCTAGATTTTATCATCTCATGTGTGGAGACGGATTGTATTGTCAACTTTTGCCTGACTGGTTTCAAACTTACATTCCAATACAGTTAAGTCATATGCAGAGGGCCTTGGCCATAAATGAGTATTTACATACAGAGGCTATGTAAACTCTGGAACTGATGTCTAGAAAATCACTAAGCGATACAACCTATGTCACTGTTTTGTAAAAGAAGTTTTAAAAAGTAATAACAAATATACAAGTATAAAACATATTGTATTATATATTATGTTTTGTTATAAACTGGAGAATAATATGTTAAATATATCTGTACAAACTCCTTTTTTTCATTTGCAAAAAAGGAATTTTTCCTTTACTTTACTTGTTTATAGATTTTAAACCAAAAGTCTTTGGTAGAAATTTAAGTGTATGATATGTTCACTGATTTACTAGGATAAAAAAGTGTTATGTACATATATATGATAAAACGAAAAATAAAAAAAGTTATATGAACAAATCTGCAAATATGAACAGATCTTGCCTTTTTGACTGTTTTATAGAACAAAAAAAATCCTATTATACCTCAATCATAAAACATATTATAGTAACATAATGAAATAAAATGCACACATACCCTTATCCAAAATCTAGTTTTTCCATTTTTACAACTAAACAAAAAATGTTTTTCTTCATTTTAATTGTCTATGCAGCTCTGTGACAAAAAATGGTTTAGTTTAAACAATGTTTACTGTTTCATTGTGAAAAATTTGTTAATAAATATATGCCATAAAATTAAAATTTAAAAAGGTATATTAATTAAAGGTCTGAGGTGGAATATTTTTCTCATACATATATGAGAAAAAAAAGTTTTGTGTTAATATAATTACACAAAAACACAAGGCAATATGGTCAGACGTGCACTTCAATGATTCACACATAGTATCAGACTGGCATAGGGGACAAGCTGTCAGAACATGCTTGGGGGACAAATGCATACAGATTACTATTGTCAGAAAGTGTGACAAATGTATTTGTATACACAAATTTTCATCAAATTCAGTCACTAGGAATAGCTCATTCTCCAGCACCATCCCTTGGAATTAATAACCCAACATTGATGGCATTATTACTACATCAATTTATAAATCACCCAAACATGGTGGTACATATCAATTATAGGGTTTTAAACAATTTATGTTAAGCTTTTATTATTACAAATAACTCCAGTACATATAAAGATTTGTTTTCTGTTTAAAGTCACTGACACATTATTAGTACAAGTTCAATTAAAGTTTGGAAGAACATTTGATTTTTTTGGGACTGTTTTTTAGGAATTTTTTTGAAATTTACCAGATTGTTTTAGACAAATTTTAATCAATTTCAATCTGTTCATTGTAAAATTTAAGCTAGTTATCAATTACTATGATAACGTGATGAGTAAAATATATTGCCCTTGTCATAAGTACTTTTTTAATAGAAAAATATTCAAACAGAGATGAAAAGGTTATCTAAATTTTACCTAATTCATCCAAGTGTCATCTGAAATTAAAATATTTATTGCAAGGGAAATATAGAAATTTATCACTTTCACAAGTCTAACAAAGTATCATATAAGTAGATGGAAAAATTTTAAAAAAACAGTATTGGATAACATTTAAAGCAAACATGAAAACATAAAGAAAAAGATAACTATAAGCACTAGAAAATCTATACAGAGCACAGTAGTGTAATTTTAATAAATAAACAACAATAACCCTTGCTACAAATATTTAAACACCTCCTAAATATTTGTAGCAAGGGTTATTGTTGTTTATTATACACACTAGATATATGCAAACTAAACTGTACAGGCTTAAACAAATTCTACTTTGAGCAAACAATTTTCAACAAAGACTTAAGGAACACATACACTCTTTTACATATGACACTTATTAATCTTTTCCTAAACACGTGAAAGAAGGCGAAATCAACTTGTAATAGACATCAACCATAATATTTTTCAATAGACATAGACATTTTCTCCATCAATAATATAGGACCACAACTCAACTTACAAGAACAATATGTACATCATAAAAAAACCAAAATACAAAATAATATTAAATAAAAAGAACAAACCATTACATATCACATACCTTTTTAAACCATGTAGAAACTTGCTTTGAAAACCTCTAGCCCCTAGCTAACCAATGCTTTCTAACTTAGATGAATGTTGCTTAGTGTGCAAAGTAACATTTGTAGTGTGATAGCACTTACATTTTATCTAAGTAAGTTTATTTGTAAATTTACTGAAATTGTAAGTTTCAGTCAATCGTTAATTGGTTAAGTTCAAATAGAAAAAAATTGCTAATCTTCATAGAGTTAAAATCCTTGGGTTAAATACAAAGCAAGCTACAGTACATGAGTATAAAAACACTGCTTTAACGCTTAAGGAAATAAAGACAGTGAAACCTGTCTTAGACAGACCTCGTGTTAGGCGGAATCCCGTTTACCGTGGAAACTTTAAAAAGTCCCTATTGTCACATAGTTAATAATCTTCATAAGACGGAAACTGTCTAACGCAGATGCGTCTTTGACGAAACTTCTGATAACATACAACTGTAAAAAATAAAGTCTACAATGACAGGTTAGATGAGATACAGTTTATAATCTATTGTTTGCTATGGCAAAATGCGTAGATCTTTCTGTTTATTTGTGACAAATCGTACTGTATTGAATTCTGAGAATGCTTTACAAACTCACGTACATTGACCCTCTTCCACCCTCTCGCTTATCAGCCTGCTGTGTATATGTAGTTGATGGTGTATAAACATCCGCAGTTTACGATAACACATAATGATGCTGAGTCGTATTATTTTCTCTCAAGTGTTCGTTTGCAAGTTCAGTAATGCACTGTATTTTGAACAGTTCATGCCGGTTTCATCTCCGGAAAGCTTGCTATTCATTGTTTATTCTCTTGATTTTTGATTTGTACAGTCACTTTTATTAAGTGATCAAGTGTAGTGTACTTTTCTGTAGTAGACTTATTGTAAAAATGTCAAGAAAAAACCTAGGACTCCATACATTAACTTGGAAAGAAAAAATCGATGTTATTGAACTTGGTGGAAAATTAAACGTGAAACAATTATGTAATAAATACAAATGCGGTAAAACACAGATTTATGGAATTTTTAAAAACAAAGAACAAATAAAAGAAGATTGGTTGAAAGTCAAGAGACCACTTCATTTTAAAATACAAAAAACATGCACAAATATAGAAATTGACAGAATTGTATTTAAATGGTTTACATAACCATGAACCAAAAATCTTCCCATCTCAGGTTTAATATTACAAGAAGAAGCTAAGTCAGTTGCTGCTGAGCTAGGGAACACAACATTTAAAGCCTCGAATGGATGGATAAAAAATTTTCGATCCAGACATTCAATTTCTTTAAATGAAATTTGTGGTGAAGTAAAAGAAGTTTACCAGGAACCAGTTGATGATTGGAAGCATAAAATTTGTGAATTATCAGTTGGTTATGAAGCCAAAATATATTGGAAACTGTGACGAGATGAGTTTGTTTTTTAGAGCTCTTCCAAATAAGACTTTAAATTTAATAAATGAAAAATCTATAGGAGGTGAGCAGTCAAAAGAAAGGCTTACAGTTTTAGTTGGTAGTTTTGCAGATGAAAAATTAGAAAAAACCTTTGGTAATTGGGAAATCATGGAAGTCCCGATGTTTCAAAAATATAGGGCAGTTATCAGTTCAATGGCATGCTAACAAGAAGGTGTGGATGACCTCAACCATTATGGAAAATTGGGTTAAAAATTTGAATGATACAATGAAGCATGACAACAGGCATATTTTGTTATTTATGGATAATGCAACATGTTATCCTCGTGAAGATTACTCTCACATACAATTAGTGTTTTTTCAGCCCAATACTACCAGTGTTACTCAACCGATGGATCAGGGTGTTGGTCAGTACAGGAATTGACAAATAACATAACTGTTTTGGATGCTGTAAGATAGATATTGAGTTCTTATGAGAAAATATCAAAGTCCTGTGTTCAAAATACATTCAAAGAAGCTGGTTTTATTGTACACAAAAAACTCAATTATAATCCTGTTGAAACAAGGATGCAAGACATTCCCTTTCACACTGATAAAAATAGTTGTTGACAGAAACTGTATACTCTAATTTAACTGCCGAAGAATACCTTTGTATTGACAATGAACTGGCAACAGAAGAAGGGCCAAAATTTGTGGGCGAAATCATTGAAATGGAGACTAATGAAATTATTGAAAGTGAAGAAGAAATTGAAGACAGTCCAGTCATAGAAAAGAAAATAAGAACATTTGGCAAAGCTAAAATGATAATTTGGGAATTAGAAGATTTTGTGTTATGTGTTAACAGCCACCAAATGCGTCATAACTTGTTACAATAACTGAAACAGAAGGAAGTACTACAACTAATCTTTTAAAACTGAAGTCAATTCTAGATTTCTTCAAGTCTATTTGATTCTCTTTCATTTTTACATAGGCCTAATGTGCATATTTACTTGTAAATAGAGTAAAGGTAAAAGTACTGTATAGCTTTCAATAAAGCGAATCTTTCATTTATAGATTTTGTTGAAAAGTGTAGTTTTAGTGCTTCCTATTAAAAATGTGTTGTGGACTGGATAAAAGCTATGCTGCATTAAAAGGTAAGATTTTCTTGCACTGTAGATTTTAACGTTTTTATGTACTGCATCATACGGTTGATCAGTAGGAATATCAGTAAGGGATTCTCATAGCTAAGAAACCACCTTCAACCATAACTCAGCGAAAGTCTACGTAATATTACCATCATACAGTACACTACTACTGTATAAGCCGGAAAACTGTCTTAGAAAATAATGCTGGTCCCAATAGATTCCGGTTTAAACAGGTTTTACTGTACTTATTTACATTTAAACAAATAATGTGACTCCTACATTCGCCAAAATAAACATAAACAGTTACACAAAAGCAGCCATAGTTACAAAACAAAATGCAGAAATGACATTAAACCATGGACTGTATTAGCTTCTCTTAAAATTTCGCAAAATAATACACAATTTAAGTGTAATAATGTTACACATAGTGTAAGTAAACATTTATCAACAACTATCACTAATTTAATTTTTTCAATACTGCAATTTAGGAGGGTTGCTAAGACACTCTCCCTAAAAAATGGGGTTGCTGTGTTTAAGGTGAACTAGAAGGATTATAAAGTTTGTAGCAAGAACTAGAATCCATCATTATATGAATTGTAGGTAAACATCGCCATTAACTGTTTAGGTTTTCAACTTCAATGAATCGTCAATATTCTCTTCTGTCTGGATGAGGAGATATTGGGAGGACTCATTACTAGTGTTCAGCTGTCAACCAGGATAGACATTTTAAGAGACGTAGTCTTTCAGATCATCCTGAGCGAAATAATGACAAGGAGAAACTTTTGCATTATAAAATATTTAGACATACTGTATCATTTATGGACACTTGTTTGTTGGTGTTAGCTCTTGCTAGAAGCTTGGTTCAAGAAAAAAGTAAATGAATTAATTTTTTTTGTAAACCATACTCTTAACATAAATTTGTATTTTAGTATTCTCGTAATTAATTATATTTTAATCACTTTATATCTTTTTAAAGAAATACTCTTAATGGTAACCTCTTGAAATGGTAATATTTTATTATCCTACTATAATAATTGCTCTCGGCTATTCAATGATCCTCTAGGTGTTGAAAATGTATAGACTAAAGGTTTAATAAGCATAGTTATATGTAAATAATCTTGTGTGTATGTTCATTTACACATAAAAATGAATGTGATTATCAAAACAGGTTTTATAAACATACAAACTGAAATTTAAATTTCTTTATAATTTATAGATTTTACTGTTAATTGTTTAAAATACATTGAAAAGTATACATACGTTACACCAAATAACATAAAATGTAGTTTATTGATAGATTTATAAAAACAAAAAATTGTACAAATTCTTATCCCTTAGATTATACAATATTAAAGAAAAAATATATACATTCTTAAGTTTTAACTATATAATGTTAAATGTTATTCAATATTATAACAACATTTCTCGAAAATAAAGTATATTTTAATACTATTTGTTTAAAAAAATACATTTTAGGTATACCCTAAAACAATGACATCATGTACACCAAAATTCAACAATTAATTACAACTTATGTTTATTATTATTTTCAAAATGTTTTTGTCAAAAATCATTAAAACATATATTAATAAATTTTGAATATATATTTGAAAATATATTCAAAATAAGTTTACATTTATTATATATACTGCAGATTATACTTGTAATTAATTTAAACATTATTATTATTATTGTGTAAAAAGTAACGAATTTATTACTCTATATTTAAAAATGTTATATTCAGTTGCATAAAATTTAATCAGTTTGTTAGTCAGAGTTGTTTAATCTGCTACAAGACTACATAAAATAATTTATCCTACTCTCTTTATTATAATGACAACTCAAAATAATTGTATAATACAACCTTAATATATTCAATTCATCAAATTTATATATTTTTAGAGTAAATTTTAATGAAGAACGAATAGGTCTACATATTAATACTAAGCATATAGTTTCCTTTTAAAAGTAGTGTTACACAAAAATACATTACATTTTATTTCTTGATAATGTTAAAGGTATATCAATAACTTTTCTGAAAACAGCTTTAAAACCAATTAAAGTACAGTGATAATATACCGAACCTATTCTTACTGTTTATAATAATAACTCAATTATTTGTTATTCTGCATAATCTATTTCTGTTTTTTCTGCATAATCTATATCTGTTTTTTCTGCATAATCTATTTGTTTTTATTTTTGCATAACCTATATCTGTTTTTTCTGCATAATCTATTTGTTTTTTCTGCATAATCTATATCTGTTTTTTCTGCATAATCTATATCTGTTTTTTCTGCATAATCTATTTGTTTTTTCTGCATAATCTATTTGTTTTTTCTGCATAATCTATTTCTGCACAAGTATTAGAAGCAATATGAAACTAAATTTTGTGAAATGTTATGCATGTTGTTCTAAAGAGCAAACAAAATACAACTTAATAATGTTTTAAAGAGACTAAATTTAATATTTATTAAAATTGTTAACATCTTCAGATATTAAATGCTGCTGTACTTTGTTCATCAGATTAAAATGTATGTTAACAGAAAACTTATACTCATAAAACATACTAAAAATTACTATAAGGATAGAGTCCCACTGAATCTTTATAATGGAGTAAAATACTATAGTATTATTTTACATTATTATTCTTTATTTCATAATTATGAGAATTTCTGACCATTTTTTAAAGTTTTATTGCTCTTACCCACTGACAATAAAATTTCATGCTTTATTGCAGAAATATAGTAAATTTAATCAGCTTTAAGACCGATTACTTGAACATCCTTTCAGTTCAAATAATAATGAGCATTATTAAACTGTCAGTTTTGAAATAATATGTATGAGTGAATTTCCTGTAACAAATTTTTGTTTAAAAACAACATAAACTAATAAATATCTAGACTATTTATAACACCCAAAATAAATGAAAAAAAAGAAAATGTTTGAATAAATTGAAACACTAAAATAATCCACTGTTTTTTTTCGTTTAAAAGAAATCAGAAGAGTTAAGTGATATTACTGTAGAGTTATTTTTAAATATTCTATATTTTGAATGCGTAAGATTAGACTTTAATACTTTATCTCATAGAAATCTTAGTAATTTTAAATTAGTGGCAGTTGCTCTAAAATACGGATGCTTGTTTGTGTAACTACTACTTCAAGTTTTAAATTTAGTAAAATGAAAAGAAATAAAGGGTGGAATTAACATGGTAACCAAAAACTCAGTAAGTATCCTCTAGTACATATATGGTAAGTACACATTCATATTGTCTATTTAAAAATAAATGTGTTAAAAATTATTTTTTGTCATTTTGTTGTCATTGGATACGAAACAAAGAGTAAATTGCCTTAAAAAAATGACTTGACATCACTTTACATTAATTATTAGATTTAACTATTTGAATCCCCTCCTGCACTTGGTACCACACAGGTAGGAACAGCATTGGACCACTTCCCATTATGTTGACATTTTAACATTGCTGCCCCTTGCATTACAAGACCTTCGTCACAGGTGAATGTTACAGTTTCATTTATTTGGTAGTAGAATTTCACTGAAGACATTCTTCCACTAATGGCAGTTCCAGGGTAAGCACATGCTTGTACACCTAAATATATACAAGAGAGTTATACTTTTAAATTCATAATCAATTCATATACTAAGCTTTAACTATTATTTATATAAATATACTGAGCCTGATTTAACAAATTTTAAATAGATATTCAACATTTCATTGAAGATACAACAGCTGCAACAAAACTTTGTGTAAAATTAATATAGAGAAACTGTAGTTTAATTATATGAAATAATAAAACGTCTTAAAACAAAATATTTTCTTCTAACTGGTAGTCTAGTAGAAGATAAATTATTTTAACTTAAATAAAACGGGTGAAGGAAACCAGTCAGGCCCACGCTATCTGAACCTATGGATTGTTCCACAAAAGTTCCTTTTATTACACTTCAACAGGATACTTTATTGTTCTCGGTTTCCGCTCGATTACACTAATCAGTAGGCGTAATTAGTTGACAGACTACGGTCAGTGTCACATCATTATTTTTACAATATACCAGTCTCACCATGGGAGTGTATGTTTGATAGTATTGCTGCATTCCATCAACACATTTCAAAAAGTGGTATGAAAACATTTCTAAAAGACTATAAACTGGCGAAACCAACAATAAAATGTGTGAAGTATGGGGAAATGATGCATCTCAATTGTGGAGCAAAGGACAATATGATCTATAAATGTCGGATTAGTAACTGCAGAGCTAAAAACATGTAAGAAACAATACCATTTTTGGATTAGCTAAAGTTACTCCACTTCAATTGCTCACAGTTCTGGTAGCGTGAAAATTTAAATATCTGTGTTTTATTATTGTTTGTGAGACTGTACTTTTATGGCTTACAGTGAGGAAGCTGAAAATGATTTCAGGAAGATTCTCGTGGTTTGCCTTCTAGAGAATTCATCTAAAATAGGTGGCGCATGATAAATTGTTGAAATGGATGAAAGCATGATTGGGAAACATGAGTACAATTGTGGGCGTTTGATCAAAACTAGTTGGTAGTTGGTGCTATATAGATAGAGACAGTAAAAAGCGCTTTCTGAAAATTGTTGAAAAAAGGGATTCAGCTACATTACTGCAAATAATACTGGTAAATGTAGAGCTTGGGACGACAATCATTACTGATATGTGGAGGGGTACAATTTTCTGGATATCAACACATAACGGTCAATCACTCTCTCAATTTTGTTTGTCCTGGTGATTGTAGTATGCATACACAGACAATAGAAAGTCATTGGGCTAAGATAAAACGTGATATGCGTTGAAGAATAGGTCGAATGGCAGTCACTACATTCAAAACATACTTTGTCGAATACGTATGGAGAAATATTGTTTTGACAAAGCCAGAACAGTTTGAAGATTGTTTTTAAGGTAATCGAGTATTTTTTCCCTTAATGATTGTGTGAGACATTTGAATTAGTAATATATGAATATAGATATTAATGTCATAGAATAGAATAAACAAGACAATGCCAATTCCGGTCACTTGATGTAAATAATAGATAAGTCCTAGATTAAGTAGAAAAATAAGACAGTGCTACTTTTAACAGCTTCATGTAAATATAAATGGCTACATATGAGGTGACTCCAAGATTAAGAAGAAATATGACAAGGCTCTCTGGGCCGCTTTGGGTAAAATTAAGAAATTGTTTCATAAATAGTTTACTATTTTAAATCTTCCATATTACTTGGAGTGGCTGGAGAAGCATTCTAGTCTCAAATGGAATAGCCGTGAAAAACTTCATCAAATTTTGTGTAAGCATGTACTTTGTTCTAATTTAATAATTTCATTTTTATATGCTGAAAAATATGGTTGATTAGTTATAATAATTAAGTTATTTTTTTGGTGATTCACTCTTTATACGAAGTGCAGTATATAAGGCCAAAGTGTAACTGCGTTTGCCCGATTATTATCTGTGAGCTTCAGCTTTTCAAGTCGCTGTGCTTGCTGGTTTGCAAAAGTGCCATTATTAAAAGAGAAGGGCTCACTAATATTCCCTTCTGAGTGGAAAAGTTGAAATTCAATAACAATAGGCGACCAAAAGGTCGAAATATAATAACAATAGGCCACCGCTAAGGGTATAGCACAAATTCTACCTGTCCATCTATTGTTGTTGATGTCTGGTTTCCTTAACCCAATAAAACTATTAAAAATGTTACTTGTTGAAAATGTCTTTGTCATGTTACTCTTATTAAAAGTTATTAATTCCTAAATATAATATCAGTTATTTTGAACAAGGAAATTGCTGTAGCTTGTTGAAGATAGAATACAAGCTATTTTTAAACTTATATGTAATGATTAAACATTTATTGTTTTATATGTTTTTGAACATTTGAATAATTTGTATGTTTCCATAAAATAAATGATTTTTCCAGAAACGCTTGATATCAAGCTGAAATATATCGTTATAACCGTAGAGAATAATCTTGTTTTAAAATTGCTTTAAAACCTATTAAAAACAAATGTCAAACCTATAAAATAGGAATATGAACAAATTTATTTTAAAAATATTGTAGGCCAAGCATGACAATATTTTAAAGTAAAAGGCAAAGTAGTGGTCAGAATACAAAAACAGACTGTTTTCTCAAAACCTGCTGTTAACTCACAAGAGACTGGAAATTGTTTTATTTCTATACTGTAAAAAAATTTTGTTTTTTATATATTTTTATGTATAATGAGCCTGTAGGAGTAAGAGTATATCTTGATAGTTGGATTTTGGGGAGAAAGATATTGTCCTTTGATATCTTGTCTTTTTTACTATTGGGTTGTTAACCCTATACAGTGGTTAGGCTGGGTCAACATGTTTTTATCAGATAAAGATATTGTAATGAGTAGTCACATACTTTCCTAGAACAGTTGGTTGAAACTGCTGATGTCATTATTTATTTTCTACAAATAATGAACAACTGAATCATGTGTGGGTTAATTAGATCAGCACATCCGTTTTTATTATAATTTTTTGTCAATGACATTATGACACTATATAAGTGAAGTGAAAACATTAAATCTCTGTCAAATTTTTGTTTCATTTAAGGTAATGAATTGTTATAAAATATTTCAATGACATTTAGATAAATTTAAAATTATAATAGCACTTGTATATATGTTACACTTGCCTATAGTAAAACATACTTTTATAATTGTTGAGGATAATCGTATCGGGAGATGTCCCCCACTGTCAATTCAGACCGTTACTCACCTCTCCGAAACGCCCGTCCTCGTCCTCAACAATTATAAAACTTAGTACTACTAGAGGCAAGTGTAACATATTTACAAGTGTTTTAGTTAAAAAAAACTAGTAGCTCAAGTAAAGATGGTATCAATTAATATGGTAATAGCCCTTGAAATGTAAAAATGAGAACAGTACTAGAGCATGTTTATTTTTCAAAACTCCAAATTTCTTCTAACATTCTGAAATATAAGAAATGTGTGTTTATGTTGAAGAACGTTAAACAAAAAAAGTTTTTACAGATGTTAATAAATTATTTCAAAGAAATTTGTCCAGCCTTTTTTTCAAAGGACAATAATAAGCTGTCACTAACATATGATTAGTCAAAAGTGTTCTTTTCCTGACAACCTGTATTTTAAAATTGGTTTGGTGTTGTTCTCTGTTCTTTTTTTTTAAGATCTATAAATATTGAAATTATTCAACAAGCTCATTTCTCAATTGTTAACTGAGCTTATTGTTAAAAACTTCACACTACATATTTAGGCCTCATTAATTTGTTAACATTGAATAGCTTACATTTAGGTACAATACCAGACCATCGTCCATTCTCCTGACAAGCAATGATAGGCTGACCTTCCATCATATGATCAGGGTTGCAGTTAAACTGTACAAGATCTCCAGCTTTATAAATACCTTGACCTTGGATATAACCATTTTCAGGTACCCCAGGCTTATCACATTGAACTTCTGAAAATTATTGCAATAACAAATAAAACAAAAATTTGTAAAAAAAAGTTTAATGTAAATAAAGTGTGTAAACTGTTTCAAGTAAAAAGAAGAATTCATAAAAAAGAAATTAAATAATCAAAACTTTCTGTTTTAAATAAAATTTCAATTGTTATATTTATTACAAACTTGTAAAATGTTTAATTCTTATTACCATAAAGAGAAAACATAAAACAGAGACAAATCATATGAAATTTGATCTCAACTCCCCATTTTGTTTTTGTAGCGATATTCCACGACTATTGGTGAAACTTGTATGTTCATGAAATTCAATCATAAATAAATTATTATTTCATGATAACTAAAGTTTGATCTGTAGTTCATGCTCAAAAATAATTAATACAGTAACATTGGCTGGTTCTTGGGGAGTACTGTGTATCTGTTTAAAATAATATCCAGTACAATGTTGAGAGCAACCTACTTGATGTTAATTTTGAACATGCTCAAGGTAAATCAAAGAACTTTGCTAAACACATTTTGGTGACTCTTTCATGCATCACTCAATATTTGTCACTTGACAACCTAAAAATAAGTTGATGAAGCATATGTGACCTATAGGGTTCAAACCCACCAGAATGTGTATTTATAGGCTTATAAATACCTTTTTGTTAGCAAGTTAAATTTTTCATACCCATCACTGACATTGTTACCCAACTAGTCTGCTAAGTAAATTAATAATTTATATTACACAATTATCTAGGGTTTTTAATATGTTAATTTTTGTGAATTAGTCTCACTATTTGAACTCTAATTCTCGATGTTACTTTGTAATTTGTTAATCACTTAAACACTAGTTTATGACTATCCAAACTTTATATTTAGTAAATTTGTTAAAACACACTGAGACAGAACGTTTTCGATCGCTATGTGCCGATCTTCATCAGTGTCTTCTGCTTGGAGATATTGGGTCAAGCGGGAATGGTTTTAAAGGTAGGTTTTCGATAGTATCAAAGAGTATGTGTGATTTTATTGTGTTTGTTCATTTAATATGTTTGTATTTTATGTTTTTGTGTGTCTGTAAATTTCATATTGTTCTAGTGTGTTGAGATGTGGTCCTTTTTTGTTGATGTGTAGGATTTCTAAATTATGATAAATGTCTGTGTATTTGTGTCCTGTTTCTTTTAAGTGATTGTAAAATGTTGAGTTAGTGTTATGTTTGTGTTCTTCGACTCTTTGTTTAAAGCTGCGACCTGTTTGTCCAATGTAGAATTTGTTACATTCGTCGCAGTTTAGTTTGTATACGCCTGGTGCTTGTAGTTTATCTTTGTTGTTCGTGTTGTGTTGTATTTTGTATTGTAATTTGTTATTGGTTTTGTATGCTATTTTGTAACCTATTTTGTGAAATTTGCGGGCTATTTTGTTTTTTGTTTTGTTTATGAATGGTAATGTGATGTATTTGTTTTCCCTGTCTGTAGTGTTAATTTTAGTGTTTGTTTGTATTGTGTACCATAGTTTGTCTATTATTGTGGTGTTGTATCCATTTGTGTATGCTAAATATTTAATTTTGTCTAGTTCTTTGTTTATGTTTTTTGTGGTCATTGGGACTTCTTTAAGTCTATGGAGCATGGATCTGAAGGCAGCATGTTTGTGTTGGTTAGGGTGGTTTCTCCAGCTCTGGAATCAATTTCATCATTATTATGCATGGTTGAGATGAGAATAACTACTATATTATGGACAGTAACTTTTAATTCCCTCTAAACCCAAAAATGTTTAAGGTTACAGGTCGATATTTTGTACCAATGAATTCCGTTGGAATGTGTAATTCTTCTTCGTCTCCTGAATACTCTGATTCCTCTTGAACTTCAACATGATCTTGTTGTTCATCATCTGAATCCGGCTCGTCAACGGTTTCAACAGTAGGCACGTCACGAGAAAGTTATCTTCGAACACTACCAGGATTTTCAATCCTTTCTTCCCTTTCCACGCTATCTAACAGTCTGGCAAATCTTTCTTCTTCTGCTCGATTCATATTGCGTAGTAACACAATAAATATAACACTCAACACACTAAACGATCAATAACAAAAAAGCGAAATTGAAAATTATATCACACTTTAGCCCATGCGAGGGGTCGCGCACGGTGGTTTCCACACTGACTTTTTTCTAGGCTGCTGCACTAAGACACACATATGTGATAACGAAAATACAAACACAGCATTTGACACCGGACAAGTCTATTTGAAGGTACTGAGGGGGTGGAAGCTTGCAAAAATCGGCAGTTCGAGTTATTAAGAAAACATTGAAGGCCTGGTGGAAGAGACCGTGACGCGACCCCTGCCGGGTTAAAGAAAAGAAGGTTAAGGGAACAATAAATTGAGGGGTGCTTTATAGATGTGTAAGTACCAAAAACCTTTAAATAACAGTCTCCTTTATAGAATGAAAGTGTTCTGATTATTTATGTAGGGCTAGGCCTATACAAAACTAAACTTTGCAAATATAAAAACTGAAAGACCTAAGTTAATTAATATTACAATAATACTTTCATATTACTCTCAGTAAACATAATCTTAGGCTCTAAAAATTATTTGATGTAGTAATTTTTTTGATTATTAACTTAAATTTTAACTGTGATATGATGTTTATATCATTTTGTTGATTTTTTTCATCTCAGATGTTTCAAACCTCTTCTTATTACTCAAATAACTTTATCTCATTACTAATGAAATATTTACTTTGATCAAAAACGTATAATAGATAAAAAAAAGTGAAAGTTATGGGAATTGTGTTACGAGATAGTTCATTTTCAAATTAAATGAGCCCCTAAATTTTTTCATCTTAGCACCTTCACTGATATTTGCTTTTTTAAAAAATTTAATGAACTAGTAATTAAAAAAATTATAAGAGTCAAGTAAAAACATTTCATGTAATAGGTAAAGGTCAATAATTTGCATTGAAGAACAAAATGTAATAATACATTTGTTTGTTTTCATAAAAACCTCAAGACGTACAACACAAAAACTGCAAGTTTTAAAAAGTAATAACTAATGCTAATTGTTTTTTTGATGAAAAGAAATGTTAATTGGACGTGTGCTATAAATGACTACAAACTCATAATAATAAATGATAACCAATCACTAAGCAAGGCGAAATTGTTGCTGAAACCAGTATGTACTCGTAAACTAGGGTGTAGTGAGGATTTGAGTATCTCTTTTAACATTTACCATTGTGAATTGTTTTCACTCAGCTGTAATTTGACTACATGTTATTACTACATACTATTTGCATAGAGCAAAAGAAAATATTAGAGAAAAATTTATTGTTAATCACTTTTACAGTAGTTTATGACTATCCGAACTTTAATTTATTTTGTAAATTTGTAAAACCTTACTGAGACAGAACGTTTTTGATCGCTCCGTAGCGATCTTCATCAGTGTCTAAATTTTCCGCTTGGAGTTGTTAGGTTAAGCGGTCATAAACTAATGTAAAAGTGATTAGTTATGTTTCACCAAACGTAATGGACTACAAAATTCAAGAATTTATTGTTGTTATAGGTCATCTCAACAATAAATAGTTTGAAGGAAATAGAATTAATAGCTTTTTCTTTTGTGTTTTCAACATACAATTCACAATTTTAAATTGACAAAAAAAGTACCAGCCACAAAATATCTTAATTCTTGAATTATATATATGTGTGTGTGTGTGTGTGTTTATAATTTAAGAAATGTAAAAAGAAAAGAACAGTTCTAATAAAAAGCAATTGAAACATATGTACGTATATTTCCTTGGGTAAACAATACGTTATTTCTCTTGAGAAGACTTTCATTCATTCAACATTTACTGTTGATACGATCCTCAAATTATTGGTGTTAAAAAATATAGGGCTGAAAGTGATGAATTACTATAGTTCACACAAATTAAGGTACAGACCTATTTCAGAAGATTTCCTGATATTCAAATTCAATTTAGTGGTTGGAGATTAAAATAAAGACAGTTTTGGTAATTTTTTACAAGTTGGGGAGATTGTTTATAACAAATTTTGTATATTCTAATGGTAACGAATTATATAAAAGTTTATGAAATTTAGTTACGGAATTTGACAAGTAGAGGAGAGACTGCTGATCAGATTTGTAAGATCTGCAAATCTTGGGATCGGGAAATAAACAGGCTAAATACTTGAACCTGTAAATAAGATAAGAACTGTTATTCTGTTGATTTCAACTATTAATATTAATAGGAAAGTCACATTATACAATTACTACTAGCCTCTACATGTTGGAAGGGGGGCGGCCCATTCTCCAGTAGGCTGACAAGTGGAATGAGCTGGTCCAATCAGCCCAAAACCTTGAGTACAACTAAACATCACTTGACCTCCAACTTCACGACTTAGAATTGTTGCACGAAGATTTGGGTCTGACAGATTCCCCAAATCTGGACATTCCATACCTAGTAAAAAATGTACTTCTTTTAAAAAAAGTAAAATTGAAACAAAAATTTTTCAAAATTTATTGCAAGAAATAATTTCAAAATATAAATGAAATTTTGTAATGTTTTTCATAATAATATTTCACTGTTAAACTATAAAATATAAGTTTATGGAACTCCACTTGTAGATTATATTAAATAGAATGAACATTATGAGAAGTTGATTATCAAAATGAATCATAAATTAGTACTACTATCACTATTATCAGATAGCCCTTATTGAAGCAACATATCGCAATATTTAAAGGCCATTAACAGTCTTAATCATCACAATTCTGTGACTTTTGCAATGGAAGTAAATATGTTAACAAACTCAAATAAGTTAATAATAATGTCACAAACTGTTGCCCCATGTTAACAATTGTTTTCTTTTTTTTTTAATTTAGAGGAATAATTTTTATTATAATAATTTTCATTCTGTAAACTAAATTATGAATTACATTATTTAATGAGATCAATAGCTATTATTACTTTTGTATTAAAATTATTCTTATTAATTAATGCCAAAATTTCTTTTTTAATTTTAATTTACGTAATAATAAGCATTGAAAACTAATTTTACTATGCACTTACTTTCACAAACAGGAATTGGAGAACTCCAGTTACCAGATGGAAGACAAATGATTTCTGGAGCTCCAATGAGTGAATTTCCATTGATACATGTAAGAAGTACTCTTGTATTCATTTTTGTATTTTGAGTGCTTAGTTTTAGACCTCGCCTTTGTGGCAATGGAGGACAGTGTACAGCTTAAAAAAAACAAAGCAATGAATAATAAGTGCTGATAATATATAAATAACATTTTAAACATAAATTCAAATATCATAAATAAGCATCTACATTTTTAAAATTACTAAAGAAATGCAAGGAATCAAATGCATAGGCCTACATCTCAAAAAGTAGACAAAGATGTGCTACTTTAAGTGTTGATAACTTCTAACATTATGTTTTGTGCTGTAAACCCCAGTATTTTATTACTTTATTACATTTCATTATTAATAATGACCCTAGTTTATGTATGTAAAAGTAGTTTTAAAAACGTTTTAATATTTACTTCCTAAATAAGTACAAAGTTTTAAAAATCAAAATCAAAATAAAACCATTTAAACTTATTACTACAAAATGTTTTGGTAAATATCATAAAACAATAATACATAACAATATTGTAGATTAGAAAAAATTGCATAGTTTAGTTATTGGAAATATGAGTTAGTTTTAAAAATTGAGCAATAAACAAACGAAATTCCAAAATTTAAAATCTCAAAAAATCTACCGAAACTTTCTTAAAAAATTTACTTCTTGCAGAAGAGACTTTATAGATTTTTATTAAGTGAATTTTATTAAATTCTGTTCATACGATACCACCTGAAACATTGTTTTATCTACAAAAATAATAGCTTGTAGGAGTAAATATAATAACTTGTAAGTAGAGTGCTAAAACTAACATAACATTGACAGATGTATAAAAAAAAGCTGTGTTTTAGGACCAACGCTGTAATTATTCTATAAAAAAGCAAGAATACTTAGAAATGAGTTATCATATATGAACTTGAAAGGTGAAAGCATTATGATGAATGTGAAGATAGTGTTGCAAAAGTCAAATAAAGGATGATTTTGATGGCATCATTAGATTTTGACTTTTTTCAGACAAACTTATTGGTTTATCAAAACTTTCTATACTAACTCTTTAATATGTATTTCAGACTTCACAAAGAACTGTCTTTGTGATTTGTGGTGATGTGTCATGACTATGTATTCTCAAGCGCTATTTCCTTATTCACTTTCTTTTCTTTTATAGCTCCTATAAGAACCCCAAAACATTCAACTAAATTCTTGAATTTTGTAGTCCATTACGTACGGTGAATCTTATTAATCACTTAAATAATAGTTTACGACTATCCGAACTTTAAATTTTGTAAATTTGTTAAAACTTACTGAGAAAGAAAGTTTTCGATCGCT
This sequence comes from Prosapia bicincta, assembly GCA_036971475.1. NCBI lineage: Eukaryota > Metazoa > Arthropoda > Insecta > Hemiptera > Cercopidae > Prosapia > Prosapia bicincta. Next base: position 204,150,783 of record JBAIZL010000004.1, read on the forward strand.
ATGTGCCGATCTTCACCAGTGTCTTCTGCTTGGAGATGTTGGGTCAAGTGGTTACAGTTTTAAAGGTAGGTTTTCGATAGTATCAAAGAGTATGTGTGATTTGTATTGTGTTTGTTCGTTTAATATGTTTGTACTTTGTGTTTTTGTGTGTCTGTAAATTTCATATTGTTCTAGTGTGTTGAGATGTGGTCCTTTTTTGTTGATGTGTAGGATTTCTAGGTTATGGTAAATGTCTGTGTATTTGTGTCCTGTTTCTTTTATGTGATTGTAAATTGTTGAGTTGGTGTTCTGTTTCGGTTTCTCGACTCTTTGTTTAAAGCTGCGACCTGTTTGTCCAATGTAGAATTTGTTACATTCGTCGCAGTTCAGTTTGTATACGCCTGGTGCTTGTAGTTTATCTATGTTGTTGGTGTTGTGTTGTATTTTGTATTGTAACTTGTTATTAGTTTTGTATGTTATTTTGTATCCTATTTTTTGAAATTTGCAGGCTATTTTGTTTGTTGTTTTGTTTATGTGTGGTAATGTGATGTATTTGTTTTCCCTGTCTGTAGTGTTAATTTTAGTGTTTTTTTGTATTTTGTGCCATAGTTTGTCTATTATTATGGTGTTGTATCCATTTGTGTATGCTAAATATTTAATTGTGTCTAGTTATTTGTTTTCGATGGTCATTGGGACTTCTTTAAGTCTATGGAGCATGGATCTGAAGGCGTGTTTGTGTTGGATAGGGTGGTTTGAGGTGTTGTAGAATTCAACTAATAATTCCTACCAATTATCCATTGGAAAATGCCTTTAAGTTCCCCTTGGGACACCACTAATTCTGTATCCCCACAAATCTCTTATTGGCTACTAGCATGGCAGACAATACTCTACATGCACAAGTTTCTATTCAAGTTGATTGGCCATCAACTGTTTATTTTAGTGGTAATAGTTCCTGATAAGTCTCTATTTACCCTCTCTTTTTACAATATAAACAATTTACAAATTGTTATAAAAGTTATAGAAAATAATTTAAAAATATTAACCATTTACCTTTAACATTTATTTCAACAGAGTGTGTATGCCTTGTAGGAGTTATACAAGTAAAAGTTCCAGAGTCATCTCTATTGGCATGGAATATACTCAGTCTGTACTCTAGCTGGGAATCTCTTCCAGGATCATTGTTCCACCCTTCAGGATATTTTCTGAAAAAATATACCTTAAAGAGTTTTTTAAAAAAAAATGGTTTACTGAAAAATATTCAAATAACTTTATAGAACATATTTGATTATGTTTCACTTTAAAAATTTTAATTGTTGAGGTTTACTGAAAAATATTCAAATAACTTTATAGAACATATTTGATTATGTTTCACTTTAAAAATTTTAATTGTTGACAGAATTGTAAAATTACTTCTAATCACCTCAAGTGTGTCTTGGCTTATTATTTTTAAAAACCTTTTGAAGTTTGTTTAAAAATCTAAATATTTACTAGTAATACTTTCCCTCTTTCAGTTAACATTACATGAAATTAAAACACTATCAACTACTTTATGGTTAAACATATAAACTTTATACCTGTAACTGTGACTAACAACCCATTTAGGAGTGCCAAACCTTCGTATCCAAAGACATTCCATGTGCAAAATGCTGCCTGGGTAAACAATAAGTGTGCCTTCATTGCTTTGTGCTATAGGACCTAACTGATGACGAAATAGTATTGTTGGTGGTTTATCCACTATAACAAAATAATGGTTCCATTTAAATAAATTTATATTTAGATAAGTAAACTGATATTTGTATGTTTCTATCTCATACAATGTTGAATTTCAATTTTTTTCCTCCAAAATATGAATGGGTTTGTAATTTATATTGAAAAGAATGACTCATGAAAATTTGAATATGATTAAATCTCTATGGTATTATTAACTGATATGAATTTCCTAAATATTATTTCTTTAAAGATTGATTTAAATGTTATTATTTAACAATTACACTTACAGGCATAGTCATTTTCTTGATTAAGTCCGAAACAAACTGGTCTCTGTCCATCCCATTCCCCTTGAGAACATCTTCTCTTGGAAGAGCCAATCATTGCATACTTTCCAATATCAGTACACCGAAAGAACTGTAATGGTTTAAAACAGTAAAATTTAAGGAGGTTAGTCTTGATTAAATATTGCTATTTATATTTTAAAAAAGTGATGATATATTTATACAAAAGTGCTTTAAAAATGTTTGCTGTTTCTAAAAATACTAGTGCCCTCAGCCACGACTTTTCCCAGAGCAACTCAACTCCCTTATCATAGTCTTCACCTACAAAATATATTCACAAAAATTGTGTATTTTCTTTTAAATCTTTTATCAAACTACCATGTAAATGGAAAACCTGACTTTGAACTTTAAATGTTATCATATCATCTTTAACTACCTGTTTTTCACCAAAGGATGTCATTCGATACAATCACTACAATCATAAACAATAAGGCTATTTATAAAAATTTGTTTTACACCACTATATAAGTTTACATTGTACCTTTCCAACATATTATACACTTATTTTTAGGTTATTTATGGTTTATTTTTAGTAATCTAACACTATAAATAGTTAATCACTTTTACATTAGTTTATGACTATCCAAACTTTAAATTTTGTAAAACTTACTAGTAAATTTTTACAAAATTTAAAGTTGGATAGTCATAAACTAATGTATAAATAATTTATTAAGTTTCGCCAAACGTAATGGACTACAAAATTCAAGACTATAAAAATAAATAACTGCACATGAACTCATAAAATAATCTTTTACTTACAATTAACCATTATTTATTTTGTAACTTTTGGTAACTTAAGTGTTTTTTTTTAAAGAAAATTTGGTCAATTTTGGTTTATTTTTATTTATATAAGGATTATTGGTATTTTTTATTCAATTAAGGATTATCTTTATAGCAGTTTAAATTATCACTATTTAATACGATCATTAACAAAAACTTACTAACGGAATGGTTATTTATATCACCAAAAATTTATATCACATTAACTTACACTCTTAACATAAAACTAAATAGTTTTACATATTAAAATCACAAAAATCGTAACATAAAGCAGCAAAATATCACAGTTTATATTTGATAAATAAATATTAAAGACATAACTGACAAATGTACATCAAGGGTTGAAATATATTACCGTAGGCCTATAGGCTATTTAAAATAAAAAATATTCAACTTAAATAGCCTGCATTTAAATTTTTCATTAAAAGAAATTAATTTTCATTCTTTTTTTCTTTAGCAGCAAATCTATTGACTACATCGTTAGAAAAACTTTCTTTCCGTTTTACTTGTGCTAATAGTTCACATTACATTATTATGGGAATCATGTATATTATTTAAACAAATAAATTAATTGTGGAAACAGCTAATCTAAGCATAAGGTCGGTCAAATATAATCAACAAATCTAACTTATCAGCTTTCTTTAAACTTTTTAATGTATATATTAAAATGAATACACATATAATAGCATAATCATTCATGTATAAAAATAGTGTCAATTCATTTACATGTGATACTTTTTGTCTGCATTCAGGATTCATTGCGTTCACTCATTTGTTTCAGCCCATAGACTTCATCAACCACATGTTTGTTGAATATTTTAATAAATAACAAGATCTAATTTCTAAAGTCTTGTTTCTTTTGTCCGTTTCATACAATAAAGTCGTATTGGTCATGAATATGGGACCATCAAAATCATTTACAATAAAGTTTTCTCATAAAATAAATGCTTCAAATTCTGGTAGGTAAAATATTTTACACTTTTAATAAAAGTCATAACAGTTCTTTATATTTATGATGAAAATATGTAACATATAAAAATATCACCAAAAACATTGACAGAATAATTTATAATTTACCAAAATAGATCCAGATGTGAACTCAACTACATCTTCAGTAATAGGTTGATCTCGGTAAAATGTTGAAACATTTGGCTCACTGTTACGAAATATACATGTTGAATTATCTTTGACAGAACTTGAATCTTGTGGATCCTCCATATCTGTTAATTTTAAGAATTACTGGGAATTAGTTCTAAGAATAGTGCATATGTAAACATAATAACTAGGGGTCCTCTTAATTAGGCATAGAAGTGCATAATAAACTCACAATTTAATTGCTAAACTTTGCAAACTTGAAGCATTAAATTAATTATATTCTACAATTTTGTTAAAAAAACAAACACATATTATATATCAAAGTGTAATAACAGAAGAAGAGAAGCATAGACATTAATTTTAGCTTAATTTAAATATTTATATTGCTGCAGGCAAGAAAGTAATTCATCTTCTATTACGTGATTAAATTGTTTTTAATGTATTGGTCTCATACTTGTTAACTTTTGTGCATTGTTGAAATTTCACCTGTTAAAGCTTAAAATAATTGATTTACAATATAATTTATTAAATTAACTAGGGAAAAGAACAAATTTCCCAAAAAAGAATTAATGTTGAAACATAAATGTGTTATATATTTTAATCCTACCATAGTATTGATTCACTGAATAACCTACCACAATTTAAAGAACGCCCAAGCCAGCTACCGTCTTCACACACAATTCTCCAAGTTGTTTTTTCACCCATTATACTTGCAATACAGTTAAAAGTCACTTCAGTTCCATCTGGAAAGCTAAGTAAAAAATAGGAGTGTAAAATGAGTGTGTTTAGAAATTTAATTATTAAAACATTAACATTTAGAATTCCAAATTACACTTTTGCTATTATTTGCGACCAGACGTTTGTTAACTAAAAGTTGTTAATTGTTAACTTACACTTGGAAAAAATGTTGTCGTCTTACGACTTCTTCAGCCTCGTATTTTTGCCGCTAGGAATACTGCTGTTGTGCTTCCTCGGTACCATTTTTTTGAAAGTTAGAAGTGATATGATCAAAGAGTATGTGTGATATGTGTCATGTTTGTTCGTTTAGGATGTCATTTTTGTGTGTGTTGCTATGTCTATATATTTCATACTGTTCTAGTGTGTTTAATTTATTGCCTTTGTTGCATGTGTGAAGGAAGCTCGTGTTATTTTCCAAACTTTTGCATGAGTGTTTAGTGTCCATGAGGTGATTTGCGAAGGTGGATTCAATAGTAGTGTGCAGTGCCCATTTGTGTTCTTTATATCTTTCGGCGAAAGATCTGCCTGTTTGTCCAATATAGAACTTATTGCAGTTGTTGCATTTTAGTTTGTATAATAATGTTACTCCAAAGGTTCCACTACTAGACAATCGTGAGTTTCATATAGGTATAGACAGGGAAATAAGGTGGTATTTAGAATTCGACATAGCTCACACTTTTTGCATTCAATGGCATAACATTATACTAGCACTTTACAGTCAGTACAATCAAATGTCCAAAATTCAACATCCTGGCTTTGTCTCGTATGCCAAGATCTAAAAACAAGAAAATAAAGATTTGCTTATAATACCAAAACTGCTTTTCTCCTAATCACCAGAAAATTGCCCGTGAAAATTGTCCTAAACAAATATGTTCAATCGAAATAAAATGTCTTTTATCATATAAACCTAATCAGTTACCTACAAATATTCATATGTAGTTACACAAACAGTATTCTAAAAGTAGAGTAAAAAAAAGGTCACCTAAAATTAAATTTTTGTTTTGTTTTATAAATTGAATTTGTAAGTATGTAAATGAAAATAAATTGTGTAGATCGTCTCCTGATCCTTATTATTAATTTATATTTCCAGTTAAAAACCTTAGTAATCATAAATCAATAAATAGTGTATCTAAAATTAACAGCTTGGTAGAATTGTACCCTGCACAATCACTGGGGTGTTAAATATATACAAAGCATTATTTTATACTGTGGTGGTCTGTGACAATATAGGGTAAATTCTTTTGAAGCATTTTCAGATCTCCATAATAGCCATTCATTCAGATAGAAAAGTAGGAAGTTGGTAGCAACAGATGGTGTACAGTAACTGTTTGCCACAACATTGGCTGCAGTTAGGAATATGGAAATAAGTCTTTTTTTATATAGGAATGGAAAAAAGTCTGTAATAGTGACTTAATTATGTTTACGTAATATTGGCTTCACGAAATTTAATTTTCAGTAAAAGAAAGTTCTTGGTTAAAAACAATGAGCAAAAATTACCTTCTTTCAGCTTCTCCCAATGGTTCTCCATTTTTGAATATAAGTGATCCTTGAACTCTTGCAGGAGGCCCACATGATCCTCTGAGGCCAGAAAGATAGTCAACAGCTCCCATCTCTCCTGCTTTAGTAATGTCTCCTCCAGCCATATATTCACCACCATCTTGAAATATGTATTAGTAATGTGTTATTATTGTAATTTTTTCCTACTTATAAAAATAATACCTTTTTTAATACTTACATATATGTATATATATATATATTATAACATAATTTCCTAAAGACGCTATACAATGGTGTTTTACTATTTAATGAATGTTTGAATGATGATATCAAATTTCTATTTAAAATAAAAAAACTACTCAGGAACAATTCATAATTCTTTATTATCACAATTTCATCTCAACAGTTAACAGAACAATTTTATTTTAACAGTTAAACAATAAACACAAAACAAAAATTTATAACTTAACAAGTTTTAACAAACTCGGTTTAACTCTTATTTCTTTTGATTTTATAGTTACACAATTACAATACCCTTGGCTAATTTTACGATCTCTTACTATCTCGGGGTTTATAGCATGGGCTATATTTTTTTAATTCTTTGGTTAATTAAATAAATTTTGAAAAACAATATTAAATTTTGAAATTAGTTTTAATAAATATTTTCCTAATGGAAAAACTTTAATTTGGAATAAGCAAAAAGGCAAAACTATTTGAACTGGATTATGATCTTATTACTATTAATCACAAGATATTCTAATGTACAAAATTAAACTTCCCTATTATCCTAAGAGTCCACTAAAGTTTATTTTTTTTATATAGCGCTAGGTACTTAACTTATTAAATAACGTCGAATGGCTGCTTGCTCACACGTAGAATTCCGTTCTCTTTAATTTGACATTTTACACACTTAAATTCGTTTTAGTTCCTTCAAATTATATTTACACTTTATTAACTCTTTCAATTCACTTATCCCTGTTTAATCTTGTCAAGTTTCTTCACAAAACGGTATAATTTTGACGATTTCCTTTCCAATGTAAAATTTTGACTGCTAAGAAAGGTCTGCTTCCTCGGCGTCACCACACCAGACTCTAACTACGCGTCCTTAGATTTTAAACAATTGTTTGTTTTTTTAATATGGCGGCTTCCTTCTTCAAAAAAGAAATCATATGCTCTAATTTAACGAAGTTCCGTTCCTTCCCACTAGAGTCAACTGCACCTGACCTACTTCTTGCTTTCTACAGCTGATGCAATAACGCGATTGTTTTCACCAGTTTTAATTTTGTTAACATACTGCTTCAATTTTCCGATCCTTAACCAACCTTCCAGTGTTTATTTAATTACTATTATTAGTGTGTGAAGTGTCTTTGTGTTTTACTTTTGTAATAATTCGAAATGTGTGTGTTTTGACTGGACTTCATAGAAACATAACCTTTCTAATCTCATTGTTTACAATCGTATTTCACTTTCTCCTTCAAGTAATTACTTATGCCCTATGTTACTAATATTTACAATTTTGTTTACACATAACTATTATTAGATTATCTTGTTTTAAATTTTATTTGATACAACAAATTTCTTTATGTATTTACAGTTCAAATATCTTATTTATATGTTACAACCGTTTTATAACCTTTCTAGGCTTTTACCTAATTTTCGTTTCAATTTAATCTAACCAATCTTTTAATGAATTTCTTTTTTTAAATTTTGTGTGAGTTATTTCTAATATATTCTTCCAATTCTTAAATAATATTATATAGCCCATTCTATAAATGTTACAATGTCCCCTAATTTAATTTAAATAAAAAAATATTCCTAATATCTACATTACACATTCTTTACATTTTACAAGCTTGATTAAATATACATATTTTTTTTTTAAAATTAAATTTAAATTAACATTTATTTCCTAATTGTACATTTTATTTAATAACTAATTGAACACATTTTTTATTGAGTAAGTTCCTCAACACTTTGGCTAACTTATCGTCCATTGTCTTTACCACTTTTAGAATTGTCCATTTATACTTAATTCCTACGACACAATTTTATCTTAATTCTTTAACAATCAAATACTGAGCTGAAAACTTCAAGCTACATATTACTTAACTTATCTTCTAACAATACAATATACTTATAACTAACATTCAATTAACAATTCTTTAACAACTCTAACATATAGTAACAATAAATCATGTTCTGGTATTTACAATTCCTTCCATAATTATATATATATATTTTTTTTTTACATTTATTACAATTGGAATCCTTCCAATCATAAGTCTGATTCAATATTTATTTAACATATATTCTCTGATACTGTGTCTTTAAATCCCAGCCTATTCGAGTCATAGTATGTCTAGATTTGGTCAAATTGGTTATAACATATCTCTTCCCCTTATTTCTATTTATTCCTTGTTTATTATTTATCTCATATTTATTTTGCTTTTAGCTTCATCTAACTCTCAGTTCTAAGTTAGTATTTTATCTCCCCTTCCAATCTCACATCCAGTTCAATTATTTTCTTATATCATTTCAGTTTATTTTGTATGAAGTTTAACATCTAATATTTTTAAAGGTTGCAATCCCATATCCTCTATTTGATCATATCTATAGCTCCTTCGATTACACTGTCCCTATATCAACGAATATAAATTTTGTTTTAATACTTATATATATCAACGCAGATTCTCCCTTACAATACGACGAAGTTTAAATACACAATTACCATATTTTTATTACAACGATGCTTTAATATTTATTATCATAGATTCATATTTCTTTTATAATATATAATATATACGACGAAGTTCCATTATTTATCAACGCAGATTCTCCCTTACAATACGACGAAGTTTAAATACACAATTACCATATTTTTATTACAACGATGCTTCAATATTTATTAACATATATTCATATTTATCTTTATTCATTATTCGACGAAGTTCCTAATAGATTATCGTAGATATAGTTACCATCCCTTAAAACTTATCTCCTGCTAACGTTTTCTTATACACATAGTCACCTAGAGTTTACTCATATTGCTTCCTTTACCTATATTTAATATCTCCCTTCCTATTTTATTTTGTCTCGTTTGAGTTTATCTCCCTTGCATCCTAATATTTTCTCCCTATTATCTTCAACTTTCCTAAAACGCTGATCTGTTATCTTTCTTTCTCCTATCACCTTTAATTTCAACTCTCCTAACTCTTCTGTGTTTTTCTTAGTTATATTTTCTACTTTCTCTATCTCTTTTTTATTAATTTCTACCACATCAGCTATTATTTCTTTTGTTTCCTCAAAATTTTCCTTAATCTCCTCCTCTAATTCTCTATCTTTCTCCTCTAAGTCTCTTCTCACATCCTCTATTACAGCATTACTCTCTGTCCTCCACTGTCGCCTCATATCCTCTATCATTTTCTTATTCTCCTCCCTGTTTTCATCTCTTATGAATTTCAAATCCTTCCTCGTCTCTCTCATTTCGTCTCTATTTTCCTTTAATTTTTTGTTTATTCCCCTCATATCCTCACTCATTCCATCTATCTTATCTAATTTTGTATTTATATTTTCATTATTCTTATCTAATTTTCTATTTATATTTTCATTCATTTCTTTTAAGTTTGCATTCATTTCCACTAAAGTTCTCATTATATCCCTTAAATCTACATTCTCATTATTTCCCCGTTCCTGTTGGGTTTGCATAGGTGGTAGTCCCCTAGCTTCCTCTACCTCAATGTTTCCTATTGGCATATCTGTGCCTTCCATTTCTTTCATTTCCAAACTTGTCCCTTTTTCCTGGTCCCCTACAACTACCAGCTCGCCTATAATATTTTCTTCTTTTTTTTTTTTTTTTGTAAGTGACTTATTATACAAACATAAACAATTTTTATATATATATACTATAAACCTAGCCTTGACTCTATTCAACTCAGTGTTTAATTTCACAAAATCTTTTCTAAATCTATTTCCAGTTCAAATGTTTTTCATATAAAAGTTCTAAATTAATTTTATTTCAAAATCTCTCTAAATAAACTTTATCTCTTATTATATCGAGCTCCCACGTTGTCGCGCCAATTATTACATAATTTCCTAAAGACGCTATACAACGGTGTTTTACTATTTAATGAATGTTTGAATGATGATATCAAATTTCTATTTAAAATAAAAAAACTACTCAGGAACAATTCATAATTCTTTATTATCACAATTTCATCTCAACAGTTAACAGAACAATTTTATTTTAACAGTTAAACAATAAACACAAAACAAAAATTTATAATTTAACAAGTTTTAACAAACTCGGTTTAACTCTTATTTCTTTTGATTTTATAGTTACACAATTACAATACCCTTGGCTAATTTTACGATCTCTTACTATCTCGGAGTTTATAGCATGGGCTATATTTTTTTAATTCTTTGGTTAATTAAATAAATTTTGAAAAACAATATTAAATTTTGAAATTAGTTTTAATAAATATTTTCCTGATGGAAAAACTTTAATTTGGAATAAGCAAAAAGGCAAAACTATTTGAACTGGATTATGATCTTATTACTATTAATCACAAGATATTCTAATGTACAAAATTAAACTTCCCTATTATCCTAAGAGTCCACTAAAGTTTATTTTTTTTATATAGCGCTAGGTACTTAACTTATCAAATAACGTCGAATGGCTGCTTGCTCACACGTAGAATTCCGTTCTCTTTAATTTGACATTTTACACACTTAAATTCGTTTTAGTTCCTTCAAATTATATTTACACTTTATTAACTCTTTCAATTCACTTATCCCTGTTTAATCTTGTCAAGTTTCTTCACAAAACGGTATAATTTTGACGATTTCCTTTCCAATGTAAAATTTTGACTGCTAAGAAAGGTCTGCTTCCTCGGCGTCACCACGCCAGACTCTAACTACGCGTCCTTAGATTTTAAACAATTGTTTGTTTTTTTAATATGGCGGCTTCCTTCTTCAAAAAAAGAAATCATATGCTCTAATTTAACGAAGTTCCGTTCCTTCCCACTAGAGTCAACTGCACCTGACCTACTTCTTGCTTTCTACAGCTGATGCAATAACGCGATTGTTTTCACCAGTTTTAATTTTGTTAACATACTGCTTCAATTTTCCGATCCTTAACCAACCTTCCAGTGTTTATTTAATTACTATTATTAGTGTGTGAAGTGTCTTTGTGTTTTACTTTTGTAATAATTCGAAATGTGTGTGTTTTGACTGGACTTCATAGAAACATAACCTTTCTAATCTCATTGTTTACAATCGTATTTCACTTTCTCCTTCAAGTAATTACTTATGCCCTATGTTACTAATATTTACAATTTTGTTTACACATAACTATTATTAGATTATCTTGTTTTAAATTTTATTTGATACAACAAATTTCTTTATGTATTTACAGTTCAAATATCTTATTTATATGTTACAACCGTTTTATAACCTTTCTAGGCTTTTACCTAATTTTCGTTTCAATTTAATCTAACCAATCTTTTAATGAATTTCTTTTTTTAAATTTTGTGTGAGTTATTTCTAATATATTCTTCCAATTCTTAAATAATATTATATAGCCCATTCTATAAATGTTACAATATATATATATTTTTTTAGGTTAGTTTTGGTTGGTAAAGATTATTTAGATTTTTTGGACTAGGAGACTGACAGACTTACCTTGGTAAGAGTCCACACTGTAGTCTTGAAATAGAAACACATAAAAGCACTTAAACAATGATACATTTCAACCACACAGTGGTCTTTGTAAATCGAAGAGAAAACACAAAAAGAAATATGAGAGAATGAAATAAAATAAATATCATATTTATTTTATTTCATTCTCTCATATTTCTTTTTGTGTTTTCTCTTCGATTGACAAAGACCACTGTGTGGTTGAAATATATCATTGTTTAAGTGCTTTTATGTGTTTCTATTTCAAGACTACAGTGTGGACTCTTACCAAGGTAAGTCTGTCAGTCTCCTAGTCCAAAAAATCTATATATATATATATATATATATATATATATATATATACACCACTTTGTTAAAAAAATATGGTGAATAATTGTGTACTTCAAAAAGTAATAAACCCACATTGAATTTGATTTAATCTCCTTCAAAGTACTGTCCTCGGCTGGGAATGCACTTATCTCAAGTTGAATCCAGGACTTTAAACATTTCTAGAAGCCTTCTTTTGAAAAGGCATTTAGCTGCTCGGTGGTGGCCCTCTCAATGTCAGGAATAGTGTCAAAACGTTTTTCTTGAAGCACAGTTTTAATTTTTGGAAAGGGCAACTCACTCCATGCAAAGCATAAATTGGGTGAGTATGGTGGATGTGGACAGACAGGAACACTTTTTTCGTTCAACCACTTGTGAATGAGAAGCGAGGTGTGACACGGAGGATTGTCGTGATGAAGAAGAAAAGCCATTCCCCACTTTTTTTTATCCCTTTCTTTATATGTTGTTTTACTAATGGCGCAATATGTCCTTATAAAATTCAGAGACCACAGGGGTTCCCCTTGGAACGAACTCTGATCGCACTACGAGATCACTATAAAAAAAAAAACAATTACCATAACCTTGATGTTTAGTTTTGACTGGCGTGCCATTTTAGGGCTAGGAGATGCACTTGCTTACCATTGGGAACTCTGTATTTTGGTCTCAGGGTCATATCCATAGACCAAACTTTCATCTCCAGTTATAATTTTGGCCATGAAGTCTGGATCTGCTTGAAGACATTCCTTCAACTCTGTGCAGACTGACACACAATTATCCTTCTGTTCATCACTCAAAAGTCTAGGAACAAATTTTGCACTCACTTCTCATTTGCAAATTATTGGTTAAATAGCTTTGAATGATACCATATAAGATGTTAAGATCTTCCGATAGCTCTCGAATAGTTATTCGCCTATTTGAACGAACAATTGTTTTTTTGCAAATTGTCATCTTTTTTGAGGTTAATGGATGTCCCGAATGCTGCTTGTCTTCAACTGTCTCATTTCCGCTTTTAAATCAATCATACCACTTGTACACAGTCTTCAGAGTTACCACTTAATTGCCATACACAGATGTTAACATTTTGTGAGCTTCTTTGCCATTCTTTTCAACTTAAAACTAAACTTAATGTTAATGCGTTGTTCGAAATCCATGATGCACGACAGACACAATAAACACAATTCACTTTAGCGGCTCTGGTAGTTGACTGACAAGCTCCTGCGTGGTAAAACTTGTTGCTGCCTGTCTCAACAGATCAAAATAATAGGCAAATTACATTATATGCATGTAGCGTCAGCAGTTGGCACTACAAAATATCATTCACCGTATTTTATGATCACCCTTCGTACTTACTTTATTTTGACCTACAAATTATGATATCTAATTTTGTGTCCAATTTTGATCATTCTCATATGTAATATTTTAGTGTTTTTTCCTTAGTTTGTTTGTTTTTATTTATTTAAAGGTAAAGAGTGTATTAAGGTTATTATTGCCTGCCAAGGATGTGGAACTGAACTGGTTAATTTTTATAAATTTACCTCCATATTTTAGGAGGTTAAATATGTTTATCCTATGATTCATTCACTTTATTATGATTCTTTATAAATAAATGTGAAACAACCTCTAATTAGTTTTAAAACATTGCTCTACAGCAACATAGAATTTATGAAATGTCAAGTGATATCTAAAACTATTGTCAGTATGTTTGATTGTTGTGGATCAACATTGTTGCGTATCTGGATTATTATTATTATTATTATTACTAAAACTCGGAGGAACCTTATCGGTGTAGAGCACTTAGCTGCAGCCTTTGTACTCTCTTCTCATCCCTACCACAGGACTAGCTTAGTGGATATCTACCTCTTTGCCGAAATCAAGTACCCACCTGATGCTAAATCTTCTGATATCCTCTGGTGTACATACCTGCCAGCCAAACCACTTTCTCCTTGCAGCTCCCAAAGCAGGGCACTCACAGAGTACGTGGATTGGGCTTTCCTCTTGGTCCTCAACGCATCTCTTGCACACAGGAGACCTAGATTTTCCAATTTTGTATTGGAACCCCCTCAGATTCCCATGGCCTGTGACCAGCTCTAGAGTAGCTCTGAGTTGATGTCTACTTAAGGAGAGTAGTTCTTTGCCCCACAAATCTCCTGAGTAACCCCACAGTACCTTGGATTTGTTACACCCCAAGGTTGCATTCCATTCTTCCCTGCACAACCTGTCTATATGTACCGTGATCCTCTTGCTCCCTTCCTGAGGCAGCATGCCCACTGCCCTCAGCAACGGTCCTTGAGTTATACACCCTTGTTTTGCTATGGCATCAGCTCTCTCTTTCCCTATCCAGCCAGAATGTCCTGGAATCCAGGTTAGGTTGAATGAATTATACTTACTCAGCTCTGCTAGAGAAGCCATAGTTTCAGCCACCAGCCTAGAGCTGGTACTAGCCTTACCTAAAGCCTTCAGAGCTGTCTGACTGTCCGAGCAAATCCAGATGGTCTTGCCCCTCCTGCCAGACCCTATTATTTCCTCAGCACATAGGAGTAGTTGTTAACACAGTAGAAAATTATGAGATATATAAACACCATAAATACTAGCCACAACACATTCTAAATGCGTATCTGGATACCGTGTTGTAAAGGCTTGTACCCAGATACATTAGTATGTTTACTACTGGTAAACAGTATTGTTGTAAAGAGTGTTTACTATCTGAATAAAAAATTCCAAGTATAAGCTAGACTCTATTTGAGATTTTACTTTAAATACAATTGTGTGACCTGAACATACTTCCCCGCAGGGGGGTGCGGACTAGCCGCACCTACGAGGGATTTGGCGTCCCTCGCGGTACCCTAGCCTAACACTACACCACTCACAAAGGGAACACAAACACACACACACACACACACATACACACATACACACACTCACTCACTCACTCACACACACACATAAACTAACATCTTCACTTAGGGAATTTGACGGGTCAGAACCGTTGCACGTTGGGAGTGCTGAAAAGTCCAGAGCTTGACAAACTCTGGTCTGGGATGCTGATGTGAGCTTGCTCTGCCGAAGATGAATGCGCGGTTGCTGGTCCACTAGCCCCTTCGGTCCTTGGTCAGGGAGTGTCTGCGGTGCACAGGTGTCGGAGACTGTCCACAGTATTACGAGTTCTCGACTGATGCCCATCCAGTCGAGCTAAGGAGGAAACTATTGGCCCCAGAGTTCTGGGGGTTGGAACTGATCAGAAGTGATCCATGGGTGTACCCGTTCTCATAGTCTCATCCGTAACGCCTGACACGATGGTTAGCTTAAAAAACAATTTATGGAAAACCAACAAATGTCCAACTAGTTTAATGTAAAGAGGCGTCGTGAGGTTTCTCCGAAAATGCCTAGGGAAGTAAATACGATGAGGGAAGAAATGGATTTAGCATCACCAAAGTTCTTAATTGTGTCTTGCACAGAAGCTGGAAAAGATCTTTCAAAGGTATCGCCAAAAGGCTATAACTGGATGTGCAGCAGGACCTGTCTCTTCCACAAGGAAGTTACGGAACGGAACACTGCTGTTAGAAACAAGTAATTCGAAGCAGTCACAGTTATTATTAAAAATGACCTCCTTCTTTGATCAGGTCAAGGTTTCGGTGGCCCCCACAAAACCTTGAACTCATCAAAGGGAGTAATATCATGTAGGGATCTTTTGTATGTCCGTGAGGAAGAATTAAAATCAGACTGGTATCAGAAGGTGTAACAGATGTCGTACGAAATATGAGGATGGAAAACGGTCAGAGAGTTCCAACAACATCAATAATTCTGACATTCTCGAAACCATTTATCCCGGAATATCTGTATGCGGGCTATCAACGGCTTTCTGTTAGGCCCTACGTTCCCAATCCATGCCGGTGCTTTAAATGCCAACGTTTTGGACATGTCAGCTCTTCTTGCTCCAAGCCAGAGGTATGTGGACAGTGTGCATCTGAAAGCCATACTGAGAAGGTTTGCACAAGTGCTCCGAAATGCCCAAACTGTGCCGATGATCACCCTGCTCGCTTCTTTAACTGCCCAAAGTTCAAGGAGGAGAAAGCGATCCTCAGCATAATGCTAAAGGATAAAACATCTTTCCACGAAGCGAAAAAGAAGTTCAAATCAACTCAACTTAGATTTGAGTGACTTAGCCTCATCTTGTGCCTCTCGATCTTATGCCTCAGCTACCACCACTGAGAAGTCGTGTTCCAACTTTGTTGAGCTAAACAAGAAAATTGAAGTTCTCACTGAGCAAGTTAGTCAGTTATTAGCATTGGTGATGAAAAATTCTGTTTCCAACTCAAAGAATAATGTCGAATGTGCGAAGAAATCTCCATTGCCAGTTACCTCTGGGAAAGTTAGAAGAAGCAAGACACTATTAGAGACAAGTGCGAAACCTACTCCAACTATGAGTAATAATAATAAAAATAACAACAAAGCTGCACCTGTGAAAGTGGGTGCAAAATTACAAACGACTCAAAAGAGGCCATTTCTAACTCCCCTTCTGAGTCAAAAAATTTCTCAGATTCCACCACTACAATAGTGGTGATGGAATCTGATGACTCTCTGCCTGGAATGTCCAACATTCCAGGCCAGCAAATTGTCAATGACGGTAGCGAGAGCCAGGTGAATCCAATTTACTAAAATACGATGTCCATGCCTAGACAAACCGTGATTCAGTGGAACATTAATGGTGTTAGAAGTCACATTGAGGATCTCAAAATAATTGTAAGAGGTGTATCTCCTATGTACATCTGCATTCAAGAGACACATCTCCATGAATCGCACAATTTCTATCTAAGGGAGTATTCAGTTTACAGATCGGACTTCATTACAGAAAATCGAGCTAGAGGTGGCGTAGCTATTCTAGCCCATAACTGTGTCGACGCCGTTCCTGTGAGCTTAATAACTCCCTTACAAGCAGTGGCAATTCAAACAGCTGTTCCGTACAAACTCACTCTCTGTTGTGTCTACCTTTTACCAAGTGACAACCTGCGACAGAGAGATCTTGTAGATCTTATAAATCAGTTACCGACTCCGTTTTTATTAGAGGGTGATTTCAATGCCCACCATGTTTTTGGGGTTCACCAGAATGCAACCCGTGAGGTCATCTGATCGAAAGCATCAGATCGGAACTGGATTTATACCTGCTAAATGGCGGTTCTCCGACACATTTAGCAGCGTCAACAGGTGGATGGACAGCTGTAGACTTGTCATTATGCAGTCCTGCTTTGGCTACAAGGCTAAAATGGTCAGCATTGCCTGATCTTTACAGTAGCGATCACATTCCTATTGAGATCCCTTTGTGTGACTCCTCACCCTGTTGTGTTCGACATCTCCGTTGGATCCTGAAAAAAGCCAACTGGGAACAATTTTCACAAGATGTAGAATCACTGGACGTGGATTACCAAGCTCCCGTTGATGACATTGTCAATATATTTACAAAAACTGTTTTGAATGGCGACGGAAAGGCAATTCCGAAAACCTCATCCAAACCACGATGACCACCCGTTCCGTGGGGGAATTATGAGTCCACAGTCATCCTTCGTCTACGAAGAAAAGCTTTGAACAGGTTCAAAAGACATCCAACGAGGGAAAACCTTAAAAAATATAAAATCTTCCGTGTGAAAGCAAGGTGAATATTTAGGCAAAGTAAACGAGAACCATGGTCGCAGCACATTGGCACAGTTACTAGAACTTCACCTCCATCTGCAGTATGGAAGAAATTACGATCCATCTGTGGCATTTCTGTTCCGATGCCATTAATTTCATTAAGGCATTCAGATGGTGTTTTGACCACGGACTGTGAGGAAATTGCCAATGTGCTAGCATTATCGTTCTCAAAACATTCTTCATCTTCTGCATACAAGGACGCTTTCCAGGTGTACAAACGTAAACAGGAAGCCTTACCTTTCACCGTTGGTTTGTCTGGAGATTCTTGTTCGAATATCCATTTCTCTATCTACGAACTAGAGTCAGCTCTCTCGTCAATGAAGGATTCAGCTCCAGGCCCGGATGATATTGTATACTCCATGATTAAAAATCCACCACCGTCCGCAAAACTAGTTCTCCTTCAGGTATACAACCGTATATTCGAGGAGCACGGTTTTCCCGATGCATGGTTAGAAGCGACAATAATTCCTCTTCTAAAACAAGGAAAGGACAAAACTAATCCCAGTAGTTACAGACCCATTTCTCTGACCAGCTGCTTATGCAAACTACTGGAGATGATGGTCAACCGTCGTCTTGTCTGGTATCTAGAAACAAACAAACTTATTTCTAACATTCAGTGTGGTTCCAGATAAGGACGTTTATCAGTTGACCAATTGGTTTTGTTGGAGTCAGCTATACAGAATGCCTTCATCTTACGACAAACACTGGTAGCTGTTTTCTTTGACCTTGAGAAGGCATATGACATGGCATGGAGAAGAGGAATTTTGAACGAATTGAAATCATGGGGTATAAAAGGTAACATTCTTGCTTTTATACAAAATTATTTGAATAACAGGACTTTCCATGAAAGTCTAGGAGGCATATATTCTGATCGTTTCGAACTAGAGAATGGTGTACCACAGGGTGGCGTTTGGAGTGTGACGCTGTTTGCTGTTGCCATTAACTGCGTCACTTTAAACGTACAGTCACCGGTCCACTGTTCCCTGTTTGTAGACGATTTTTGTATATATGTGGCTGCTAGAAGTATGGCAACAGCGGAAAGATCCTTACAATTAGTCATTAATAAATTGCAAGAATGGACTAAATCTACGGGCTCCAAGTTTTCGGCTTCGAAGACTCAGTGTATAGCATTTAGTCGTCGCAGGCAACACCAGGAACCTATTCTTTATCTTGATGGTACGCGGCTTCAGACCGCGGATAATGTGAGATTTTTGGGTCTTTTATTGGATAAAAAAACATTCATGGAATCCGCATGTGCGTGATTTGAGGACCCGGTGCAGCAAGATATTGGTTATGTTGAGAGTTCTAAGTGGTACAAATTGGGGAGCAGACAGAACCTGTATGCTCCGTTTCTATTGCCCCGTTGTAAGATCGCGCATAGATTACGTCTGTATAGCCTATTCATCTGCTCGACCTAGGTTCTGAAACTCCTAGATTCAAAACATCATGCTGGCCTTAGACTTTCTACTGGTGCTTTTAGATCAAGCCCAATCTCCAGCCTTCTAGTTGAAGCTGGAGAACCATCTCTCTCAATGCGTGGTCAAATGCTACAAATTTCATATTACACTGGTCTTCGAAGTAAACCTAAACATCCGGCATTCAAAGCAGTTTTTCATAACTACCTCGAGGATCGTTACAATGTGCGTCAAAGTTCAACTGCTACCTTCGGAATAAGAACGTTGCACATTTTTAGCAATCTAAATTTAGAACATCCACCTATATTCGAACAAACATTATGCTACATCACTCCATGGATAATACAAAAGCCAAAATGTGACTTCTCATTGTCCATGTACCTAAAACACAATACTCCTGACGTTATTTATCGTCAGGAGTTTTTGCAGATACAACTAACTCACCAACATACTGTGACTATATTCACAGACGGTTCAAAACTGGACAATGGGATAGGTTGTGCATTTTATATGGAAGGACAAACCTTCACTTACGGATTGCCCTCAGCCTGTAGCGTTTTTACTGCAGAACTTTATGCAATTTTCCAAGCTCTAAGATCAATTCCGTCTAAATATCTTGTGTGTTGTGATTCCAAAAGTGCTCTCCAGGCTATTCAGGAAATGTACACTAAGAACCCTTTAGTTGGAGACATCTTGTGCTCTATACACAGGCTCCAAATACGAGGTGTCGAGGTGTCATTTCTCTGGGTGCCTGGTCACTGTGGAATATTTGGAAACACTAAAGCAGATGAAGGTGCAAAATTAGCTACAGGTATGGTGCCATCGACACAACGTGTAAAACTACACTATTATCTGTTTGGAATGATGAATGGCAAAATGTAAATAGAAACAAGCTGAGGGAGGTAAAAAATACCGTCCGACCATGGAGGACAACTCTTCGTTCGAATCGTAGGGAGGAAGTGGTGGTAACTCGACTTCGCATCAGCCACTCTTTGTTAACGCATGGATGGTTGATGAGACATGACGATCCACCACTTTGTCCGTTTTGTAAAAGTACCATCACAATCAAGCACATTCTGCTTGATTGTGATGAGTTGACCAATTTGTATATTCGTTACAATCTTCGAGGTAGTTTAAAGGTGGTTTTAAGGGACGATATCACGGCTATCGACCGTGTCCTCGGTTTCTTATGCCACCTTAATCTATTTAATAATATTTAAATTTTGTATAATTTTAGGTTCTTTAGTTTTAGATAATACAATTAGTTTTAAACATTTATTTTATTTTATTTTGTTTTATTTTGATTAGTTTTATTTATGTAACATGTATTTTAAAATTTAACTTAGTTAGGCGATGATAACCTTAATAGGTTTTTCGCCTGGAAAAAAAAACTGAACATACTTAAATGCAGTATATCTCAAATTTTGAATACAATAAGAATCAAGATTAGGTAGTTTGAAAGAAATTATCAATGTATAAAATTTCTCATCTACCATACAATTTTAACTTAATACATTGCAATTGGCTGTGCAGCATTATTTATTAACTATTTGAAAATTAAAATACAACAAATTGCTAAAAAAAACAAAACTACTAATACTAATAATTAGTAATACTAGATTATAATTATTAGTTTGGTGGTTATATATAACTTTCTTTTTTAAAATTTTACTTAGAATAAATTGAAAATTTCTTTTATTTTCATGACATCAAATTTATTTCAACTATACGTTAAATTTTTCGTTACTGATCTTAACAAATTAAAAAAGTTATAAATTATAAATTCTCATATTAGAACTAGTATGACACATAAATAGTATCTCTCATAAACAGAACTAATTTATATAACACTCTGGTTTATTATGATTTTTTTATTACATTTATAACTTACTTGTGTAACATTACCCACTTCATTGAGTTTTTCCTGTTACCGCTTTTGGATCCTGGTGTTTGAGGACGTAGTTCACCAAGTACACACTCAATTTTTATACTCGTAAATAGAATTAATCTGTACACACTCTAGTTTATTATGATTCTGTTATTCCATGTATAATTTACTTGTGCAACATTACCCACTTCATTGAGTTTTTCCCATTACCTCTTTTGCATCCTGGTGTTCGAGGACGTAGTTCACCAAGTACACACTCTACAGGAGCCATTGTACTGGGTTTGAAGTCTGAGTCACATTGAAATGTCACTGAAGACCCATTTCCTATAGTAAGACCTGCACGATAGCCAAGTAAGTATTGCCCATGGGAGATGTGGGGGAGCTCACACGGGGCTGAAATTTTAATATGAATTGAACATTAATTTATAGAAATATCTAGAAATAAATATCCATCTGTAATACCTGTAACAATTCTAAATGACAAATATAGAATGGAGTTATATAGTCAAAATTCAACAAACCTTAGATAATTATATCATCAAATAGGATTCATGGAGCGGTTTGGTTTTCATAATAGAAAGAAACAGTTCTAATTTGTTCTATAAGAGGTTTCAAAGGTCACAAAAGAATCAAATATTATAGTAATAATGACATTTATAAGGCGACAGAATTTGAAATCTTATTAATTGTTTCGAAATTAATAGGAATGCAGAAAAAATAATTAACCCGGCAGGGGTCGCGTCATGGTCTTTTCCACCGGGCCTTCACCATTTTCTTATTATCTAAAACTGCCGATTTTTGTCAGCTTCCACCCCCTCAGTACCTTCAAATAGACTCGTCCACTATCGAAAGCTGTGTTTGTATTTTTGCTATCACCATTGTGTGTCTTAGTGCAGCAGCCTAAAGTAAAGCCAGTGTGGAAACCACCGTGTGCGATCCCTCGCATGTGCTAAAGTGTGACATAATTTTTAATTCCACTTTTGTGTTATTGATCGTTTAGTGCGTTGTGTGTTATATTTATTGTGTTACTACGCAATATGAATCGAGCAGAGGAAGAAAGAATTGCCAGACTGTTAGATAGTGTGGATAGGGAAGAAAGGCGTAAGGAAGAAAGGATTGAAAATCCTGGTACTGTTAGAAGACAACTTTTTCGTGACGTGCCTCCTTTTGAACCCGGATTCAGATGATGAACAACAAGAACATGTTAAAGCTCAAGGAGAAGACACAGAATCAGGAAAGTCAGGAGACGAAGAAGAATTAGCACGTCATGTTGGGCTGTGTACACAGGTAAAGACAAAGCTACTACTTGGAACGTATACTGTCCTCCTCTGAATAGGCGTACAGCTGCTCATAATTTAGTTAGGAATTTACCAGGTGTAAAACCGCATTTGGAATTGGAATCACCTCTTGCCTGGAAGCTATTTTTCACTGAAGATATTTTAAATGATATCTTAAATCACACCAACCAATGCATAGATAGAATCCGTCTGAGATTTTCCCGTGCACAGGACGCTTCACCTATGTCATATATTGAAGTGGAAGCCGTTATAGGTATTTTGTACATGGCAGGATTACTTCATGCTTCACATTTAAATCTTTATGATTTGTGGAGTACGGACGAAACAGGTGTGCCAATTTTTAGAAATTGCATGAATCTTAAAATTCCTGATCAGAGCTTTAAGATTCGATGATGCTCAAATGAGGGGCCAGAGATTACAGACAGACAAATTATCACCTGTTTGTGATATTTTTGATGGAATTGTGGCCAAATGTACTGCAAACTTTACTGTAAGTGAATACCTTACAATAGATGAAATGCTAGAATCGTTTAGAGGAAGATGTAGGTTTAGGCAGTATATAAAAAATAAACCTGCAAAGTATGGTATCAAAATCTATGCAAGGACCTGTGCAAAAACCTTTTATACCCTCAACATGGAGGTATATGTTGGTAAACAGCCAGCAGGCCCATATATTGTAAACAATTCTGGTATTGATGTTATTGACAGACTTGTTCAACCTATCAGTGGTACGGTCAAGGAATATTACAACCGATAATTGGTATACTTCAATACCACTTGCCAAACATCTGCTAAAGATGCATAAATTGATTCTTGTAGACACTTTGCGGAAAAACAAACCACACATTCCATCGGAATTCATCAGTACAAAAAATCGACCTGTAACCTCAAGCATTTTTGGGTTTAGAGGAAATCAAACATTACTGTCTTATTGCCCAAAAAAAAATAAAGTAGTGATTCTCATCTCAACAATGCATAATAATGATGAAATTGATCCCGAATTTGGAGATAAAAATAAACCTTACATCCTAACATTTTACAATTCAACAAAAGGGGGAGTAGACGTTGTTGACGAGTACAAGGCCGGATATTCAGCTGCACAATGCAGCAATTGATGGTCCCTGACTGTGTTTTTTGGCCTACTTAATACCATTGGAGTAAACTCTTTCATTGTGTACAAACATGCTAAAGGGGACTTCAATATAGTCCGGCGATGCCACCTCAAACAACTGGCTACTGAGCTATGCCGTAGTTACATGCTTCAACGCCATTGACAGGATGAACTTCCACGTCAGTTGAAAAAAAAACATTGAAGAGATGCTGGGCCTACAGCCACATGGGCGAAATATTGAAGAAGAAACACGAGAAGTACGATGCGGTCTATGCAACTGGAGACAAAATAGGAAATAAAAAACTCGGTGCAACAGCTGTCGTAGATTCATCTGCAGGGAATACACTGTACCTTCTTGTCAAGACTGCGCCAACCTAGGGCATCAATTAGATGAGGAACTGTAAGGAATTTCATTGCTATAACCCTCAGGTGCTTAGACATATTGTATATAACTTATTGTTTAAAATCATAAATTTTTACAGTTTAATTGCATCACTATAATTGTAATATTATGATAAATTTACTTAAATATTCAACACATTTTGTTTCAAAATTGGTTTTTTTACATTACAGCTATTGTAAACTTCCAGTACATTTTCTTATTCAGAAATTAGTTTTCTTTCGGAATATATTATTAAATATAAGTCTTTGTAAAAGAATCCATGAGATATGTCAACTTATCTAAAGTCTCGTATTTTTTTCAAACAAAAATTTTTTTAAATATTAAATTATTATTTAAAATTATTTAGAACATTTTTGTCACAAATAAAACCAATAGAACCTAAGTAAATACAATATACTTAATTACGATATTTGTATTTTTAAAATAAAATATTGTTCAGTTTTTTTTTTTTTATATTATTAAAATGACCTGGTGAAATCCACCGTGTGCGACCCCTCAAGTTTTATTTTTCACGCGACCTCTGCCTGGTTAAAGATGACTTTGAACCGAGCCAACTTAAAACAAGGTAAAGAGTTTATAACACCCGTACTGAGGAAATGATTTATTAGTGTTCATCCAACATAATGCGATTCATTATAGGGGTTAGGATCAAATGCCTCAACTTTACCTATGCTATCTACATCAATAATGGTTCTTTATCTACTTTTAAAAATAATATATTCTTGTGAGGCTTTAACATTGTTTTTGTAATATTTTAAACTCAGTATTTCAGACAAGTATTTTTAGTATGTTTACTAAGCACGTATAAACATATTAGATTAATCTATAAACACATTCATAAATAATCCATTCCATCACAAATAATATTATATATGTACCTGGTGTACAGTCTGGGAGTGATGAAACAGCCCACTGTCCGTGCCAACATTTTAGATTCCCAGGACCTTGAACATTGTATCCAACAGAACAGGAAAACTCAACTACTTCATTGTGTTGTATTTCAGTCGTTTCATTAAGAGCTGTTCCTGCTATTCTTCCAGCTTCAGTTACAGATCTTGTGTAGATTCCATGTTCACTTGCTGGTACGAAACACGGCACTATCATATACAATTAGAATGAAAGACATTTGAAAGTGATTATTTAAATAACTCAACAAACCAAGAAGAAAGTAAATAACAATATGATTTATATTATAGTTTGACTTATTGGATAAAGCAATTATTTAGTAGCAAAATGAACTCAAAGTCACTACTAAATAAATTTGAACAAAAATTATTATAAAAATATACATATATAATTATTTTATCAGACGCATTTCAGTGTTGTAATGCCATTAAAATAAGATCAATATCTTCATACCTGAGTAAAGACTACTACACTTTTTAAAATATCCCTCTATACCATAATAATTTTTGTTTCAAAAGAAAAAAAATAGTTGAAACATTGATATTAAACATTAAATTTTTGTTCAAAATTAATCAAAATGAATTGCTATTTTTTTCATAATTTTGTTCATAACTATTGCAAGAAGACTCTAATGATAAATGCCTTGTTTAATCAATAACATGTTTGCAGAAAAATGTTTTTAAAAACATTACTCTAATTTTAAATTTAAGCAAATTGTTTCAAGGAAACAACAAATATTGTATAGTTGTTAATATAATTGTTATATATTCTTATGATAATAATTATTCAAAATACATTAGTAGTATAGAAACGAAAGTTATTTTACTATAGAATAACTATTGTTAAATAAATGTAGCACTTTTATACTTACATATTCTACAGTGCGGCTTTTCTGGTTTCCATCGCCCACGATTACAACGGGCAGTATTATTTTCTCCAATATTCAGACCATATCCTTGTGCACAGTGAATTTTAAGAGTTACACCATGAGAGTGAGTGCTATTTGGATCTCTTCCTCCCTTAATAATATCTATTTTCATGTACGTTTGACGAGGAATTGCTTCACATGGAGCAATGGGGCGTAAAGCTGTAAGTATATAATTCCAGTCTATTATATTTTTGTTAAAGATCATAATCTTTATTAAAAATTGAAACTTTTTAATTTTTTTCTCTTCTACACTACTAACATATTAACCATTTACGTAACTTAACGCAGTGAAATTCATTTAAGCTATTAATATTGGTAAAACTGTTCATGTGTTTAATAATAAAGTATTTCCTCAAGCAAGAATTGTTTTCCAGGGTTGAAATAGGAACAGAACCATGTTTTAAAATTAAATTAATAATGTATGAGAAAAATAAATTTTAACCCCTACAATATTTTTTTAATTTTCAGGTATAGTTAAATTTTATAAAATCAGATAATAAATAATTGAAATTTGATTAATGATAAAATGGGTTAGATTGATTTTCTAAGTATGGTAATTTTATATTAAAATATTGTTATTCCTTTAGTTTATAAATTTGTTAATTATTTACAATATTTATTTAAAATGGCATAGAAATCCAAATATAGTGTCATATACTTATACACATGTTTATAAACTTAGCACATCCAACTTCTAT
This sequence comes from Prosapia bicincta, assembly GCA_036971475.1. Classification (NCBI taxonomy): domain Eukaryota; kingdom Metazoa; phylum Arthropoda; class Insecta; order Hemiptera; family Cercopidae; genus Prosapia; species Prosapia bicincta. The sequence goes on from JBAIZL010000004.1 coordinate 204,177,255, forward strand.
TATAACTTTATTATTGGTTATTTATAAACTGTTCTTTATAACGATTATAGTGAAAATCATAATGTTTTAAAATTTCAGAAACAGGATGTTTCTTAGATAAAAATTAAAAATATAACAAAAGTCATATTTTATACTAAAAATTTTCACATTTGTTGATTCCATCTTCGCGTGAGCTACTAGTAATCACTTACACTTTTTTAAAAAAATGTTTTAACTTGCCTATATTATCACTTACTTTGCTTGTTGAGGACGGCCGTTTCGGGAGATGTGTCCCTTTGTCAACTCAGACCATAACTGATCTCAAGGTTTACGTAGGTTAGGGTGGTGTGGGTGTATTTTGTGTGGATTAGGAGTTATGATGTCAAAAATAATGTAATTGTGTATTGAGTATGTGTGTAGGGTGTAGTTTGAAGTGCCTATATATTTCGTATTGTTTGGTTGTGTAGCGTTGGTTATTTCTGTGTTGTTTATGAAGAATTTGTAGGTTAGATGTTATGTCTATGTAGTCGTGTTTTGTGGAGTTGAGATGATCGGCGAAGTTTGATTGATAGTTATTGTTTTTTAGTGCTTTTATATGTTCTTGGTAACGTGTGTAGAATGACCTCCCTGTCTGGCCTATGTAAAAACTGGGGCATGAACTGCAAGTTAGTTTGTAAACTCCAGTGGTGTTGTAAATGTCGTTGATTTTGCTGTTGGGTTTAAATTGTTTGTTGAGAGTGTTGTGTGTGGAGTAAGCTATTTTGTAGTTGTATTTTCGTAATGTGTTGGTTAGGTTGTGGGTTTTGGATGTATAATTTGTCAATCATTGTTGGGTTGTATCTGTTTGTTTGTGCTATATATTTTATGGTGTTTAACTCCTGGTAGTGTTCATCTTTGTCTAGTGGTGTTTTAAAGAGGCGATGTATGTAGTGTATTTGTGTCTATTAGCATGTTTTTGAGGATGTCGATGGTTTCTGGAATGGGGATGTTTGTATATAGATTTGATAACCAACGCTACACAACCGAACAATACGAAATATATAGGCACTTCAAACTACACCCTACACACATACTCAATACACAATTACATTACAACTCACACGCACTTTTTGACATCATAACTCCTAATACACACAAAATACACCCACACCACCAAAATATCCCACCCCCACCCTAACCTACGTAAACCTTGAGATCAGTTACGGTCTGAGTTGACAAAGGGACACATCTCCCGAAATGGCCGTCCTCAACAAGCAAAGTAAATGCTACTATAGGCAAGTTAGAACATTTTTTTAAAAAAGTGTAAGTAAAAATTTTCGTACTTTTATAAACTTCTTAAACTTATGGAAATTCTCAAAAGTAAATAGGTATTACCAAAACTTGAAGAAAAAAATTATCATCAATGAGTTTATCTAATAAAACTTCTAAAGTAAAACTTTAGTTACAACTATAACTTAGTTATAATTTTAATTTTATAAAACCTATATTTATTTCATGATAATAATGATGATCTTTCCATTCAAACAATAAAAAGTTTGAGAAATAAATTATGTTATTGATTGTGAGTAGATATTTATTATTATTTAATTACTGGTATCAATAGTAATTTTTTGACAATAATTTGCCATTTATTTCATTAAATTTTAATCTAAATATATTTAAGTAAGATAGATAATAGTAATAACAGTACTCAAAAACTTACATTTTCCTCTGCCTGGTTTCTTGCCCCTTCCTTTTCCTTTCCCTTTTGCCTTTCCCTTTCCATGGCCTTTTTTCCTTCCTTCTTCTTCCTCCTCTTTCTCTCTCTCTTTTTCATCCACAACAACTTGATCTTCTTTATGTGTTGTTGATCCCCTACTTCTACTATTACCAGAAGCTGCATTTTCATTTTTATTACCAGTGGTTGTTGCAGGTTTACGCATAACCTGAGTGTTTTGAGTAAGAGCTCTACGAACACGTAGCAAATGGGCTAGAGTAGCTGCTCGTCTTGCTCGAATTGATCTGCTCCAACGCAAGCGCGGATGCTGTCCTGGGACACATCTGAATAAATATAGTTTTTGAAAAATAGATCTGTTACACTATTATTAATAGTTGTTATTGTTTTTCCCAATATACATTAATGACTCACCTTGGAAGTTGCTTTGGACTCCAGTGTCCGCCAATACAAGTTGCTCCAGGAGGACCATCAGCTAAGACATAGCCACGGTTACAGTCATACATAATTTGTTTGTTATTGGTGACTTTGCGAACATATGGTCTATAGTCATATAAACCCATATTACCAACAAGGAGTACTTTTCCATTCTCTACATAACCAGGAAATGGGCAGTATACTGAAAGTTGAAAGTTTCAATACATGTATAGTTGAAAAAATACGTAAGTATAATATTTATTTTATCGATAAACAGAATTTTAATGTATTATTTACCTTCTTGACAGTATGGTGGCTCACCAGTCCAATTTCCATAGCGACATTCTGTTGTATTTTCTCCTCTTAGTGTGTATCCATCTTTACATTTGTACCTTGCTTTCATACCATGTTCTGTCTTTGGAGCTATCACCATACCATTTCTGGGTGCCTTAGCCATGTATTTACAACGAGCTACAATAAAATAATATTTAATAAACAAATTTCCTCTTTTTTTAAAATAAGGATACCCTTCTTATTTTATTTATTACTTTTACCATAATCTTCTTTGCAGTATAGTATAGCCTAAGTTATTTATGTAACTGATATTAATCAACCCCAATTATATAGAAATCATATCATGCTTACATGGATATTGAAATTTTTAAATTTAAGGCCAAAATAATGTTTATGCTACCCTCTTCTACAAAATTATTTCTTTCCATATGGGATAATTAAATTATGTTTATTTACATCTTTTACCAAATTTATTATTTTTCATTATTTGTAGCTTCAAACAAATATAATTATTAAAATTAAATACAGAAATACAGACAATAAATGTTATATACTTATTAAAACAATGATTTTAATTTTTAAGTCAGAGAGTTTCTAACTTGATGCATTTATGCTGTTAATGCAAAATATACTATTTTGAATTATATACAAGTATCAATGAAAGTATGTATCCATGCCTGAGCACTTACATATTGTGCAGGAGGGATACTTGCTTTATATTTTAGACAATGACAGCCAATGTTAAGAAAACCTTATCTATTCTGAATACAAAAAAAAAAAAAAATAGAATAAAAGTGAAACAACAAATAAATACAAGTACATATCAATCGAATTAGAACTTTTTTAAAAACACTGTCAATTATTTTAGACCTTAAAATATCACTCTTTTCTTTAACTGCATTGTTTCATCATTCTGATTAAAACTTCTATCATTGTAAAAAAAACATTTGAAACAAAACTGCAAAAACATTTAATCATAAGACTTTCTGTATATTTGAGACAATGATTCAGGTCTGTGATTTATCTTCTAACCTGTATTTAAGTTCTACTTAGTTTATAAATATCAAATGCATGATTTATTGTTCTAATAATTTAAAAGTTTTGACGATTATAAAGTGAAATCATATACAATTAAATAAAGTGTTTGTACTTAGAAATGTTTAACTAATAATGTTATAGAATATAAAACTTATAATTTTATAGTAGTGTTATTTACTGATAAATACAAAACCTAATTTACATTTTTTATAATTCAAGTATGAGAAGAGAATTTCAAATTCAGTTCACATAATTCTGAGAGTTTACTTTTTACTATTAGTTATTAATTACCTGGTTGACAACGAGGAATATGAGACCAGGTGCCATTGTTGCAAGTAATAGGAGTATTATTCAAGGCAGGTTCAAAACGAGATTCACAGTCTAAAGACAAATGTTCACCGTGCATAACCATTAAAGGATCGCCAGAAGCCATGGTCATGTTAGGTCTAGAATTATTTGACACAATCACTCGACCTTGAGGAACTTGTGGTACTACACAAGGGGCTGTAACAATCATTGTATTACGGTACACATTTATTTAATTTGTATTGTAAAATTGATACCTTACATTGTTCAAATTTCTTTATTAGACAGCTCCCAGTTAACACATTTGTTCTCCTTCTAACATACTTAATTTGTTCCATCTATTTCATAAATATATAGGCCTACTAATTAATATTTCTTATCATGAATATATTAAATGAAACTTTCAACTAAGTACATCAGTAGGGCACAATGATGATGATTGGCTACTGCAATCAAAAACTTCTGTTTTAGTGAAATTTCTGTAGAAAAATAACATTTTTCACCTTTAAATATTTTTCAATGTTTATAGTCAGCAAAATAATTGAATATTTATTAATTTGTTTGTTTAAATGACACAATTTATAGAAACTTGACTTTAAATAACTTATCTCTGCAAACTCTTTACTAAATAATTAATTAATATTTAGATAATAATTTATTTTTGTAAATTATATACTTTTAAAAGATAAAAATATTTACTGACTGAACTTTCAAAATATAGGCCTACATACCTAGTGCAACTATGAATTTATAGACATTATTATAAAACAATAAAACATACACATGTTTTAATTTTTTTAAATCTGTCAAAATAAAATTTCAAAATTTTTGAAATACTAATGCAATGTACCAATAACTACTACAGATTGAAACATCACAATTTACTTCAGTAATGTTATTATTATGTAAAAATATAATTAAAAACTGTTTTTTAAAGAATTTTGCTATATATATATATATATATATATATATATATATATATATATATATATGCTATTCCTTTATAAAAAACATTAAAAATGTTTGTTTTCTGAAAAGTGTACCTTATTTTGATCATATGTCAGATACATCTTCATTCTAATATTTTGTCTACTTTTCCACTAAAACAAGAATTTTCTTCACAATATATTTTGTCATCATGTTTGGTGATTAGATCTTTCTTTTTTCAAGTAATAATGTTCAGAAAAATAATTTGTAATGAAATTATTAGTAGGCTTATTTAGATTTTAATTTTAACTCAAATTTTAATAGTTGAACTAAGGAATGAAATAAAATACAGTGAATAAAATCTTATTTTAATGGAGATATTTGGGTAAAAGAATTTCCGTGTATTTATAAGCTCTCAGGTTGATTCAACCTACAAAAATTAATGCCTATAGAAATAATGGAAACTTCTTAAACAGCCTTCTTATAACACCAAATGGAAGAATTAAATCTGATTTACCTTGTCTCTCCTAAATGATCATTAAGATGCCAAAATAAGTTTTTCATAATATTTAAAAAATCAAAATCAAGAATACTAAATTCTTGATTTCTACACATTTAAATAAAAATACTCTCAAATCAATAGTAGCGTATTTGATGACTTTAGTTGGAAGGAAACAGTGCTTGTTACAAGGTAAAACAATTAAAGTTTCAGTTAAATGTTTGGAAATTAGTTAAAAAGTAATTGATAATATAAGAAAAAAATTCATGACAATATTTACACCATGCCAAATCAAATAAGTGTATCTTACCCAAACACAATGGCAGAGGATAGCGCCAACGTCCGTCACTTTGACAGACTGATGAAGTGTTTCCTTCAAGTTTCATTCCGTTGTGACAACGGAAAATGATGCTTGCACCCAGTCCTGTTCCAGACTCAATATTTTCCAACCAACCATTGTACAGGATTCCTGGATGTCCACAGTTTATTTCTGTTGAGAAGCAAATCATGCAATCCAAACGAAAAAAAAATAAATAAAAAGATAAAACCAGCAACAACAACAATTTCAAAAGGGCAGTTTGTCAAAGAACTACTGGGTAGTTTTATAAAATAGCTGTAATTAACAAAAATATATACAGCTAATCATCATAGGTACAAATAGTTTACCTTTTTTAAAATATATGCTCAATTTCGAGTTTTCAAATTAAATATTTAAAAAGAATAAAATGGAATGAAAAGATTTAAAGTTAAAAGAATAATCAGGTGAGAGTTTAATTTCTAAAGTAAATATTTATAACATTTTTTAAAAAACAAATGAACTATTTTCTTAAAACGAAAATAATAAATTAAATCAATTTACAAGTGTACATTTTTAAAATTATTTTGAATTCAAATTGGAATTTAAACTATGTTGAAGGTAAACAATTTATAATAAACACACTTTAAAATGAGAGCTGTATAGTTGTTATTTCTACAAGCTTCTAAATACAAAATGCATTAAATTAAAGTATTTACATTTTAGTTATGAAGCAACAATGTATGTTGTAAATGAGAGCATGAAAACAGCAACATTTTTACAAAATTAAAATTTTTGTTTTCATTCCTTGAAATATTTTATTACAAGCAACATTAGATTTGCTTTCAAAACAAAAAAAAAACTTGTTAAAGATATCATAAATCTAAAAGCATTTTTTCATCAGTTCTGTATTTCTATAAATAATATAGTTTACTAATCATAAGGTTATGTACGCACCATTGCTTTGATGAAACAGAGAACAATAAAATTCATATTATATCATTTTGAAATATAAAGTTTCTTAAAAATAGCATTTCCACTATTGATGTTTGAGGAAGGTCATTTCAGAAGGTGATCAATGTTCTAATTTCAATTATAAACTCAGTATTTGAATTCTGAGAAAGTACTCAGTACTCTCAAGAAAGTGTTCATTTCTTATTGAAATTTAGCTACTCTAAGTGCTGTTTTTAAAAAACTTTGTATTTCAAAAGTGTATTGCTAAAGTTTAATAAGTTTTAACAAAAAAAAGTAGCTATTACTAGGTAATTGTTTAAGGAAAGTCAATAGACTAGTGGACTTCAGTGTACAGTGAGCTATTTTAAATTTTATCATATTAGGTGTAAACTTGAATGTCATGATTAGGCAGATGACCTTAAGTAATCTCTGAAATAATTTAAAATTTGAAACACAGATTTTTAAGCCTCACTGGTCTGGTGATATGCTGTGAATGACCAAATAGCACAAATATTTGGCATAGACCCCCCCTGACAAAATGGTAGCCCATACATAACAGTATCGACTATATCACCCTTCATTAGCCCTGTTCAGTTGAAGTACATTTGACAACTTGTCTGAAACTTTTGTTTCTTCACATTAAGACTAAAGGTATTTCCCAGACAATTAATAAATTTCATAAAAGTTACAGCCCTTAAGAAATTATATGCATTAAGTTAGAGTATTAAAGTAGTTCTAATAGATCAAAATTAATATATTTTTTGGGGCTTTAGCAATAAAGTGTACTATATTTTATTTGTATTATTTTGAATTCTAGTTAGTATTATAATGTGAACAGTTAGTAGCATTTTGTGGCAAATGTCTATTCAAAATGTACATACTACAGAAACCACCCATTTACTGGATCACAGTATATAATCTAGTTTGTGATCAAACTGTATGTGCAGCAGACCTGAAGATTTATTTATAATGGGATACAACCTAATGGCCTATAAAAAATTTCAAACTTATTTGGAGATGAACACCTTCTTATAGTGGTACCCATTAATAAAAGGTACTAATTGCAATGTCACTACTTACATCTGGATCATCTATATATCATTAGTATTTGGTGGATGAAAACCAACTATAGTTGGGACTGAGTGACTTAACAGGGTAAATAAAAACTTAACAAAAGAACTAAAAGCAAACTGTAAAAGAAAAGGAAATTCAACTCTCTCTACCATTCACAAGAGAAAAACTTGTACAATAATTTGTTAAAAAAAAAAAACACAGGTAGTAATTGTTTTATGAACTATACATCATGACAATACAATTAATTCTGATACTGGTGATGGACAAAAGCCAGAAATTTTCACTTTTCATAAGTTCAAAGTTTGTGTTGATGTTCTCAATCAGATGTTTGCTAAATACAATGTAATACCTTCAAGACATTGTACCCTCATGCCATTAAAATGCTCAGATTTCATTTTTGATCTGTTAAATATCTCAAGGATTAACACTATATCAGTATAAAACAATGCCTATTCAACAGCCCCTTTAGAAAAGCCACTTGTAAGACAACACTACTTAGCAACAAACTTTGATTAACAAGTCATCTACATAATCCATATCTCTCTGTGGAGATGAAACAAAGAGGAAAGGCCCTACTTGGGCTTGAGGATACACCTCATCAAAAACATTGTCAACAAGGTACCAGTAGAGGTCCCTGCTTTCCATGAGGAAGATATTGATATAAAACATCAAAGAAGCTCTACAAAAAATTTGGACGATCTATCCGTAGATATGAGAATTGTACTAAGTAAACTGTCTAGAATTTAAAAAAGTCTTCTTTACACTTATATTACACATAAAATAGGCTTTCTCCTTTAATACCTAAATATAAATTGTCTTCATTTGTACTTTATGTTTTTAAAAATTACTTTTTACTCTTGCAATAAAAAACTATCAGTCATTGCTTTACTTCGAGCTCATTGGTTCACCTATACCACAAGATCACTTGTCTTTGTTTCTTTTGCCATCAGAACTATCTCATAAGAAGCTAATATTTGGTTATACTCTCTAATGACTTCTCTAAGGATTTTCTAACCACTACTCAAATAAATAATTTGTTCAGTATTTGTTTGCTAATTCACTTTTGAAAAAAACTACTTACTAATGGTAGTGATTGTCGCAGCAGATGTGTTTTGCACTTGGTCAGTGCAACGAAATGCATCTAAAGAGAAGCATTAAGTAATGCTTTTTTTTGCCAAGTAAATTAATAAATAAATATTATTCAGAAACCTCAAGATATACAATTTACTGCAAGATTTAATTGTTAAAGTATTTTAATGGTATATTTTAAAGCAGTATTATAATTCTATAGTACGTAATTGAAATATTAAAATATTAACTATACAATAAACTTCCATTGAAGATAACTGGTAACTCAAATTTACATTATCAAATTAATATATTTGTAATATTTAATACTCGTACATCTCCTGTCATAAATTATAATACAACTTTTCGTGGTTTATGGAAGCAAACCAATTTTCATTATATATTTAGACGAAGATTTTGTAGGTCTGTATGGTTATACATTAGTAACTATGTACATATAATTTAATATTTTAGTTTTAAAAGCTTTTTGGTAAACAATACACAAATTAAAATACAACAAATGCAGTACTGCTACCAAACCAGAAAGCCTCAATACTACTGAAATGTTAGAAAAATGTTATGTTTAAACAAAATTTTTAGTAAATAAAATTGAAACTTTACCCTGGCATTTAGGCATTGTCCCTGACCATTTTTTGTCTGCTCCACAACGTCTTGTTGCATCCCCTAATAATGTGTAGCCATAATTGCACTCATAACTCACAACAGAGTTATAGGAACAAGAAGTGAAGATGGATTTTCCATGTGGTGGATTTTCTGGCAGAGAGCACTGCACGGCTGTAACCACAATAACCACACACACCCAACAACAGAAACTGTCCATTCCATAGAAAAATTCCTTTATACAATAACTATAGATAATGACTATTATACTTTTAAAAATTATTTAGAATCTGACGTAATATTGTTATTACTTTATTTTTTAGTTCAGCCCAACTCTGAAATAAATGCCATACTTTAGAAATTTTATAATCTGCTTTTATTTAATTACATTAGCTATTATTTTTTGGGATGATAATAATGAATTTAATTACTATTAAATAAATAATAATTAAAATTTCAAAATAATAACACAATCATTATTTAAAATGTTTTTAAAAGTAATACTACTCAATTAATAAATTATTCTTCAAGAAATGTTGACAAAGTTATACATCTAATTTTTATAAAATTTTGTTATACTCATATGTTATTTTAACAGAATAAGATTATATTGTTTTTTAGGTTTTATGTAAAATCTTTTTGATTGAAACGTATTGTTTTTCATGTTCTACATATTATTTCACGTTTATAGATAATTACATATTTATTATTATTTTTACATAAGCAATATTATTATTACATATGAAAAAATCTTGTAAGTAATAATACTTCAGTCTAACAAAAATTAACTATAGCCTAACGTATCTACCAAATAAAATTTCTAGTCAAAGTTTTAATCCAATTCATATTTGACATTAACAAGTTTAATAAATTTGCTATTAGTTAATCGTAGTACTAGAATATTTTAAGCTGATATCTTAAAATTTTGATGAGATAATTAAAACACATTCAATTCATTTTTTATTATTTGGTTGCAGATGTTATTTATTAATTCTTACAAATGAAACTTTTTTTTTGTCTTGATTTTGTTAATAATATTACTACTAAAAGTTTTTGGTGAGTACTTTTAAATAGGATTTTACTAAACAGTTGTTCAATTCATTTTTTATTATTTGGTTGCAGATGTTGTTATTTATTAATTTTTACAAATGAAACTATTTGGTTGATCTTGATTTTGTTAGTAACACTACCAGTAATAGTTTTTGGCGAGTACTTTTAAATAGGATTTCACCAAACAGTTGTTCAATTCATTTTTTATTATTTGGTTGCAGATGTTGTTATTTATTAATTCTTACAAATGAAACTATTTGTTTGATCTTGATTTTGTTAGTAACACTACCAGTAATAGTTTTTGGCGAGTACTTTTAAATAGGATTTCACCAAACAGTTGTCATACTGAATGTATTTTTGTATCTATAGTATTGAATTGAAAATAGAAAGTAAAAAGAGTTGAAAGTCCATTCAGGTTCCATAATATTAATATCAGATCGGGTTATCTTTATTTTAAAATCTTTTAAAAATGTATTTGCACACCAGGTTAATGCCCTCAGGTATTTAGATTTTTTGAAATACTTCTTTGACCTATGTACCTTAATTCACTATAAAACATTTTATCGCTGGTGTAATTCATTAAATTATTTATTCCACATCAACTATAAATATTTACTTATTTATATTCCTGTTCAATAATACAGATTAATGTATTACTTTTAAAATAAGAGTATTACATAGCCATCAACAGTGTTAAAAAAGTTTCAAATACCACATGAACTTAGTTAAAAATCTATATTTACATAACTCTTTTTATTTTCAAAACACATTTTTATATATTTTTTCCTTTTCATAAAAATCAAATAAGAAACAAAGAAAACTTTGACAAATAAGTATAACTTTTATATGTTAAACAAATGCTTAAATTATTAACTTTAATATTTCTCCCCAGAAATTTTTAACTAATAATATTTCTTTAGCTTTAATTATTCATTACTGTTAGGTGGTTTGAAGCTTACTTTGTTAGTCATTTCATCTTTCGAAAGTTATTAATTGTGATACCCACTTTTACTGAATTTAACATGCATCATATTTACACAGATAACTTACAAACAGAATTTGATTGACTATGGCTAATAGATCATAATTAGATAATAATAAATACTACCTAAAAGGGTATTTATTAAAATGGTACCTAAAACTACAAGTCTGAATTTCTACACACTACTGAATATTGTTTTGTAAGCTGCATTGGCTCTCCAGTTATCTCAATAATGTATTATATATTTTAATTGAATAATTTGTTTATATTACAGTAAATCACACTGGATTATTCATGTTAGCAACTTACGCACGCAGGAAGGCAATTCTTTTGGAGTCCAAGCTCCATCAGCTTGACATGTTCTTTCATTACGCCCAACTAATTCAAAGCCATCGGCACATTGATACACCACTCTACAGCCATATGTGTAACACTCTCCTGCATGCCAGCCATGAGCCACGTCAGCAGGTGTTTCACATGATCTAGCTGGATTCGTAAAAGAAATAGTTTGACTGGAATTATTGTTATTATAGTTGTTTTCTATTTTAGTTTATTTAATATAGGCAAATATCTTTTTGTATATAAAATGGGGTTTCTAGAAAAAAACATGTTACAGCCTTTGAAATATATAGATTAAACTGTAGACTATTATGAAATGTCGAATAGGCCTTTAACAGTAGGCCTATATGACCTTCTCTCTTACATAGCACACAACATATATTATCAATAAAACTGCCTTTTATTATTATTTATTAAACCAAACAACCAGTATTGCCTATCATTAAAATTTAAAAATCGCTCTATATTTAAAAAAAGGTCTGTTTTGAAAAAGTATACACATTTTCAAGAAGTAATAAAATTAAACTTTATTTTTTATTTTGGTCAGCAAGTTATATTATGTTGGTCCTGGTATATTATGTTAAGTAAGTTGGCTCTGTTTATTAAAATTTATCTAAACATAAATAGTTGTTTAAACACATCTCAAAGAATAGTTGGCATAAATAGATTTATTTAGGTAGTATTTTAAAGCATATAAAGCCATTATTGATAATGTTGGTTTTTGTAATCATCTTGATTTCAGTGATTAATTCAAAAGTAATTATTTAAAGAACTAAGTGGAAACTATTAACTTACTACGCTGCTGCCTTTCAAAACGGTCGTTTCAAAGTAGAATAAAACTACAGTTTTGAAACATGTTCTTCTTTTAGTTCTTTAAATAATTACTTATCATTATGTATACTTTCATGACCATTTTCTGATTATACTTAGCTTTTACTTAGGTAAATACAAAAAACTTCATGTTTTGTTATTTTTTATTTTATATTATAAATAAATATATTATATATGTTTATATATTATAAATGTATCTGTATGGAAATTTATGCTTAAAAAAATACGCTAAAAATTGATTGGTAGAAAATGCGTTTAATAATATTTGGTTATAGATTATAGAAATTAGTTCAATTTAAGTAAAAATCAAATATACTTCAAGTTTTGTAAGATTGTGCATAGGTTTTTTTAAATCTTGAAATAGAGGAATAAATACCCCAACAATGCACAGAAAAATTTTCTGTAGTTTAATTTCCTGTACATGAATTTTCTGTAGGTAATGCAATTGGTAATGTTTCATTGATAAATGACAAGAAAGCTTTTAATCAGAACCTGGCAAACTAATTTGTTTAGGAAAATTAGTTTAATAATATTCGGTTATAGATTATAGAAATTAGTTCATGATAATTTTAGTAAAAATCAAATATACTTCAAGTTTTGTAAGATTGTGCATAGGTTTTTTTAAATCTTGAAATAGAGGAATAAATACCCCAACAATGCACAGAAAAATTTTCTGTAGTTTAATTTCCTGTACATGAATTTTCTGTAGGTAATGCAATTGGTAATGTTTCATTGATAAATGACAAGAAAGCTTTTAATCAGAACCTGGCAAACTAATTTGTTTAGGAAAATTAGTTTAATAATATTCGGTTATAGATTATAGAAATTAGTTCATGATAATTTTAGTAAAAATCAAATATACTTCAAGTTTTGTAAGATTGTGCATAGGTTTTTTTAAATCTTGAAATAGAGGAATAAATACCCCAACAATGCACAGAAAAATTTTCTGTAGTTTAATTTCCTGTACATGAATTTTCTGTAGGTAATGCAATTGGTAATGTTTCATTGATAAATGACAAGAAAGCTTTTAATCAGAACCTGGCAAACTAATTTGTTTAGGAAAATTAGTTTAATAATATTCGGTTATAGATTATAGAAATTAGTTCATGATAATTTTAGTAAAAATCAAATATACTTCAAGTTTTGTAAGATTGTGTATAGGGTTTATTTAATGTTGAAATAAAGGAATAAATACCCTACAATGTACAGAAAAATTTTCTGTAGTTTAATTTCCTGTACATAATTTTCTGTAGGTAATGTAATTGCTAACATTTCATTGATAAATGACAAGAAAGCTTTTAATCAGAACCTGGCAAACTCCTTAAAATGTTACTGATGAATTTTAAAAATGATTTTTATTTATTTTGAAAACTATATATTTGTGGTATTGAGTTATAAAAGTATTGCAGGAAAATGATACTGTTTTATGTATACACTTTAAATATAACAAAACCTGCCCAAGTAGCACTTTGATATTATAATGAGGATGGCCGTTTCAGGAGTTATATCCGTTTGTCAACTCGAACCACAACTAATCCCTTTGTTGTGTGGTTTGAGTTGACAAAAGGGTACATCTTCTGAAACAGATGTCCTCATTATAACATCAAAGTAAGGGCTACCTTAGGTAAATCTCTATTTTTAAAATTTATAACTGAATACTAGAAGCTGAAGTCCAAAATTGAAACAAAAGTGTCTTGTCACAGAAGAGTGTGTAGTGAAAAATTTACAATGTATTATTGTGGAATATCCATTAATGTAAATGTAATTAAATCTGTTAACTAAATGCTAATAAAACAAAGTTGTATCTATCGCTTGTAATAACTTACGCTCACAAGAGATGTCTGGACCAAACCAAGATGCTGTGTTCTCAATGGCCAAACACTTAGCTTTAGGAAAGCCATTGGTTACATACCCTACCAAACACTGATACTGTATAGTAGCATCCAAGTCAAAAGTGGTTTGTTCAGGTAATGCGTTATGGCGTGCATGATCAATGTTGGGTGGTCCTTTACAGTAAACTAAAACAAATAAACATAGTTAGCTAATATTAAAAATGCAATAAACACCAACAATTATAAAAGGAATACATGATATTTTATATATTTGATTTGTTTTTTATGGAGCCAATAGCAAAGTGTAGATATAATATATAACTCCACCGATGCGATTACAAACTCCTGCAAAAAAAATCATTGTCTTGCTTTATGGGCAGTAGAAATTGAAATTTTACAGTATTAGCCTTTCTTAACAAATTGACTGTATCATCTTGAGTACCTGAAAAGTTTAAAAAATTTTCCCTGTTTACTGTACAACTTTAAAAAAATTATTTAAAAAAATACTTAATAGTTCTCATTTTATAGTTGTATTATTTATATATTAAATTAATTATAATTTAATACTTTACGTATATATATATATATATATATATATATATATATATATATATATATATATATATATACAGTAAACTCCCGATTATCCGTGGGCGGTTTAACCGGTTTGCGGATTATCCGGGGTCTGCCATTGTTTTACATATATCCAGTTTTTATTCCAATCAGATTCATATGTTTAAATTTCCAAACGGTGAATTACTGCTTAAATACATATAAGGCTTAATAGAAGTTAAGATGAAGGGAATAGATATGTAAATATGTACGTACTAATTTTTACATTGAAAGGGAAGCATCCCGTCGCGAGCCAGCAAAATAAAAGGGCGAGCAGACTACTGTATATAAGAGGCAATGACAAAATGCTTGGACGCCCGAAAACCTAATGCGTATCATAAGATTGTAAACAAATGTCAGCTAATCTCGGCTATAAATAGTCTAGGACTTGACATATGCATTATCCATGTCTGTCATATACATTACCCATCTTTATGGCTTTGTGACACAAGTAAACACTGTGCGACAAAATGGTTAGTTCTCACATTAAATCTAAAATCAATGCTCACAAAAAAAAAACAAACGAAAGTGACAGATTTTTTTTAATTATTTGTAAAGGAAATTGAATATGTACATACACACTTACTTTTGACATGTACTTATGTACGTATTGTAAATAGTTAGACTTATAAACGTACATGTTATAATACATAGACATTTTAAATTATTTTCTGTAGTCTATTTATTTTGTCCTCTGAAGATTATTTGTGAATTGCATTAACAGGGGTCATTATTTGTGTAACTTATGGTATAATAATCGATTATCGATCGTTTTGCGTATTCTTTGTTCATAGCGGATTATCCGGGGAATTGGTTATCCGGCGTTGCCGGGCCACCCTATTCCACGGATAATCGAGAGTTTACTGTGTATATATATATATATATATATATATCGCAATATGTATTCTTGTGTATTAATAAAGAACATAAGTCAAAATACAAATACAAGAATTATAATTGAATTTACAATTCAAAGCTTTTCGTTGGCTAACAGTACCAACATCATCAGGAATATTAAACAATCGTAAGAATTGTTTAATATTCCTGATGATGTTGGTACTATTAGCCAACGAAAAGCTTTGATTTGTAAATTCAATTATAATTCTTGTACTTGTATTTTGACTTATGTTCTTATATATATATATATATACACTCGCTCTTCTACCGTTGTTGGGTTCACCTCGTCAATGCTGGATGAGATTCTGGCTAAACCTCGGAACTGCGAATTTATGGACTGCAGAATGAACGGATGTACTCCAGATAGTAACTGTTCATCATATATATATATATATATATATATATATATATATATATATATATATATATATATATACACAATTTACTGATACCAATATCTTATGTTTTGCCCTTCATAAAAAAGTTTAAGCAATAACGTATTTCACCACCAATACAGTATTTGGTTTTTGTGAGTGTACCAAAGTGTCTCTGTCCTTATACCTACCATTATATTACAAAAGTAATACAATTAATTAAGGACCCACCATTTTGTTTACAGACTGGAGTGCTTCCTGACCAGTTTCCATCTGCTTGACATGTTCTTTCTTTGAGACCCACCACATGGTATCCAAGTTCACAGTTGTATGTCGCTTTATCATTAAATAACCTCCCTGAGACTGTTACAGAACCTAGAAGTGGGCTGGTCAGCTCTGAACATTCTCTTTCTGAAAATAAACACATACAATTACTTTTAATAAGTGGCATTAGTAGCCATATAAACAGAAAAAGAATCAAAGTTTTTAACTTTCATTTACAATTATAAATAGTTTGTTGGGATCATTTATTTGTGGAAAATAAATAATTCATTTTTTATTTTGAAATCATTAAACATTAAAAAAAATTCAATATATTAAATCAATGTAACAATAATGTTGCATAATGAATAAAGCTTTTGACAAAACATAATCTCATAATAAAAAAAACTCACAAAAATAAACTACTGCTGTGAGCACAGCAATTTTCTGGGGGAATAAATAATGATATTTCTATTATAAGTAGTGGTAGATATTTCTGAATATTGTGATCGGAATTAGTTAAATAGCTACATCAAACGCTGAGTTTCAGCAGACAACTAGATGTTTAATAAACAAATATCTTTAGAATCTTCTTTGAAACCACTTGAACATAAAACTATTGTTGATCTGGCAAAATCTAACTATAGTTGTTAAAACTGATAAAACCAAAATCTTTGGCCAGCTGTATCTTGTTAACAAAGCATTTCCAGTTCTAGGATTATTCGAACTTTTTTCATAATTTTCACCTGAGGAATAAGCCTTGAACGTTTCCATTATCTTCCTAAATGTGTGTAGTGTGTGTGTGCGTTTATATATATATATATATATAAAATACGTTTTCTTGTTTAATAATTTAAAACAACATAGGTTATTCAAATACAAGAATATTTATTAATTTATATTCAAAGCTTTTCGTTGGTAAACAGTACCAACATCATCAAGAATGAAAATTACAATAATGTTATAATTACATAATAATGTACAATTACATTATTGTAATTTTCATTCCTGATGATGTTGGTACTGTTTACCAACGAAAAGCTTTGAATATAAATTAATAAATATTCTTGTATTTGAATAACCTATGTTGTTTTAAAATATATGTATATATATATATATTATAAACATATTTATTTAATTTTGCCTTTATAATTTTTATTCTAACCACCTTACCTTTCATGTACTCACATCTTTAGGTGGCTAAATAATTAAACAATCATATCAAATTAATATCAACTTCATTTATTTACCTGACACTAAGTTTTTTACAATTTTTGCCTTCCAATTACATTAATATGATGCAATGGTGAAGTGACAATTTTTGATTGAATACATAATATTAAAATGACTATAAAAGTGGACTCTTGAGGCTTTTGGTTCTTAATAAAATAAAATTTCATACGTACAGTGTTATAAAAACTTGGTTAAATTTTATAAAGCCCATGGAATTAACTTTTTAAGAAATTTACAAGTTATAGAAATTTCTGTATGATGAATCTAGTCTAATGAAGTTTGTAGTTATTGCTTGCAACTCCTGGATTCCACTGGTTGCTGGCGATTAACTTCTACACTTCACTTCTGCACAATAATTAACTTAACCTTACATCCAATTACTTTTAATTATCAGCTTAATTCAATACTCATCGCACTTTTATAAATTCTCTATATAAAATACTATTAAAATTACTTTTATAATTCCGTTAACTATTCCCTTAGTCAAAAACAAACCTTTTTAAAACAGTTTCTTACAACTTGCCCCCTGCCCAAATACGTGTGTGTGTGTGTGTGTGTGTGTGTGCGCGCGCGCGCGCGCGCGTGTGTATGTGCGTGTGTGTATAATATAAACATAATTTCTATAAAATGTAAATTTAAAATGTTTTTTCGGTTATATTGAGTGATATATATATATATATATATATATATATATATATATATATATATATATATAAATTTTACTCTTCAATTTAGAAAATGAATACCCAATTTACATTAAAATATTTATTACTGAATTTTGTAGTCCATTACGTTTGGTGAATCTTAATTAATCACTTTAATATTAGTTTATGACTATCCGAACTTTAAATTTTGTAAATTTGTGAAAACTCACTGAGGCAGAACGTTTTCGTTCGCTTTGTGGCGATCTTCATCAGTGTCTTCAGTGATCTTTGAAGACACTGATAAAGATCGCCACAAAGCGATCAAAAACGTTCTGTCTCAGTAAGTTTTCACAATTTTACAAAATCCAAAGTTCTGATAGCCATAAACTAATGTTAAAGTGATTAATTAAAATGTTTATGCTTAAATAAGTCAGCTGAGAGGGACGGTGAAGAGAAACATTTCCGGGACCCGGTTACATGGTTTATGTAGGTGGGTTATATAGTTAGTGAATGTGGCTCTTGAAGATTACATAGTTTGCTTGTAAGCATGTCGTCTAAATGTTTGGTTAGTGCGAAGAAGCTGTAGTGGATGTGGTTTTTTTTATATCATTACGGACGTCCTTTTTTACTTGTTTTGAAAGTAAACTTGGCAGATGTTTTTTTACTTACATCTGCAATTTATTCTCACTCTTTGTTGGTAGTTCTGTAATGTTATTAGTTTTAGAAATGACTTGTATTTTGTTGTATAAGCTAAGTCTTTCTTGTATAATATTACACCAGTGTGATAATAAAAGATACATTTTGTTTTTAACACGATTTAATTTACGCGGGGCAATTTATTTAAACCTAATGTAATAATTTAAATCACTTTTAATTGTGAATAAACAAAATATAATACATCACTTCAATCATTTCTTCTTGAAAGTATGAATAAAGATTATAATAAGGCAATATAAAAACCAATAAGAAGTTGAGAAATTACAATTTGTCTAAGTATTGAAGTTTGATTTGCTTTCTTTTAAACCTCGGAGTTACACAAATTCGTTTTCAATCAAATTCCCATTTGAAAATAAATATTTTAAAATTGTAAATCTATATCTGTTTTATTTATTGGTATAACTTGTAAAAAGGTTTAACAGGATGTTTTCAAGACTGCTAGTAATTCAAAAGTTATTAAACAGATGTACAGTATCAGTAATTGGAAATCTGAGCAGCGAAATGGAATGTTTTCTGGTGTAATCTGATGCCACAAAGTTAGTGCTCGTTGTCAACAGGAACACAACTTGAGATTAATTTTCGAAAAATATGAGAGACGTAAGCTTCAGAAAGCCTCAACCTAACGAAATCTGATAAGCTGGGAAATTATTTACTAATTACTTTAGCAGTGAATTTAAATAACAACTTAAAGGCAATGAGATCTAAAAACTTTAAATCTCTCTCGGTGATCGTTAAAAAGGGCTTAAGAATTGTTTCATTTTGAAAAAGAATTATAACTACCAGAAATTAAGAAAATACCATTCTCACTAAAATTATATTTTGTTTAGCGTATCGTATAATAACTCCAGAAATTACCTGTCTCTAAACATGCGATTTCAGGTATAAGCCTAACTATATTCAGGTGTCCAAACATCTTACTGTTAGTAAGCATTGTTTACTTACAAATTCTATAAAAGATAAAGGAGTTTGGATCGAACTAAAACCATTCTAATTTACTACGATGCTTACTAATTTAGATTACACCAGGTAATCATCTATAGCGTTGTGCATATTGGCTTCTTTTTTTTTTAAAGTCCACTAGATTCATCTGACGTAACTATTTTGTTCTATGCCGTCGTTCATTCTTCGACGTCAGGCACAAAGGTCATCAGGTGGCAGGGGGATTTTCAACGTGGGAGTTTATTTATGGACATCGGACGTGATAGAATAAAATTGCGCGGAACAAAGAAAGAGAATAACATTAACAAGACAGAAAACACAATCAATAACCTGTTGGTAATATGCGTTAATGAGTAGATGTGGAGTACACGCTTCACCCCCCCCCCCCCGCAGAGTCGCTGCTACACAGAGTCTATATCTCACGGCCGAGAACTATGAACCGCACTTAATGAAACTGTAAGCGTGGAGTGGTGACCTGACTTTCAATCAAAGCACTTGTAAGACGAAGAAACTAACTTATTAAAAGCGTAAAGGAAATGAAACGGTATGTAATCCCCGAATTTATATGAACCCAACGGACTATAATTTTTAATCATGTGCTAATTTTCAACAAAATATCTTTCCGTCAAAATATGGCTTCCATTGACGGTCATCAAAGCCAGTTTCTCCCATAAGGCGTTAATACGTCTGTTGTTCAAATATTGATAAATATTTTACGTACATAGGTGTAATAGTTTTCGAAAAAAGTATTGAAATCTCTATTAACTTTTAATTGTAAACATTTACAATATATTTTATTATACTCAAATAGTCATAAATTGAAATATTTAAAATTCTAGCTTCAATCTTCAATACTCAAAATTAATTTAAATACTATAATTTAACTCTTGAATTTTATAGTATATTACATTCAGTGAAACTTAATTAATCACTTTTACATTAGTTTATGACTATCCAAACTTTAATTTTGTAAAAACTTACTGAGGCAGAACGTTTTCGATAGCTCCTTGGCGATCTTCATCAATGTCTAAATTTTCCGCTTGGAGTTGTTAGGTTAAGCGGTGACGGTTTTAAAGGCAGGTTTTCGATAGTATCAAAGATATGTGTGATTTGTATTGGGTTTGTTCGTTTAATATGTTTGTATTTTGTGTTTTTGTGTGTTAGATTTCTAGGTTATGGTGAATATCTGTATATTTGTGTCCTGTTTCTCTTAGGTGATTGGAGAATGCTGAGTTGGTGTTCTGTATGGGTGATTTTGTGTGTTTCTCGACTCTTTGTTGGAAGCTTCGACCTGTTAGCCCGATGTAGAATTTGTTGCAGTTTATACAGTTCCTTCTGGTTAGTGTAAATCTTGTTCCAGTTAAGAATTTTAAAGCTGTTACATATTATGACTGATTTTAAGTTTGGTTTTCTAATTTTTTAAAACTAAATTAATAATTGCCAAATAATTTCTGTATGTTGTAATTTTATTGCAACTACTTTATGCAAAATTTAAAGTGTAGACTTTCTGAACGTAAAATGTAGGGTTTGTAGATTGAAACACAGGCTTCATTGCCAGAAGTTAATGAATGACAAACATTCAGTTTACAAAATGTCATTATGTCAAGCTAGTAGTGTTCCAGCTTTTATTATACATACGCACAGATCTATAGCCTATCATTTTACGCAGATTGAACCATTTCACTTCTATCGTTAAACGAGTTATATTATTTTGTGATATTTCAATTAATCCTAACTGGATACTTTTAATTAGTTATATTCTAGTTTGCGTGGATATTAAGGTAGAAATGACAAATGGACGTTTACTAGAAGTGTATGTGTTGCTACATTGAAGCTACATTTCATATTTATTAAGAGCGAAAGTATATTCTGTATTTATATAGGCCTATTGAATCCTGTTTTTCGCTTAGAACGTATGTTTGATTAACACATGTGAATAAGAAAAAATCGTTGAACACATTTGGTCATATTATTTTACAAAAAATAATAAATCTTGGAGCTGATGAAAAACAAATTGTAATTTTGAAAAGAACTCAAAAATAGTCTCAATTTTTTAAATACACTTTAATACCTTTTAAACGTATACATTTCTTTTTATTGTTTATATAAAGTTGCACAATGTTTTCAAGGAGATGTAACAACACAGTATAGCAAAAAAAGTAAATGTAAGACTAAAGGTTATATCACTTTGTACTTGTTGTGACAGAATAACAATGGATAGACAAAACATAAGTAGAGATGGTATTTACAGATAGATACCAAGTTACCTAAACTCTTTTGTTTTTGAAATTTGAAAGTTTGAAACACAGAACACATTTTTATACGAGTATTATATTACAATTTAAGTATTATGTATTTTGTAAAGTGTATTGCTTTGTTCTCAGTTATGTTTTTATAAGTTTATTAGAAAAAAAACTACGTATCTATTTATTCAACTATAACTAATGCAATTTAACTAGTTGGTAACCATTTTGGTAATACTTCACAAAGTATGACCTTACTCCAATTTTTTCTCGTCTCATATGTTATATAAAAATGACTTTTAAACAAAAAAACAAGTGTTTATAAATTTCTGTTTTCATATTAAATAGGAAAATTTTGAAACTAGCCTCAATATAGACTACCAATCTACATGATACCTGTATCTTTAAATCAAGCCCTATTTTAGGATGTAATTATATGTATACTTTCGTATGTAATATTATATATATATATAATTAATTAATGTTTATTATATATATATATATATATATATATATATATATATATATATATAATGTATAATTTACTTATATCTCTGACATTACGCAGATAAAACCATGCAAGCCTATATAATAATTCTATCCAGGGATTTTTACCGTTAGTCACACAAAAAATTGGTCAATGGATGCAACAAATTTTATTGATTCTTACATTTTTTACAGTTTTATTTTTTTTTTGATTCTCCTTGAATGTCCTATATTTAGCTTCTCTTAGTGGTATTTAATTAATTATATTATTTAACGAAAAATATGATCAACGCTTTACATTATTCTTTAAAGCTACGAATAGTTATTACTATATGTGATGTTTTATAAAATTACAACTTTTTCTATACCTATTCTATCTTTTGCTAAGGATTTTAAATAAACTATTTACTTGAGTATTTAATTAAATTTTACCAACTCAGAATATTTTCTATTTAATACACCTTTTACTGTAGATGGAACGTTCCATATACATTTATTTTTCACCTATTCAAATTAGTCTTATAGTTAAACTATCCTAAGATTTTAATATATTTTGAATTACATTCGATTTCACTCCAAATATATAATACTTTTACTAGTAAAAAGATTAAAAAATGTTTTAAAGCTAATTTGAGTTTTAAACAATTTTTATTTAATTCTTTCCTAAAGCTTCTGGGCTTCAACTTTTGGAAATAATTAAGTTTTTTATTTTTACAATGTTTTAGAAAATAGTGTTTTAACATAGCAACTTACATTGCTTTACACTCAGTCAGACTGTATGTTGTTAATAACCTAGAAGCCTATTTAAAGAGTTCAATGGTGAACGTCACTTGTTAGTTTCGTTAATTTTTCTGATACTTTTGTCAAAAACATACTGAATGGGATTTTGCATGGAAAATGTCTTAATTTTACTAAAGTAAAACATTCAAATTGTTAGAAGATAGACACGAGTTAAATCAATCAAGCACTGACGGTATGGGGTCCATGCAGAGGAATTGTGTATTTATAACTTGTAGTGCCAACAGTGGTTTATAGTTTGTTACTAATAGTTTTTAACTATAACTAAAGTACCGAATATTTACTTATTAAAACAAAAATAGAGTAAAATCCAACGTTGGAAATGGAGGAACATTGAAATGGAAACAAGACAACACAGTAATAATTCATAGGATTTAGAACTACAGCCCGCGTAATATGAATAAAGAAAATTGTATAAAGTCGGGGGAAAATAATATTTTTGTTATCTGTAGCTGGCCTACAACGATAGCAAACACAGCAACGATCAGATAGGCTCTGGCTACGTAGCCAGTCCAGATCACAATAAAGGGCTTTGATATATGGCTGACATTGGTTTACTCCAGAGAGCCATAACAGCAAGATAGGATGCCTATAATTATTATCAACTGGCCCTTTTATATAGAGATTATATATTTAGTGGGAAATGAAAACTCATTGATATAAGATGAATTATGGTTAACGTTATCAGTGCTTTAATCGGGTTTCTAAAAATCGATACAAAAACGTTCAATAATGTGCGTAGCCTGTAGTATGTTACATTGTTATAAATATTGTTTATTACAATATTTAAATGCAATATTTAAATATTAAATGCTATATTTATGTATCGCAAAAAGAAATATTCATAATGTAAAATCATATAACACAGTATATTTAAAATTAAGTTTTTTTAATTGCAAAAAAAATTATATTTGTATGTCTTAATTACGTTCAATTCAGTATTTTTCTAAATAGCTTACTTCATGATAAATCAGTTGTGTTTCACTTTCTAGTCATAATTAATTTGAAAAACCTGAAAAAATCTGAAGAATTCATCAACTTGAAAATGGTTAACTTCATTGCATTGTCCTCCCAGAATTCTAGGTCACGTGGCTCACATTCCGGCAGTCCTCGGAATGAGGCGATGTAAAAATGTATTTCTTAGAATTTTGCTTAAAGTTTAACAAATGTAATTATTTGTTTGTCAGTGGAAAATATAATTTAAAATATGACTTTTCAGAACAAGTGGTTGTGGTTTTTCCTATATGTTTTCTTTATCATTCCAAATGACATACAATTACTATGGATAAAAAAAGAAAGAGTGTCTAAACTCTGTACATGATAAATACATCTCAGACCGGAATAATATAACAAACACACACACACACACACACACACACACACACACACACACACACACACACACACACACACACACACACACACACACACACACACACACACACACACACACACACACACATACACACACACACACACACACACAAATACACACACACACACACACACACACACACACACACACACACAGACACACACACACATATATATATATATATATATTAATATATATTCGCCTCTAGTTAAATTAAATAGGTTTTTCCACTGGCAATTGTAGACAATTTGAATCTCAAATAGTTTTTAATACAATGTTTGACAATCCTCTATAGAATTTTTCGCTAACATAAAGTGTATGTTATAAATTTTATTTATAAGCTACTTTACCTAATTTAATTTACACACTTTTTGATTTAATTTAAGCTTTTTAAATTCGCGAACTTGATTACACTTTTGGTACTCCAATCCTTAATTAGGCCATCCTACAAGGATACAGGTCATTGGTAGAGGTTTGATACATCTACTCTACACAGACATTGCCGTAAGTAGATTTAGTTAGTTTTTTTTATTTCATTCTAGTTACATTCTCTGATTATGTTCAATTCCAAAGTGTACAAAACATGTTTAATCCCATAAAGCTTACATTATTTGCTACTATTTTTTTCTTGTTTTTTGGTATAGGTATTGATGGGAAATATAATAATTGCAAAAATTTTTAAAAAGATTTATATAAGATAAAGTCTAAATAAATTATCATACACGGGTCAGGTAGAAAGTCTACTTAAATCTAGAAGAAATTAGTTGTGAAATTAAGTTTTTTTAGTTAAAAAAAATGTAAAACTACTAATTAAAAACTTTAAGTCGAGGAGAAGCTACCAAGAAGGGGAAGAATATTAGGCGGATTACTACAGTGTAACGCAGTAGAAAATGTGTTATCAGGACAGTAATAGATTTACCGCTTGCCTTGCATAATTAGTCTTATTTGATTCTATATTCAACTTGATCTACTGGTTTACACCTAAACACTTACCGGAAATATGTAACACCTGTCGGTTTGAGTTGAGGTTACTTTTACTCAATAAACAAAGGTAGTAAGCACAAATATAGGCAAGTGGAAAATGTTTATATGTGTTCAAATGTTTAAATATACTGCATTATGTAAGACTGCATTTTACAACGTTAGATTAGGTTTGGTTATGAGGAATAAATCATGTGCCATAATATGGCTCTTAATTAGTGCAGAGAGCTATTGTTTAATATAATGACCTAGTTTCCAACAATGATGGGGTTAATATCTACACACGAATGCCTCCCCTTTGTGTGCATCACATAACATCCCAATTTCCTCCCACCTATCTGCGCTCTTCACATTAGGCCTACACACAAAGTTTCTTGTTTATAAACCAATCTAGATGACGATTGCAGTTAAAGACAGTAAAACAATATTAGCTGCACTCCAAGTAATAATTAAAAGTAATAAATTTGGTTGGATTGAAATATAACATTTAAATTGTTATTAATATAACACAAATCCTTAAAATAATTATTGTGAACCTTATAAATTGTTATAAACAAATTCGAGCTGGCTTGTTATTTAAAGTTATAAATACAAGAAATATTTCAACAATTTTAATACATTGACTTTAACACATTTTTAACAAATATTGAAATTAAAATTTTAACAATTACTACCGTTACTTTGTGTTGGTGGTAGCATCACTGATGATGATGACATAAGCCATTGAAACGAGTAGGAAGTTAAAGTTTTACAATTGTGGGTTGTGCATATTTCTTTTATTTATAAATTTTTGTTGAATTCTTTTTACAAATATGTCAATTTGATAATTTTACAACTAAAAGAACTGAATACATTTTTATACGATTAACTGTTTAATTATGATATTTTATCCGATAAAAATAATGCTCCAAGACCATAAACTTATATGAAAGAATGATAAAATTTAGCCTCTTCTATTTATGGAGATAAATGTCCTGCGTCGTATGTGTACAAGTATCTACACAGTATCATCTGTGTACAGATTTCTACAAGTTCAAGTATCATGTGCCAGTTTACAAATTGTATTTGTCGCTATGTATAGCCGATTGTAATGCAAGATGTTATGGTTCTCAGCACTTTGACACCTGCAATTCGTTACACACTGTCGTCTACCTAAGGATTCTCGCGCCACGCGTTCTGTCACACAGCGCGCTCTTCGGAATCGATCTTCTATTAATTTTCTTCACGTGATCCATAGGCATACCATACATATCTACGCTCCTTATTTGCATTCCTTTAAAACCTTCATTTCACATATTCGCAGGAGTTCTCCACTATCTAAACTCTTGCACACTCATCGTCTGTTAGCCAATTGATCCTTGACCGATCTCTTGATCTTGCGCATAACGGTCTGCCTTAAAATTCCCTTTTCGGAACTTCTTCTTCATTTGTTTTCTCCGCATGACCTTGCTTACTACTATTATCTCTAAGCTCTCTATTAGCATTCCTCAATATCTTCGGTTCCTAAACTCACAAAAATTCTACACTATCCCCAGTGAGCACTCAACTCTTTCCCCTTATCGTATTTTAGCCAATTAATTTTCGGCCTGCTTCTTCATCTTGCACTACACAGCCTGCTATAATGCGCTCTCTTCGGAATATCCTTTTTATTAGTTTTCTCCACTTGCGTGGATATCAGCATCATACGTGATGACTAGCAAAAATGCTTCCATTTTGTTTTTATCTGAGGGTCCATTAGACTTTATTATAATATTTTAAATTGTGTTAACGTCAATTTGGAAAACATTACGCAATTGTATCCTTTTAACAGTTCTCATGTGTCTCGTACGACACGCATATTTTCAACGTATTTGGCAAACAATTTAGCTTATAAAGGAACTGCTGTAAGACGTGTTTGTTTTTCGTACAATAAGTAAAAAAAACATAAATTTACAAACACATACATACACACATACATACACACATACACGCGCACGTTGTATCTCTTTATTACACACAGTTAATATATGTAGGTCTATGTAAATATTTTGTGTGTACATCTTTGCGCCTCTGTGTGTGTGTGCAATTGAATCAGGTTCTAGCCTTCTTTATACAAGGGCCCTTCATGCCTGGGCTTTGTTTCATCTCCACCTATTGTTGCTTGCCTCGAGCTATATATAGCTCTATTTGCAACCGAAATATAAAAACTATAGCCTACATACTTTAATTGTGTCTTAGTAAAATATATTAAAATGAAAAACCGTTATGAAATTGAAACAAGAAAAATCATACACAATATTTTTAAGATAAAATTGCCTTGAATGATATAAGTCCTATTGGTACCAAACAGAAGGGGCAAAAAAAATAAAGAAATATAAATAGAATAACAGTTTGTGTTTTTCATAAAAACGTATAGTAGTATTAAAAATAATTTATTTTGTTAGATTTTTTTAAAATAGAAAGAGTAGGCTTAAAATTATGTTTTCGTTTTTTTCTCTTTTGAGTTTTGAAAAATTTATATTGAATAAAAATGTACAGTAAACATTATTATTTTTTTGACACTTACATAACTGTAATTTAATTCTTAAGTTACAAGAAATATAATCAAAGTAGTGAATCTTAATTCTTTTATTGCTTTATAGGTTTTCAGAACACAAAGGTTTACAAATTTAAAAAATTACAGTAAAATATTCAATTAAAAAATTCTATAAATAATACAGAATGTAGAATGAATTAAAAAAAAAGTTTTTATGATGAAAAGTCCCAACGCATATTGTAAAAATGTTATGTGAGATAAAAATAATTAAAATAAATAAAACTAATAAAATGAAAGGTAATTAGAGTAAGGAAGCGAGTGAAAAGAAAGTCCATAGAAACACACACACACACACACACACACACACACACACACACACACACACACACACACACACAC
This sequence comes from Prosapia bicincta, assembly GCA_036971475.1. NCBI lineage: Eukaryota > Metazoa > Arthropoda > Insecta > Hemiptera > Cercopidae > Prosapia > Prosapia bicincta. The sequence continues at coordinate 204,205,949 of JBAIZL010000004.1, forward strand.
ACACACACACACACACACACACACACACACACACACACACACACACACACACACACACACACACACACACACACACACACACACACACACACACACACACACACACACACACACACACACACACACACACACACACACACACACACACACACACACACACACACACACACACACACACACACACACACACACACACACACACACACACATATATATATATATATATATATATATATATATATGTATATAAAAGAAAGTGAATCATATATTTAGATAAAGTATATAGTGATAATAAGATTTGACAGAATCTTACTAATTCGAAAATTACAAAAAAAAATAAACAAGTTCCTGAGTGAGAGACTGGGGCCCTAACATTTTGTACTTTTTCTCCTGGGCACAGATATTTCTCAACGAGTAAACATTCTAGAGCTAAATCAGTGTTCTCAACTCATCTTGCTACCAAAGGAGGTGTAGAATAGTAAACTTAAAATTACATTATTGAATTTTGTACTCCATTACTTTCGGTTGAATCTTATTAATCACTTAAACAATAGTTTATGACTATCCGAACTTTGAATTTAGTAAATTTGTTAAAAATTACTGAGACAGAACGTTTTCGATCGCTATGTGCCGATCTTCATCAGTGTCTTCTGCTTGGAGATGTTGGGTCAAGCGGTGACGGTTTTAAAGGTAGGTTTTCGATAGTATCAAAGAGTATGTGTGATTTGTATTGTGTTTGTTCGTTTAATATGTTTGTACTTTGTGTTTTTGTGTGTCTGCCCAACATACCAACAATACCAATATGTCCAACATATCAATATGTACACCAACATACCCATACCCGAAACGCTAAACATCCTAGAAACCCAATTAATACAGAACAACATACCTAAAACCCACGTTACCGAAATCATAAACATCCTCCAAATCATCACCGAACAAAACTATTTCACCCACAACTCAAACTTCTATCCACAACCAGATGGCCTACCCATGGGAAGTCCTATCAGTAGTGTCTTTAACGAAATTTTCCTACAACACATAGAAAACACCAAAATACTCACAAACAATACACCCACACACAAAATTATTTACTGGCACAGATACGTCGATGATATTATAACACTATACAGAGGCAACTACCGTCAATGCGAACAAATCCTCACCTACACTAATAAAATACACCCAAAACTCCACTTCACTTCAGAAATTGTAACCAACCGATCCATAAACTTCCTCGACCTAACCATAACAAAAAGCCACACACAAAAACACAGCTTCAACATTTACAGGAAACCCATAACGACAGACACACTTATCCACAACACCTCAAACCACCCTATACAACACAAACACGCAGTCTTCAGATCCATGCTCCATAAGCTTAAAGAAGTCCCAATGACCACAGAAAACATAAACAAAGAACTAAACACAATTAAATATTTAGCATACACAAGAGGATACAACACCACAATAATAGACAAACTATGGCACAAAATACAAAAAACATTAAAATTAACACTACAGACAGTGAAAACAAATACATCACATTACCATTCATAAACAAAACAACAAACAAAATAGCCCGCAAATTTCAAAAAACAGGATACAAAATAGCATACAAAACTAATAACAAGCTAGAATACAAAATACAACACAACACCAACAACAAGGATAAACTACAAGCACCAGGCGTATACAAACTGAACTGCGACGAATCTAACAAGTTCTACATTGGACAAACAGTTCGCTGCTTTAAACAAAGAGTCGAAGAACACAAACAGAACACCAACTCAACATTTTACAATCACATAAAAGATACAGGACACAAATACACAGACATTTACCAAAACCTAGAAATCCTACACATCAACATAAAAGGACCACATCTCAACACACTAGAACAATATGAAATTTACAGACACACAAAGACACAAAGTACAAACATATTAAACGAAGAAACACAATACAAATCACACATACTCTTTGATACTATCGAAAACCTACCTTTAAAACCGTCATAGCTTGACCCAACATCTCCAAGCAGAAGACACTGTTGAAGATCGGCACATAGCGATCCAAAACGTTCCGTCTCAGTAAGTTTTAACAAATTTACTAAATTCAAAGTGCGGATAGTCATTTGAGTAATTAATTAAAATTAAAGTTGCTGTCGCTTCTTAATGCATAGTTGGAAAAAAAAACCACTTACTAGGCAACACACACCATGGTTCTATATGTATAATGCTATACAACACCCCCAAATTTCAAACAAATAGTTTTGAAGGCTTCGTCCCAGTGAAACAAATGTCAGAAGTGACCTAGAGTGAAGGTTCTATCTAACTGCCTATTTGTTCAGTTCGTGTTTCTTAGTTCGTGGCGAGGTCTAAGAATTTTTTAAAAATATCAAATATCGTTAGTTTTTTTTAGCCAAAGTAGTCGTCGACTGTCAGGAGTTAAGAATTATAAGGCCATTTTGTGAGTTTACTACAATAACACTATTTACATTTTAAATCTAAAAGAGAGTGGTAATATAAGTTGAGGTTTTATTGTCAGAGGATTATAAATTGCGTAAATAACATCAGAAATATAATTTACCATAAATTTATCCATAATTTTTTATTTTTAAATGTTTGAAAACACAACTCCACAGTGTCGAGGACACTTTGTAAAACCAGGTAAAAAGTTGCATTTGCCACATAGTTGTTCAAAACTCGGAATAATAATGTGGAGTTAAGTATTTGAAGAATTCGGAGGGACAGCGTAGGGAATGCCTAAAACAATTAGCTTGCTAACTCCTGGAAACTTCAAATTCATCTAATTAAAATAAAGTTTATTAATGCCAACACTCGAGGATACATTGTTTCTTGGTAATAAATTTAGTATTCGCTTTGAAAACATTTTTTACAGAAATTAAAAAAAAAAATTTATCCAATATAGCTTTTAAAACAAATAAACTACTCTTACTGTATATAAATAATAACCATTTGTTTTGAAAATCGAATAGGTTAGTAACTAAAAAGGAGAATGGTTTTGCTTTATTTTCTTAGAATGTTTTGAGAAAGATGAGTGAAAATAAATTTCCAATCATGATTGATGCTTTTACTTTAAACTCACATTTTCCTCAGTTCGTTACCACTGCTTATGGTTTTACCCTAACGTAACACTAATAGTGCCTAACACATTTCATTTGACCGTTGAATGACATCAAAGGCTTACAAATAGTGGGAGTTTCAATCGAATCCAATAAAAAAACAATGTGAAAAACTTTAGCAATGCTGGGTATGTTAATTAATTAATTGGAAACATAAAATGTTAATTAATTAAACATAAAAATATCGAATTCAATATTGAATTCATAAGTTTAAACAGAATTAAATAAGAAAATAATGTAAAAACTTAAGCAGTGCTGAATGGATAAATCTTTAGTGATTAAAAGGATTCAAGTCTTTTTTATGGCGTGGTAAATTACTATGAGTTCTCTACGTATTTGGAATATGACCAGCTTTTTATGAAAAATAAAAACACGAGACGTGGTTAATCACTGCGCTATAGTCATAGTTGAAATTACTTCAGGATAAGCACTGCACACCCGGGCTATGATTACTACCTAATCTCAGTACCAGATGAGATTCATGTACTTTCTAAGCAACGTGTTTAATTCAGTAATAAATAAAGAACGCAGTACTAACTAATTGAAGTTCAGTATTAATATTTCTCTATCACAGCTTTACCAGAAGGCCTTTTACAGTTCAGTTCAGTGTAGCCTAACCTTGTGATGATTCCCACTGTATTATGTTAGCATAAAGTGTACAAAATCCATAAAGGTAACGGTAGGTACTGGTATTATATTTCGTAATTTTAAACACTTACTGAATAAACTAATTTTTGTATTTAAATATTTTAATTTAAAACACATTTTTTAACAAGAAACAAACCGTTATAAATATCGTATACTAAAAATAGGCTCAACGGTTGAAATTTTAAAAAGTACATTTTAACAAACACACATACTAAACATCATGAACCAATTGTGTCTCTATGAATCAGTTCGCTATGTCATACTACACTGCTATAGAACCATATTGCAATGTATCAACAGAGAATCTAGTTAGGAGATGTTTGGTTAGAATAAAATTGCCTTGTGGTTTCTACTGTCCATGATCGGCGAAACTTTATCGTTCATATTAAACTAAGTGAGACACTGACGAAGTCACCTAGTGATTATAAACGATTTATTTCAGTAAGTTTTTCATAAATTTACTTAAAAAAATCATTAAAATTTCATAAATTATAAAATCAGCAAGCCGTTAACTAATTTAATAGGCCTATAATAATAAAAAAATGTTTCTTCTCGTAAAGTATCCACGTAGCTATTACAAATCTCGTTGTTGCATGAATGAGGGAAATTAAGGACACTCCTTCACTTCACAATCGGTTAGCTTACTTTAGGGAATGCATTTTTTAGGACAGTTTAACCAAACTTTAACTAACGTAATACGTAGCAGCTACGTTGGATATAGCTATTATTGTCATTAGTTTAGTGTTCTGTTTAAGAAAGAAACAATTTATAAAGTTTTGTGTCTTATGTGAGGTTATTTTGGATTATTATAGATCGAAACTACTTACAGTATTATTTCTTTAAATATTTACTGTATTTAGATGTTTATATTTTGTTTCTTGTTTAAAATGTTTTTTTAAGTAACTTATAAATAGAAAAAAATGGGATTTGTTCAGTAATAATTTAGTATTATCTTAATTTTTGTAAACATGGGGCTTTACTGTTTATATTATTATTTAACTTTATAATAATTAAGTTTAAGGTAACAACTTTATGATAACTTTCGATTTCTTTACAACGTCCCTGATTTACACCTATTCGTCGATATGGAGTTTTCGCCTTAAATCACAAAACTATAAAATAAGGTGAAGGCGGGATGAAAATATTGCTGCCAGGCAATTAGAAGTAAGTGTGAACAAAAAGGTTCTCTTTGAAAAAAGGTGTTCCTTACTTTGGATTATGTTTATCACTTTATATTATAGCACGTTTCAGGTTCACGTCATTTTCATGTTTTTACTGAAAAACCATTAATTCTGAGTGAACACACATTGGATATAGTGAAAATTCTGAAACATTTGAATCCTCCAATAATATAACGAATAGTTTATTAAATTAAAAATAACAATTGTTATCTCTATAACGAAAACTGTATTATCTTCACCCTCGTTCATTGTGAAAAGTGTTTAGAAAATACTATATATGATAAGTTTTAGAAGCGTTCATTGCGAACTGCCTTTGAATAGTGACGCGATTAGATTCACTGCCGTACTGATCTAAGCCTGTAAGCTGATCACCCGCAGTTAAAAAACGTCTAGGGAAACTTATAAGCAACACACATAACCTCAACTTTATTCCTCCCATGAAACTCAGTAGATTATTTTGTCTAAAATTCAACTCTATTATAACAGTTTTATTAGCATCTCATACATAAATGTTTAGAGTAAAAACAAATACATAATTATTTACAATAAATACAACCTAAAATTATTTTTTCAAGTAACGTTTACACTAATTTCATGTAGAGAGTAAAATCTGTGCACGATAAATTTAGGAGTTAATAAATTGAATGAAGTATGTACAGTTGAAACAACGCATAAACTAACAAATTTTTTAAAATGAATAAAAATCAATTTTAAGTATTCTAGATTTAAATATTCCCTATTCCATATCCCTTGTTTTCATTCCATTAGTAAAAAATATATCAATATTCTACTGGCTGTACATTAGTTATTACTTTCCGGAATTGAATAGTATAAACATTCAGTGAAGAATGGTTATAAATACAATAAGCTGACTATAATATATTGCAAGCACTGTAATAGGATTAGTAAAACAAATCTGACTACAATCAGAAGCCAAGGGATTTACTATAGTTTTATATTTGTAAATATACTTACATGCTATACAGGCCATACATGCCATAGGCCTACATGCTGTGTAGGCCTAAATATTACACAGTCTATTATCTTTTTCAAACTTTGTGGTAGAAAACTACCGTATTAGAAAAGGTTTATTGAGTTCTGTAAAACTAAAACCTTTTGAAAAAACATTCATTTATCACCCTCTATTTGTAACGCACATGAAATGATCACTTAACGGACTAAAATTTACAACATATTTTACCTTTTAATAATAAACAAGTAAGCTTAATATACATTTTTTGTCAGTTTCTACTTAAATTAAAAAAGAAAAAAAATATTTTTTTAAAATTTGGTAACTAGAATTAATATAAGCCTAAATATGTATATCCATATGTCAGAATAGCAATATTAATTTGTAAAAAATAGAAAGCGAACTTCCTTTCTATTTTTGATTTTTTTTTTATATGAGATGTTAGTCTAATATTATGTTTATTTGTTACTATTTATACGTTTCCTTTTTTCGTCGCTTGCATTGTGTTGTAATTTCTTTTCGCTTTCCCTTCGCATTATCCGTTTATGAAGCAAAGTTCGATAACATTAATCAGTTGGTTTGTTTATTTTATTATTTTCATTCATTGTTAATCCTAGAGCATTATCTATGGTAATAAAAATGGTGACCATAGTAACAATTTAAGTTCTTGAATTTTGTAGTCCATTACGTTCGGTGAATCTTAATTAATCACTTAAACAATAGTTTATGACTATCCGAACTTTAAATTTAATAAATTTGTTAAAACTTACTGAGACAGAACGTTTTCGATCGCTATGTGCCGAGTGCCGATCTTCATCAGTGTCTTCTGCTTGGAGATGTTGAGTCAAGGGGTGACTGTTTTAAAGGAAGGTTTCCGATAGAACAATGTGCAATTTACAGACACACAAAAACACAAAATTCAAACGTATTAAACAAACAAACACAATGCAAATCCCACATACGTTTTGATACTATCGAAAACCTACCTTTAAAACCGTTCGCGTTTGACCTGACATCTCCAAGCAGAAGCCACTGACGAAGATCGGCACATAGCGATCGAAAACGTTCTGTCTCAGTAACTTTTAACAAATTTACTAAATTTAAAGTTCGTATAGTAGTAAACTATTGTTTAGGTGATTAATTAACAATTTAAGGTTATAAAATAGAGGTTTTTCATGTAGATCTTTGAAAAAAAAACATTTCTAGCTATGGAAAGTTGCCTCAGTGCCAAAAAGCGCTAGACTTCGAACATGAAAATACTGAGTTCGAATCTGACCTAGAACCCTCAAATTTTTATAATTGAATTATTGAATAAATATTTGAAAAAAACTGTAATAACATCAATTGTCATCCACTATATTATTAAAAAATGCATTTGATTAGATGAATAACAATGTATTTTATTACCGTTCGAAAATTTGTACAAGATATTCTTGTGTGTCAGGAAAGTATGTGCTAATAAAAGAAATTTAGCAGTAATAATAAAAATAATAAAAAATTAAAATAATTATAAAATTTAACATCTAGCAGCATTTAGCAAGATGAAATTACCAGTTTAGCTTCATTGATTGTATTGTTGGACAGTATAACGTATTTGAAAAATCATTTTTTAAGAGTGTTCTGTTAGACCGATGAAAACTTCAACAACCGATATTTCTGGAGTAAAAACAAGGCCACATCTCTTCATTAGCACAATAAAAGTTCACTAAATGTCAGGGCATGTTGGAAGAAGAAATGGAGGGTAGAGTCTGGTGCTATTGCATGTAGGTCAACGAGAATACAGTATCTGGGTTTGTAACACAATCCTGACTAAGATATTAATATGACTAAAGTATCTTTCTTTAAAGCGAGAAGCAACATTCAATTAATTCTTCAGCTACTCCTTCGGGTTTCATCTTATTAACACAATACACATGAAACATGGCAATAATTCTAAACAGTGGAAACTTCTTAATAATTGAAATTAGAGTTTGTTTGTGGTATTAGATTTCAGAAATGCAGCGCAAATTTCAATTAAAAAAATGTTTCATTTTTCAGATTATTGATTTCGTTGAATAAGTACTTTTTTTGTAAAGGAATCGTGTTCTATAAATATATTTTGTTTACAAGTAAATTTAATTGTTACATAGTATTCTAGAATGAAATATTGTACTGTTTACTTTTTCGATTGTAAGACTATCTAATTTCTTAAAATGATATTGTAAATATTACATATTTATTGTTAAATAAAAGCGGTTGACTTGCGAGTCAGGTAAAACTATTTATACGGGAAACGTTTCAATAAATGGTACGCTATCGTCTTCGGGTCTTATTTCTCTGGCACTCTATTAATAAATAACGTCGTGACATAACTTTAGTATTTTTATGAAAACAGCGTAAATACGCAAATACGAGTTTCATTAACTCACATAACCTTTGTCCATATGTACTAGCTTTAAACTCGGGTATTCTGCAAGCACTTAAGAATCATAAAGTTTTATTGTTTTTATATCTATTTAGCCAAAATTTCTTTACTACTTACAACAAAATCCATATTATAATAAACTGTGTAGAGCTTTATAATAAATATGCCGAAAGTAAACAATTGTTTAAAAATATTAATAATTAGACAACATTGTTTGAAAACGCCAAAAGGTGTAGGCCTACTTATTTTATTAGAATAGATTATTTAATGTTGCTACTTTAAAGTTTTCTGGTGTGAAAAGATGGGGATAGTTTATAATTTCTATTTACATAACACTAGTAAATAGGTTGGAAAATTCGAAAAAGGGCGATGCAAGTCTTTCACCTAGTTACATTAGAGCATAACTAGAACTAAATTAGGTCTTACTAAGTGTCCTTTGATGAATTTTTGTTTTATTTAGAGTCTAACACTCTATACTTAAGGATATAGTTTTATATTTTAAAACATTAGACAAACTGTTAAATTAGGGCCTACAGGATATCCTATCACACAAAAAGTTGATAATATTCTTCTCACTGAAAGATGACAACGAATCTAGGATCGTCAATTTACAACCTCCAGGAAAAGCATTAGGTATAACATTTGTACGTGTAGTAAATATATTTCTAGACGTATTATATATATATATATATATATATATATATATATGTATACCTTGATTTAAAAGTACCGAGCTTCATATAAAATCAGCCAAATTGTAAAATTGACTTGCATTAGGTGTATGTGGTTTTAACTAGTAGGCCTATGTTATGAAACTGTGATCCCAACCCCTTTGAAGTATAAACTAACATTTTAAATAATGTTTCAAATTCAAAAGTCTGTAAAATGAGAAGTTTAAAATTTTGTTAGAAAAACTGCATTTATATTTTAATTATAGGCCAATATAAATACCTTTTGAGGACGGTTTATATTACTCGATCAAATTGTTTAAATTAGGCTTTATTAGCTACCAATTTTCAGTTAATTTATATAATGGCCTATTACACTATAGCATAAATAGCATGTAAAATGATTAACTTCTGCCACATTGTAATTAATTTGATCATTTAATTTATGAAATAACTATTGTAGGCGTTTTATTAAACAATTATAAATGTGAAATATTTGAAATATTTTTTTTTATTAATTAGTTATATTAAAGAAAACGTATCATCACAATATATGTGTATATATATATACAGCTGTCGCCATATTTTCGATCCCAATTTCCAATTCCTTCTGTCAAATGTCAATTACTCTTCTAGGTTTCTTGCAATCACTGCTTCGTTGATGTCATCACGCTAACTTCTCGTGGCCGTCCTCCCTTTCTTTCTCAGGGGAAATCCACTGTAATGCCTTCTGAGACCACTTTTTTCCGCCATCCCCTTTACGTACAAACCATGCTAATTGTCTTCTTTTTATCTCTTCTCTTACATTTTTATCAATTTTCATTTCATTTCATATTTCTTGTTTTCTAAACTTTTCAATTCTCCATTTACCACAGCTTTGTCGGTAATGGTCCATTTCCATCGTAGCTAGTTTGTTATTATTAACTTTGGTAACATTCTATACTTCTGACCCGTCGAGTGAAAGAATAAAACTCTGAACAATACTTTTATAATATTTAAAAACAAATGTAAAAGTTTTATATCGATTTGATTTTTATTGTAAGTTTCCTCACCTCTCACCACAATTTTATTTATTGTAAAATCACCACACCTCTCTTCGACGTTTGATTTTAACTTTTTATAAGTTATAATAGATATATTAGTCAAGTTATATGTTTATATTTTCTACAGCTACTCAATTAATAGAAAAGCGAGTTAAAACAAAGAACTATTAATTTATTTACGTGCGTTCATATTTAATTCAAGATAAGCTTATAAGCTTCAACTAATGTGATTAGTACAAAATTACTAGGGTATACTCTTAAATGCAATTACTGAATTATACACTTTACAAATTTTAAATTCAAAATAAATTTTTCTTAGAAATGAAATTGTTTCGGTCAGATCTCATAATAAAAACTTCAGAAACGTAGAAACCAATAAAGAACTTTCATTTTGTGACAAACTTCCTTCATCGGGTATGTTTAAACAATGAATGTCCGAGTCATTGGCTTTAAGTAAAAGTTCCAGTATTTTGTGGAAAATATAACGTTCTACACTTCTAGTATCAATTTTATAAATAAAACGTTTTGTTCCTATAAATTACTTTTATAATTCTTATTTAATTAAATCATAACTAAAAGTTAAAACTCAAATAAACTGAAAATATCATTTATGTTGTAAACAAAAAAGTGATAACACACACACACACACACACGCACACACACACACACACACACACACACACACACACACACACACACACACACACACACACACACACACACACACACACACACACACACACACACACACACACACACACACACACACACACATACACACACACACACACACACACACAACACAATCACGCACACACACAATCACACACATACACACACACACACACACACACACGCACACACACAACACACACACACACACACACACACACACCACACACACACACACACACACACACACACACACACACACACACCACACACACACACACACACACACACACACACACACACACACACACACACACACACACACACACACACACACACACACACACACACACACACACACACACACACACACACACACACACACACACATACACACACACACACACACACACACTCACAGTATGACAGTATATTTAAAATATTTTCTTGAAATCAGAAAACTCTCCAAATTCCTTTAAGTCCATTCATTGTTGAAATTTATCTAAATTTCGTTTTGTTACATTTTACTACAACTATAAACAGAAGTAAAATGTGCAGCTATCTTTAATTTTCTATACACCTAAGAAATATTTATATTTTAAAGAGATCAAAAGAACCTATAAATGTGTTATGTTTAATCTATTGGAAAGAGGTTGGTAATTGTGTAAAGCTTATCTCGGAAATGGTTATTAAATATCGACTTTAAAGCTAGATTATACTCTCTTCTATTCAAACTTAATAAACTGGAAACGATATGATAGACAAGACTTCAAATTGTTTACAACAATATGCCAGTCAAAATATGATATGCATTTAATGTGCCATCTTAAATATCGTGATAATGTTCGCGTCCGAATTAAAAAAGTGTTACACTCATACATAGAGTTCTATATAGGCCTACCTACATTGGGGTTTATGTCGCCAAGTAGCGATATGAAGTGATTAATTACAAAATAGAGCAAGACGAGAACTCATGGATGGTGAAGTTCCCTTGAGTAATGATGACAGGTGTCTGCGCCTCACACAAACTTTGAAATATCAAAATTTACTGTATAATTGTTTTAATTTAATTAAAAGCTCTATCATTATCTGTTGGAGATAATTGAAATATTTTTATCAAGTGAATGTAGTTAAAAAAGTTTATTACGAAAAGCAAAAAAAAGTGTACAGCATGAAAAAAATCCATGTAATAAGACATATTGGGCGAAATCGAAAATCACCTACTTTTAACACACACACACACACTAATGGACTATGTGTCTCCTTGTATATATAAAGCCTACTAATATATTAGCTGGGACAAGGGTTGCAATATGAGACTTGAAATAACTGATATCATATGATTTAAAAAAACAGCTGATTTTATGTTATAGGTTATGTGGTAGAACAGCTGTTTTAACGCAAAAGTTATGATACTTTATTTGATAATTTATGGTGATAGTTTTTTTTGAAAAATAATTCATTAAATAAATTTAATAATAAATTAATTTTAGTTTTACATGGGATAAAATCGTTTTATAAAAGGTAATCCATGCTAAATGGCGTAATATAAGTGATAACATGAACAGATAAGAAAGCTGATTTTATGTTATAGGTTATGTGGTAGAAAAAATAAAACAACCTGAAATACAGGTTTATTTATTTTCAAATGAACACATAGGTTATTCTGATGTACGAAAACGTTGGTTATTCTAACGATGATTAAAGCAGCTGTTTCAATTTATAGTTTGTTACTTTATTTATAAAAAGATAAATAAAATAACATATTTCGCTGGTGATCTAGTAGGGATTGACCTTATCAAATAGGAATTCTTGTTTATATTACTTGTATTACATAAACAATCTAACTAATATAATAATGGCAAAAACGATTGAATGCTAAACATAAATAAGAATGTTGGAATAAATAATACAAATATTAATATTTGAAACAAAGTACCAAACATCTCTCGCTCTCTATGTATGTGGATTGACCCATACGTAAATAGAGCTACTGAGAACCTTGGGGCAAGCCATTTCAGAACTAGCCAGTGCTTGTAGTACGAAGATACTCCGGTAGATCTGTATTTGTAAAATACTGCTAAACATTATTAAACATACCGTAATAAGAAGGTATCTTGGAAACAAACCTTCCCGGAAAACAGTCGTAACGAACTTATTGGGTAAATCTGAGAAATGATGCGTACAAATTGGATGCAAGATACATCCAAAATAATTCAATAAACGATTGTAATACAAGAAATAAAAACTACGAGATAGTTCAAATAAAGTGGCATTAGCTGTCTATTCACATTCAAAATATATGTCTACATACACTGGTGGTCAAGAACACATTGAGCCATTGCTTAGTATAGCCTTAGTGAAGCATGACTGAATACATACAGTGCTTGTGTTAATTGCAGGTTTAGGTTATTTCAGGGGGAATAATGCCGAGGCTACGGGAAGCATTAGTTTTCTGCTTTTATTGTGTCGGCATATTACATACTTAGCTCACCTGACCCGGTCATTAGAGCTGCGGGAAACAGTCGTGGTTTTATCTAATGGGGGCATGGATGCTATGCGCGGCTTATCCACTAATACATTCTCCGAAGGGAAAAGTGTTAATGGGACATTTGTGTATTACTTACTATTTGATGGAAAATTCCATTTACATATAATACTTTAAATAACCATATGAAACACGATCTGTCATATGATAAGAAAACTAAAGGAGGAATATGAGGCAGAAGCTCAACAACAACATTCTAAAATTTTATCTAATAGTAGGGAAAGACGTGATTTGGAACCTTAGCTTAGAAAACACTGTAATCAAGAGGGTACAAACTTCCCAATATCTTACGATTTTTAATAAGTATTGCGATAGTGAGGATGAAATCAGGGGAAGACTAAACAAAGGCAGATCAGTGACACGAACTTTAAACAATCCACAGTTCAGAGGTATGGGAGGTTACGAATGCTAACAACAGCAAACTCATGACGATGGAAATGGACTACTTAAGGCGACGCTACGTTAAATCGAGAATTGAAAGGATCAGAAATTGGCAAATACGTAACGAAATGAAAATGGATAAAAATATAAGGTAAGAGATAGAAGGAAGACAACTAATATGGTTTGGACACGTAAAGAGGACGGCAAAAGGTGGCCTCCAAAGGTAATAGAGTAGATTCAACCTGAGAAAAGAAAGAGACGACCGCCACGAAGAAGTTGGCGTGATGGCATCGACGAAGCAATGACCGGAAGAAACCTAGAAGAGGCATAATATATGGCAGAAGAAATTGGAAATTTGAGACGGAGAGGTGGCAACAGCTGTAACAGATCCGTTATAAAAAAATAAGTACATAATCTCACCCACCCTTCTGTATGGTCCCTGTAGAGAGCAGATCTTCTTCAGATATCTAATACATTTCCTTGTAGGAAGAGGGATAATCAAGGACAGATGAAATGAGGTAGTACTACGAACAGGGCAATGTTCCTTTAGGAAAGGGGAAAAATTGGTGCTTGTCAGGTTAGGTTCACTCATACGTAGTCTTGCTTTCCTCCGGAGTGAAGAGGTACCAACTACCGCTACACAGGGTTTTAACGGAGTTTTTGTCTTAAATATTCTTCAAAATGGCTTAGTTATCTATACGATTTATATAAAAAAATTAAATTAACACATTTTCATTATAAATTTTTAATATGTAATAACGTAATACATTTTTCAATTGGATGAATTAAAATTAAATATTGTTTTAACATGTCCGCCTCTTTTAATTTAGCACTGTCAAGCATTTTGGGGCAAATCTTGAATTTATATTCTCCAAACATATAATATCTAATTAGATTGCTTTAGTGAACTAGAATTTATTAGATTCATTTAAGTAACGATGTCTGGAATTTTTACTCTCCAAACGTAAGATAATTGGTTACATTGCTTAGGTATACTAGAACCTATGAATTTTGCCATTCATAATCACTTCCAGATTCACTTTGTAGTTGTATAGGTAATATCTTTAATTTCGTTCATCAATCGTACAATATTTAGCTGGCTTGCTTTGGTCAACTGGAATTTATATATTAATAAAATCGCACTTTAAATCAGAAGAGTGATCTGTAATGAGCAGCAGAGTTCGATTTTTCAGAGGATGCTTCCCATTTTAAATGCACTCACAAATTTTGCTGTATTGGATAGGAGAATAAGTTTCATTATATATCTCGAAATTTTGCTAATCATAATCACTTCCAGATTCATTTTGTAGTTTTATAGGTAATATCTTTAATTTCGTTCATCAATCGTACAATATTTAGCTGGCTTGCTTTCGTCAACTGGAATTTATATATTAATAAAATCGCACTTTAAATCAGAAGAGTGATCTGTAATGAGCAGCAGAGTTCGATTGTTCAGAGGCTGCTTCCAATTTTAAATGCACTCACAAATTTTTCTGTATTGGATAGGAGAATAAGTCTCATTATATATCTCGGAATTTTGCTAATCATAATCACTTCCAGATTAATTATGTAGTTGTATACGTAATTTCTTAAATTTCGTTCATCAATCGTCCAATATTTAGCTGGCTTGCTTTGGTCAACTGGAATTTATATATTAATAAAATCGCACTTTAAATCAGAAGAGTGATCTGTAATGAGCAGCAGAGTTCGATTGTTCAGAGGCTGCTTCCAATTTTAAATGCACTCAAAAATTTTGCTGTATTGGATAGGAGAATAAGTCTCATTATATATCTCGAAATTTTGCTAATCATAATCACTTCCAGATTAATTATGTAGTTGTATACGTAATTTCTTAAATTTCGTTCATCAATCGTACAATATTTAGCTGGCTTGCTTTCGTCAACTGGAATTATATATTAATAAAATCGCACTTTAAATCAGAAGAGTGATCTGTAATGAGCAGCAGAGTTCGATTTTTCAGAGGCTGCTTCCAATTTTAAATGCACTCACAAATTTTGCTGTATTGGATAGGAGAATATGTCTCATTATATATCTCGAAATTTTGCTAATCATAATCACTTCCAGATTAATTATGTAGTTGTATACGTAATTTCTTAAATTTCGTTCATCAATCGTACAATATTTAGCAGGCTTGCTTTGGTCAACTGGAATTTATATATTAATAAAATCGCACTTTAAATCAGTAGAGTTATCTGTAATGAGCAGCAGAGTTCGATTTTCAGAGGCTGCTTCCAATTTTAAATGCACTCACAAATTTTGCTGTATTGGATAGGAGAATAAGTCTCATTATATATCTCGAAATTTTGCTAATCATAATCACTTCCAGATTCATTTTTTAGTTGTATAGGTAATATCTTTAATTTCGTTCATCAATCGTACAATATTTAGCTGGCTTGCTTTGGTCAACTGGAATTTATATATTAATAAAATCGCACTTTAAATCAGAAGAGTGTTTTGTAATGAGCAGCAGAATTCGATTTTTCAGAATCTGCTTCCAATTTTAAATGCACTCACAAATTTTGCGGTATTGGATAGGAGAATAAGTCTCATTATATATCTCGAAATTTTGTTAATCATAATCACTTCCAGATTAATTATGTAGTTGTATCCGTAATTTCTTAAATTTCGTTCATCAATCGTACAATATTTAGCTGGCTTGCTTTAGTCAACTGGAATTTATATATTAATAAAATCGCACTTTAAATCAGAAGAGGGTTTTGTAATGAGCAGCAGAATTCGATTTTTCAGAGGCTGCTTCCAATTTTAAATGCACTCACAAATTTTGCGGTATTGGATAGGAGAATAAGTCTCATTATATATCTCGAAATTTTGCTAATCATAATCACTTCCAGATTAATTATGTAGTTGTATACGTAATTTCTTAAATTTCGTTCATCAATCGTACAATATTTAGCTGGCTTGCTTTGGTCAACTGGAATTTATATATTAATAAAATCGCACTTTAAATCAGAAGAGTGATCTGTAATGAGCAGCAGAGTTCGATTTTTCAGAGGATGCTTCCCATTTTAAATGCACTCACAAATTTTGCTGTATTGGATAGGAGAATAAGTTTCATTATATATCTCGAAATTTTGCTAATCATAATCACTTCCAGATTCATTTTTTAGTTGTATAGGTAATATCTTTAATTTCGTTCATCAATCGTACAATATTTAGCTGGCTTGCTTTGGTCAACTGGAATTTATATATTAATAAAATCGCACTTTAAATCAGAAGAGTGTTTTGTAATGAGCAGCAGAATTCGATTTTTCAGAATCTGCTTCCAATTTTAAATGCACTCACAAATTTTGCGGTATTGGATAGGAGAATAAGTCTCATTATATATCTCGAAATTTTGTTAATCATAATCACTTCCAGATTAATTATGTAGTTGTATCCGTAATTTCTTAAATTTCGTTCATCAATCGTACAATATTTAGCTGGCTTGCTTTAGTCAACTGGAATTTATATATTAATAAAATCGCACTTTAAATCAGAAGAGGGTTTTGTAATGAGCAGCAGAATTCGATTTTTCAGAGGCTGCTTCCAATTTTAAATGCACTCACAAATTTTGCGGTATTGGATAGGAGAATAAGTCTCATTATATATCTCGAAATTTTGCTAATCATAATCACTTCCAGATTAATTATGTAGTTGTATACGTAATTTCTTAAATTTCGTTCATCAATCGTACAATATTTAGCTGGCTTGCTTTGGTCAACTGGAATTTATATATTAATAAAATCGCACTTTAAATCAGAAGAGTGATCTGTAATGAGCAGCAGAGTTCGATTTTTCAGAGGATGCTTCCCATTTTAAATGCACTCACAAATTTTGCTGTATTGGATAGGAGAATAAGTTTCATTATATATCTCGAAATTTTGCTAATCATAATCACTTCCAGATTCATTTTGTAGTTTTATAGGTAATATCTTTAATTTCGTTCATCAATCGTACAATATTTAGCTGGCTTGCTTTCGTCAACTGGAATTTATATATTAATAAAATCGCACTTTAAATCAGAAGAGTGATCTGTAATGAGCAGCAGAGTTCGATTGTTCAGAGGCTGCTTCCAATTTTAAATGCACTCACAAATTTTTCTGTATTGGATAGGAGAATAAGTCTCATTATATATCTCGGAATTTTGCTAATCATAATCACTTCCAGATTAATTATGTAGTTGTATACGTAATTTCTTAAATTTCGTTCATCAATCGTACAATATTTAGCTGGCTTGCTTTCCTCAACTGGAATTTATATATTAATAAAATCGCACTTTAAATCAGAAGAGTGATCTGTAATGAGCAGCAGAGTTCGATTTTTCAGAGGCTGCTTCCAATTTTAAATGCACTCAAAAATTTTGCTGTATTGGATAGGAGAATAAGTCTCATTATATATCTCGAAATTTTGCTAATCATAATCACTTCCAGATTAATTATGTAGTTGTATACGTAATTTCTTAAATTTCGTTCATCAATCGTACAATATTTAGCTGGCTTGCTTTCGTCAACTGGAATTATATATTAATAAAATCGCACTTTAAATCAGAAGAGTGATCTGTAATGAGCAGCAGAGTTCGATTTTTCAGAGGATGCTTCCCATTTTAAATGCACTCACAAATTTTGCTGTGTTGGATAGGAGAATAAGTTTCATTATATATCTCGAAATTTTGCTAATCATAATCACTTCCAGATTCATTTTGTAGTTTTATAGGTAATATCTTTAATTTCGTTCATCAATCGTACATTATTTAGCTGGCTTGCTTTCGTCAACTGGAATTTATATATTAATAAAATCGCACTTTAAATCAGAAGAGTGATCTGTAATGAGCAGCAGAGTTCGATTGTTCAGAGGCTGCTTCCAATTTTAAATGCACTCACAAATTTTGCTGTATTGGATAGGAGAATAAGTCTCATTATATATCTCGGAATTTTGCTAATCATAATCACTTCCAGATTAATTATGTAGTTGTATACGTAATTTCTTAAATTTCGTTCATCAATCGTACAATATTTAGCTGGCTTGCTTTCGTCAACTGGAATTTATATATTAATAAAATCGCACTTTAAATCAGAAGAGTGATCTGTAATGAGCAGCAGAGTTCGATTGTTCAGAGGCTGCTTCCAATTTTAAATGCACTCACAAATTTTGCTGTATTGGATAGGAGAATAAGTCTCATTATATATCTCGAAATTTTGCTAATCATAATCACTTCCAGATTAATTATGTAGTTGTATACGTAATTTCTTAAATTTCGTTCATCAATCGTACAATATTTAGCTGGCTTGCTTTCGTCAACTGGAATTTATATATTAATAAAATCGCACTTTAAATCAGAAGAGTGATCTGTAATGAGCAGCAGAGTTCGATTTTTCAGAGGATGCTTCCCATTTTAAATGCACTCACAAATTTTGCTGTATTGGATAGGAGAATAAGTTTCATTATATATCTCGAAATTTTGCTAATCATAATCACTTCCAGATTCATTTTGTAGTTTTATAGGTAATATCTTTAATTTCGTTCATCAATCGTACAATATTTAACTAGCTTGCTTTGGTCAACTGGAATTTATATATTAATAAAATTGCACTTTAAATCAGAAGAGTGTTTTGTAATGAGCAGCAGAGTTCGATTTTTCAGAGGCTACTTCCAATTTGAAATGCACTCACAATTTTTGCTGTATTGGATAGGAGAATGAGTCGCATTACTTATCTGAAATTTTGCCAATCATAATCACTTCCAGATTCACTTTGTAGTTGTATAGGTAATATCTCTAATTTCGTTCATCAATCGTACAATATTTAGCTGGCTTGCTTTAGTAAACCGGAATTTATATATTAATAACATCGTAGTTTATATCAGAAGAGTGAACTGTAATGAGCAGCAGAGTTTGAATTTTCCGAGGCTACTTCTTTTTTCAAATGCACTCACAATTTTTGCAGTAAAGAAGAAAGTTATAATTTCATGCTATATTGTTAGGAACGTGCCTAGGTCTTGCATCTCATGTTTTATTGGAGTTGGAAAATCAGTTTATTTATCTTCAAATTTTGCTGGTGTAAAATGTAAGGTATACTGTTAAAATTCACTGTGTACTGCTAAACATCACTGACCACCTTACTGTTAAAATTCACTGTGTATTGCTAAACATCACTGACCACCTTACTGTTAAAATTCACTATGTACTGCTAAACATCACTGTCCACCTTACTGTTAAAATTCACTGTGTATTGCTAAACATCACTGACCACCTTACTGTTAAAATTCACTGTGTACTGTTAAAAATCACTGACCACCTTACTGTTAAAATTCACTGTGTACTGCTAAACATCACTGACGACCTTACTGTTAAAATTCACTGTGTACTGTTAAAAATCACTGACCACCTTACTGTTAAAATTCACTGTGTACTGTTAAACATCACTGACCACCTTACTGTTAAAATTCACTGTGTACTGTTAAACGTCAATGACTATCTTAATTAATGTTGAAATGCACGGTGTATTTTTTACTCTCTATTTACTTCCAAACTGATAAAATACCACCGTCAATTTACGCTCACTATTCAAATTATGATTTGATTAAAATATTTACTATACACTTAGTTATGTCATATTATAGCAAGGCCTAGGCAATAATTTTGTTAGCTGTTAGAAATAATTAGAAATAAGAACCTTTCTGTAAAAATTTTTAAGCCGAAATAATGGCCGTTGCTAAGCAATCCAACGTTGCAAATATACAACAATTAATATCTATTACTTTTATTCGGGGTTTTACTGTATTTTTTATACTACACTATTTCATTTTAAGCTGAAGTTTTACAAATTCTGATCGCTTCAATTAGTCTCTTTCTTCACACAAAGTAACCGTCCAAACAGACTAGCGGTAGATTTTTCTATTATGACCTAAACATAGCCTATGTACCCTTAACATTTTATTCTCCTAAATGAACTCAAGACGCAAATCACAGTTGGTTCAGGCCCTTGACTCCCTTGAGAGTGGCTTCTGAAAAGTCAAATAATACCGAAAAGAAGGAAGATTTATAAAGTATTATATGCTTAAATGAATATGAAAAGGTATTTTATATACTAAGTGGACGAGTCGAATACATCTTCCTTGTTTATTTCTAAAGGTTTATGTTAATTAGCTGAGGGTAAATGTTACGATATCTTCATTTAGCGTCAACCTGTTTTCCAATTTCCTTAAGAGGGCTCAGGCTGGCAATTTCTCGGCTGGTGCAGGTTCAAGGAAAGGTTTTACTGACATCGCCTTTGAGATAAATCTCGGGTATTCGATGGAGGAGCGAGTATAAGATTTTTATACCATGCCACTTGAAACGCGTTTCCAACCCGGACATCTTAAAAGCTTTCGATTCGATGGAAAAGCCTGAAATTGCATTCACGTTGGATAACGGGTTGATTTAAACTTTATTTTAAAAATGAATAAATTGGTATCTGTAATTTCTCCCAGTGTTGAACTTCGTATTGATAAATTGTGTTTGATAATAACTAATCACTGAAACTTATTTATGATTTCTATTTGTAAATCTATTCCTCACATGTATCCTACAAATGACCTGTTATTTAACAAATTGTGTAAGTACAAAATTTTTATTTTATGGTCATCGTAATGTACATGAGGGTTTAGTTCAGGTAACTTGTATTATTGGAGTATTTTTATTATTTTAGTTGTTTTAGGGTGTTTGCCAATATTTTCATTGTAATATATTTTACTATCTTTGTACTCTTGATATGGTATAAGAAGCAGCACTATTTGTATAACAAAACACTGTTCTTTTAACATATCAATGCAAAGCCTCCTGAATTTCGACTGACTAGTTAATAAAATTATTACACTAATACCACTTATATTTGAAAGTAGAAATTAAAAAAAATAAAATTATTTATAACGATGATAAAACTTGTCAGATTAAAGGCACGAAAATATCTAATTCCGAACATATGGAGGTGGAAAAATCACCTCTGATATAAAGTTAGTCATATATCCGCCTAAAAACGAGTATAGAAATTCAACAAAGTAAAAGAAATTTCGATTTTACCGTTAAAAAAACTAATAATTTAAACTTTACCTTACATAATATCAATGTCGAAATTCAAGGAA
>JBAIZL010000004.1:204235253-204247753 GCA_036971475.1 Prosapia bicincta
TGTAACTGAGAACTAGGATCAAACTAGGGAATAATGAGTGGTGGAAGCGTAGGACTGGCCCCATTACCTTCCTTGATACGACGCTCAAAGTAACCATACTCCAGCCCCTGTTCTAAGCCATGGTTATGTTAAACAAGTCATTATTATAAATTGCTATTATAAAAAAAGTAAATTATTTCATATAAACTTCCCAATCGTATAAAATAGTCCAACGCACATTACATTTTTTTGCTTCTCTTGTACGCATTGTTTTATTTTAGATTTTGCATTATGTCGGGTTCCGAAGAGACAGTTGGCTGAAATCGTAACTCTCTAGTGTTTATTGGATTTTATATTACACAAAAGCGCGCCCTTACTATGTTATTTATTCGTGTTCAAGTGTCCAATGAATAAGACAAGAAACGATGTCTGCAAGATTGTAATGTTATTAGATTCTGGGAAACAGATACAGAAGGGCGTTGAATGAGGATGGGGGTATAATCTTGTCATGTGTCAAACGTAACAAGCCAAGAGGGATGTTATCTCGTCCATATCCCGTGCCGGTCTTTCTACTATTCGTTGTGAAAACATTTCTTTGGTAATTTCAGGTTATGGTATTTTTTTTATTAGCACCTTCTCAGGGTAAATATTTGTTTCACGAGAATTATATATTTTGATTAAAATAAAAACATCATAATAAAAATGTAATCAGTTTTAATTGACATATTATTCAAATGTGTAGTGATTGTATGTTTTTTCAGAATTGTGAGTTTTTTTTTAAAAGAAGGAGTTAAACTAAGAAACATGGTATCAGAATTGTTCAGGCAGTGACACAGTTTCAATTTCAGACTAACTGACTTGATTCTAATAGATTTCGGCAATTTCAATGACCAGTTTATCCAACCAGTTTCTACTTTGAAAGTCTAGGATTATTAAAATTATGTTTAGATTTCTCGTTACTAGTATGGTCTGAAGTTATCAAGCTCCTGGATGTTTTTGTACTATAGCATTAGGTAGTAATTTTTCGCAGGTCATTTGTTAACTCCATAAACCAGATTCCTTTTTATGTTTCAGTTTATAATGTAGGTGATAATTCATCTAGGTACGCCTTTCACCGTGGTTATTTTCATTTTATTATGTTTGTTAGTTTTTTTATTCGTTAAATATTTAAAATTTTTAAAAGATGTCCGCTATTTTTAAGTACTGAAATGGATTTATACTCTTGCCTTAAGAGCACGTATTGTTCACTACACCTCCTTACACACACATACACACACACACACACACACACACACACACACACACACACACACACACACACACACACACACACACACACACACACACACACATACACACACACACACACACACACACACACACACACATACACACACACACACACACACACACATACACACACACATACACACACACACACACACACACACACACACACACACACACACACACACACACACACACATACACACATACACACACACACACACACACACACACACACACACACACACACACACACACACATACACACACACATACACACACACACACACACACACACACACACACACACACACACACACACACACACACACACACACACACACATACACACACACACACACACACACACACACACACACACACACACACACACACACACACACACACACACACATACACACACACACACACACACACACACACACACACATACACACACACACACACACACACACACACACACACACACACACACACACACACACACACACACACACACACACATACACACACACACACACACACACACACACATACACACACACACACACACACACACACACACACACACACACACACACACACACACACACACACACACACACACACACACACACACACACACACACACACACACATACACACACACACACACACACACACACATACACACACACACACACACACACACACACACACACACACACACACACACACACACACGTACACACACACACACACACACACACACACACACATACACACACACACACACACACACACACACACAGGCCCGCGCAGAGAAATTTCGTACTCCTGGGCAAACTTGAGTACGGGCCCTTTCATTACTTCCAACATAGACCTATATGCCATTCCTAACATTGTCACGTTATTAGTAATGTAATGGCAGGTAATTATGCTACTCAAAATAATAATATAAAACCTAGCGGAAAAGTGAAGATTATCAGCTGGTCTATGCAACCCTGTATTTTGCATGCCACTATAAACAAATGATTGATTCCGTGTTAAAACCAATTAGGTTTACTAGATGTAATTTTGAGTGTTTTGTTGTTTTGATATAAACTGCCATTCGTTTACAGCAACTAAGACATTGCATTTTATGTCAATAGAACATTTCATTTAATGGGTATTTCTACTTTGCTATTAGAAACTCGAACAATTGTACGTTGTAATTTTTATATTATATTGATATATTGTTTTATGTCTTTTATGAATATGGCTAGACGAGTGATTATTTTCCACAGTAAAAAAAGACACCAACCCCGCCGGACCCCTCTAGTGGCTAGGCCCCTGGGAATTTGCTATACTTACCCCTTCTCTCTGCGAGGGCCTGTTCACATACACCCCTACCACGCAATAATTCGTTTAAAGAGCTGTTTTACTTAACAAAATTTAAATCTCAAATAAAAATCATATATCCACTTCATTCGCTCTTGATGTTCATTACTTATTTTACATAATGTTTACCCTATATTAGGCGTTTGGACTTTAAGTAAATGAACTAGTCATTGTATTACTTAATAATAAATAGTATTGCCAATACTCAATAAGTTGAGCGATTTTTGGATGCAACTTGTTGAAACAAGACTGTGTTCCAAAATGTAATTACAGAACTCTGTTAGATAAGTTCAGAAAAAATGATTTAGAATTACCCACTATAATTTGTCCAAACAGCCGTGCGCCCTGAAGGATTAGAGCGACCCTCGCTCCCCCACGCGCAGGCACACTCACACGCGCGGCCTGGCATACCTGCCGCTAATGGTTCTTCTATGAATCACCAACTAGTCCTTGTACTACAAAATCAACTCTGAGCGGTTGTAGTGGGTTTAAAAATTAGAAAACAAATAAAACGAGACTTTTATCACATATTTTATATTGTATTAATCAGACGTCTTTAATGGAAATAGTAATCAGATAAATAACATGGAAACAGTTTACAATTATACTAGAGCTGACTTACATTGTTTGCAAGTTATTATTGTAATAATTATTATTTTACTCTTGGTATATGTTCTATGTTATATTATTTATGATTTAGTTTATTTTTTCTTAAATTTGAAATCTCTACCAGAATTACTCTAATTATGTATATTATTCTGATCGTGCGAATTCAAATAAAACGTCTATAGCCATTTTTAAGTAGTCAAATTTATAATTTTGTAACCTACTGACCATAAATCCCCTTAGAGTCGTCACAATTGTACCGTGTTTGGGCTCATTTTACGATGATTAGTATTTAGAATTTAGTTATTAGAGTACAAATTAAGTAAAGTTAACAGTTTACAAAAATTGATTTTGTAGTACAAGGACTAGTTGGTGATTCATAGAAGAACCATTAGGGGTAGGTAGGCCGGGCCGCGCGTGTGAGTGTGCCGGCGCGTGGGGGAGCGAGGGTCGCTCTAATCCTTCAGGGCGTACAAATTCTGTATATGTAATCCTGTACGGCTGTTTGGACAAATTATAATAGTGTATCCAAACCGGATTTCGACCGTTTAACTCTATTTCATAGCGTGGTCAATTGCAATGAAATTGCCAATTAGACAAAGGCTTATAAACAAGTTACATTGCTCAAACAGGCGAATAACGTCCGGTGTCCAATGAAGTAACGCCTAAATTGAGTGCATCAACAATGTTCACCAGATAGGTCTATGGGATTTCGGGATTTTACACTCTTCAAAGGTTTAGCTAATTTGAAAGGAACTTTAAAGAGCAAAAATGCAGCATTTACGGATATTATGGAATTTCAAACAAATTTTCTAGTTATAGTTACGCTGTATAGTCAAAGAGTATAGTAGACAAATAAAACAAAAAAGATACATTTGTAAAATAAGTACTTCACAATATTTTGTCTTAAAAAACAAATTACATAATGTTACTTTGAGTAGGCGTACATTTAAGCTTCTCACAAAACCTTCATCACAATATACATTCCCCTTTTGTACGGACAAATGGAACTCTTTGATGTGGCTAAGAAGGACAATCAAGAGACAATCCTATTTGCTTGTTCCAACCGATATAGGTCAGGTTGAAAGCAGTCGTAGTAACAAGTAGAACATAGATTTACAATAATGACAGGGGCGAGAATGTGTTTAGGGTCAAGGTCAGAGCGTGCATTATTGTTCTGGCAATAAGCTGCAATTTATTGGATATTGGGTATCCTGAGCATGACCACGGTCGGTTAATAGGTAATTTGATATAGGTAGTCCGTTTTAATGGGCTAAAATATGGTCTGGATCCATGAACGGAAATTGCTATATTTTTGTTATTTAATTCAGTTAGCCAAAGAAAAAGAAAATTAATAGATCTTTACTGGGGAAAATGTTTTTAAAACGCATTGTTTACTTAAAGGGCATTTGAAGTAGGCTATATTTTTGAAACGTTACTGTTTATACATAATTTTATGAAAACGATTAAACTTTTACATTATAACGTGTTTATATTATTTTATTATTATTTTAGTAGTAATTATTTTTTTATTTTCATATATATATTTCAAAAATAAATATACTCTACTTTGTTGTGTGTGTGTAAGTATATATATATATATATATATATATATATATATATATATATATATATATATATATACATATACATACATATATATATTTAATAAATTAAAAATATTTCAAAAACAAGAATACTTTTAATGAATATATTTATTTAAAGCTTTTCGCCGATAAAATAGTACCAGCATCCTCAGGAAAATAATTATCTATTCTTTTAGATAATTATTTTCCTGAAGATTCTGGTACTATTTTATCGGCGAAAAGCTTTGAATAAATATATTCATTAAAAGTATTCTTGTTTTTGAAATATTTTTAATTTATTAACTATATTACAAGAAAACATATCACCATATTTAAAAAATAATAATATCACCATATATATATATATATATATATATATTATATATATATATATTAGTAATACGGCAATGTATTATAAATTATAATATATTGTATTACATGTGTCATTAATAAATATTAAGAATGTAAATATTTTAAAAATCTACAGTTATTTTTAGTGGTTCAACAACGAAAATGTATGGTAACTTTTTGTTTTTTCTACATTAAATCACCCATTATGTTTTTTTGTGTGGGTTGTTATTTGAAAGGTAATATGATGAATACATGTTTAGTTCCTGGAGGAAATTTCAGATAGTAAGCTACTAGATATATTATAATTATTATATTTAACAGTTTGTAAAAGTTTTTTTTAGTATTAATATATCTTTTTACTCGTAGAATAATAAAAGGAGATGAACGTTTGAAAGCAAGTTGTGCTGCAAGCATTTACGAATGTTTCACTTTCACCTGGTACAGTTTTCATTTACTATGACCTTTCCTTAGTACCACCTAATTCTTTCCATCCTTTCTTAACCTTCTTCCCTCAAAGGGGCGTAACGGAAACACTTCTTCGTAACGCAGACAGAGAGCAGTTCAACATCAGGCTTGCAACACTGCAAATGTGAAAAGATTTCCCTAAACACTTACAAAAACGTTTGATCTTCCTACCTATATTCACGTCATTACCTAGTCTTCGCAGGAAATAATAGACCTGAAGCTAAGGAGGGTTGAGCTTGCACTTCAAGCTGTAGGCAGTTTTTTTTTAAATTGTTGTTATAACCACTTAGGTGAAGTAGAAAAACCACGTAGTCGCATTCCAATGTAGACAATCTGGGGGTGGGAGGTAAGAGGGATGGTGAATGACGTCATAAGCTGTTTAAAGAACCGTCTGTAAATCGGTAATGGTAGTAGATAGAAGGTTGCGAAAAACACTAATAAACTCGAAAAACGGGTTCTTTAAATAAGGCTCTTACAAAAAATGCTGTATCTTTTATAATTGTTCAATAATTAAGACGTTTGTAGCAATATTAGAGTACACCTACTGCCTTCAGTGGACAGTTCGGAGCGGGCGTGCCATTCACTTCTAGACGTGACGGGTTTTACTTTGTAAACAATCAGTGTTTCGTGGATTGCTCTGTGGATATAAGGTGTTTTGTAACATGATTGGATGATAAATAAATCTAAGCTTGAATTAGTATATAATTATAAATCTAAGCTGGTAATAACTACCCTTAACAGGCTAGGGTCTTGTATAAGGTATGTAAGTCTGAAGAAGCAGGCACTGACATTATAACTAAAAGCAAGAAATCGTTCGTCTGCCTTGTAACATAGTTCGTAATAAAAAACTTATTCCACACCAAGCGATAGATAATGATGATTTTTTTCAAGAAACCGTACACAGGAAAAGAACAACATAAGTCACTGCCATGGACTTATATCAGACAGCAACTGAGCAATGAAGACTCACCTCTACAACAGAAGGAGCGATTGCAAGCATAGACTTATGGTTAAACAGTGACGAACTTATTCCTTGCCAAGGCATAAGGAAATGCATTCATTGGCTTTACAAAGAAGCCAGAATACAATCCTGGACTCCAGCGATGAACACTCTAAGAAACTGAATGCCAGTGATTTGAAATGGTTTCCAAGCAGAATCGATCAAGGTTCTAGGGCCGATAATAACTTATCTAAGTATGGAAGTCGAAATCAGCCATGCCTACTAGTGATACAGGGTTTTGTACCTTACTTCCGTCACCGCCCATAACAGATGCAGTGTCCACTGTATTGAAAAACATTATGTCTCTAAATGAAGACGTAGGTCGACTATATTCAGTCCTTTCTTGTGATATAGCAATATATCATATATAATTTCTAAGCAATTATATATATATATATATATATATATATATATAATAGCCAAGTTAATCGAAATGTAAAAGAACGCATTCATCACCTTATTTTTGAGGATTGGTGATTTTCATTTGGCTAAGAACTGATTAGATGTCATAGGATAGTTTGTTAGTCACAATGGATTTACCGAAACAGGTACCTACGAGGAAACACCATAAAATACATTATGAAAGGGGCTCATTAAAATAGAGGTGTATGGTTCGTACTTTATTTTGTAGAACTTTATTCTAACAAAACAAGTGATTATAACAACAATTTTAAAAAATCTGAGTGGAACTTCAAGTACGTGCTCAACCCTCCTTAACTCTGCCTGGTTGCTTTAAAAGTAAAAAAAACACTTTTTGAGTCAGTTGTGGTTAATATAAAGAGTGACTAATTTCACTCATGAAAAATTTTAACATTTTCCGCATTCAATTTTTAGACATATTTCTGCTAGAAATAATTTCTCATTATAATTTATCTTATTATTTCTTTACAAGGGTCAAAGCAAATTTAAACAAATATAATATGTAGAGAAAGTATAAGACATCAGGGAAAACATTTGATCTATGTATACTCTCATTTGGCTCTAACGCCATAACTCTTGTTCTGAGCTAATCAAAGGAAAGCAAACAGAAATAAATATAAAAAACCGCTACTAAGACCAGGTGTGAAAAGAACAGAGTTCAGAACTCCAACCACGAAAGTTTTGTTTACGGTTTTTCTTTTTGCTTACGAAATGAAATTCAAATTGATTTATATGATTTAAATGCCAGACAACGTCGCGCCAATGAAAGTCTTAGAATTGGACTGATTGGTTTCAGGATTTCAAATGAGACGTGTATTAACGTCACCTGCGTTTAGTCCATTTACTTATCACGTTACCAATTTAAGAGCTTTAATCCAATCAGATTCTCTCATTTCAATGGCTTCTCTTTCGAATCGTAGGACATATTCTGGAAAATGTTACAGACAAGTTTAATAATGTAACTTAACTGGAATTAATTTTGAGTAGCAAACACGTTCTTTATGTTTTGTTGGTCAGTACAATAACATTACTGTAACAAAAAAAATCAATTTTGGTTTGTGGTATGGCGTGCTAGAAGTTAATGCAATTAATTCCAACACGAAGCTTCATCCTCTCCATTTTTATGTTTCAACATATGATAGGTTTACATTTGACTTATTTTATCTTCTTTTTATTTGAAATCTGTATTTTGTTTCTGTTTTTTCACGGGAGTTTAATACTTTTTAAAATTTATATTGTTATAGTTAACATATATTTTTTATTCTTTTAAAGGTTTTTTGTTATTAGAACAAATTCATTTTATAAATTGGTTTAAAGTACACAGTTCCCACCAAATTTCATTTCTTAGTCTATATTTTTTTAAAGGACAATTTCTTGCAGGTTTAGGATTTTAAGTATGAAGTTTTCATTTTATTTTGCCTTAAACTCCATGTTGTAGTAATGCTACATTCAATATAAATAATATAATTACCTTCTTGTTCCCAAAAACGAACAAAAATATTTTTTGTGTGTGAAAGGTTTCCTTTATTTAATGACTTTATTTAATTCCTTTATTAATTTTATTTTTTAGTTCCTCTCATTGATACGACTTATATCAATATTTTCACCTTTAATACTTAACTAGATTTTTCTTTTTTTTTATTTTCTCCAATAATTTTTCGCTCCTTACTATTTACATCAATTTTGTCTTTTTTACTACTTACATAATTTTTCCTCCTCCACTAGGTAGGCAACTATAGGCGTTTCAATTTTCTTATTACTTAAACTGTTTCCCTTACATAATTTGTGCCTACATAGATCTTTCCTTTCCTTACAACTTGAAGTATTTTCTTTCCTTACTACTTACAAAACCTAATAACCTCCCTTATTACCTACATAATTATTATTTAGTCTTATACTTGTTAATCTTTCTCAAATCTAATTGAAAATTAACGTTTATGTATTTTAACCAGATAACCATCCTCTTCGCTCCGTATGATTTTATTGTTATATAAGCTATTGATAGACTATTTACAATCCTATAATTTTTAAATAACATAGGTATTTCATATAAATATTTAATTAATCACTTTAACAATAGTTTATGACTATCCGAACTTTTAATTGTGTAAATTTGTGAAAACTTTCTGAGACAGAACTATCAAATTATTAATTGTTTTTGACACATGTCTTTCTTGAAAAATATAAAACAACAATAAAGTTAAAATAAATTTCAATTTTTGAACTTGCCTGATTCATCGACTTAGAGGTTATTTGGTTACAGTTTAATGGATGAGAAAATAACTTATACACTAAAATGAGTATACCTTTGTTCAAAAACAAATTTCAAAAATTATTCTACAAAATTTGGAAATTTTAGGGTGAATATATAATATTTCCGTGGAATAAAATGCATCTTGTAACAAGAACACAGATAATGAGGTCTAATGAAATGTATACACTGTAAGATGTGATTATAAGGGATAAAAAAAAAAAATCATCGAGAGGCCTAAAATGTTATTATTATTTTTTTACTCGAGCTTATCTGCCTAAAATAATTTATGCTTCGAAACAAAAATTTCTAACTATGGTATTTTCTAAATTTTACAAAATTTGAATCGTAAGTCGAGCAACTATTATTTATTAGAATACAAACTGCATTTTAAATTCAATAAGTAATTTGAAATTATTATACTCATTCGATAACTAAAGTTGTTACACCTGAAATTGTTATATTCATGAATTTGTATTTATGTTCATGAATCTATTGTCACTTTATAAGTGTATTTGAAAAATTAAGAAAAAGTACAATATACCCTCAGAAATATTACGCAGATTGTATGTTTTAGGAAAATACGATGACTAGCAAGAGGGAATAAATAGTTTTTTGTTATTTCTAAAAATAACTTTTACTGTACGTGCCTACCTAGTTTAATACTAAAGACAATATTTGGCTTAGGCATGCTGGTAAGTGCTTTGGATCTTGAAAAAGAAATTTATCTTGAAATTAAAAACCTATAACATAAATCAAATAAGTGATTATGTGATAAATGCTAGATTTTATGCCTTGTAAGAGAGATTCTGCTTACGAGGTAATTGACACTCTGTTATACTTATTGGAAGCACACATTATTTAATGTGGATCCTTTGACAGACTGCTAGAATCAGATGACGTAATGCAATAGGTCAACACTAGATCCTCCAGAATTACCTCTCCTAAACTTCAATTAATGTAATCATCAATTCCTTTTCAATTAATACCTTTTATGCTACTAAGAAATCTTTTACTGGCTATATTAATAATCGGTTCCCGGATACATACAAGTGGTGCCCTTTAAAATAAAATATAATTGTAACTACAATGATTACTCATTACGTTCAAAGGGTAGCAACATTTTCGTCCTATATCAATGTTACCTTCATAATATCTTCTTGAGTAAAAGTCTACGCTATTTTATTTAAAAGTATGCTATGACACATCTATAAATATAAATATATATATATATATATATATATATATATATATATAATACATATATATAATAATATGTGTGTATGTATGTGTGTATGTATGTAGCTGATAAACACCTAAACCGCTGAACAGAAGTTAATGAAATTTAGAGGGATTGTTTAACATATTCCCAGGATAGTTCGTGTGAAGTTTGGTGTAGATCCATCCTCAGGAACTCGCCCAGATTCTTGGATGGTTCGAAAACCGATGTATGTATATAACTTATGGACGCCTATATAGTTGAACTGAAGTTAATGAAATTCGGAGGAATTGTTTAACATATTCCCAGAACAGTTCGTGTGAAGTTTAGTGTAGTTCCACCCATAGACCTCAGTCCTAGAGGCTTAGGATGGTTCAGTGTACAGCCTTCCGTAAGGCTAATGTTAAAATGGATATGCATATAGCGTTCCTTAATTAATTTTAAAAAATATAAACATACTGTAAACATAAAAATACGTTATCAATTATTTTAAATTGTTTAAAATGACTAAATTCTATATTCAGTTATTGACATTATAAGTAAAAAGTTAAGGTTTCAGCTTACCGCTTGCGTTTACGTTACTATTAGAAGAGAAGCAGGGTATGTGGATTACACAGTATAACGGCTTCGCGGTCAGGTACATAAATTAATTGTACTAGAAATAATACTTAAAATATTTCTTTGAATACTATATAGTATTATTTCTTTTTCAATTTTCAATATTTTTGTTAGCATAACGTATTTAAATCTGCATACTTCTCATATTATGGAAGAATATTCTATTATTTTTAAGAATATTATTTCAAATTTGAAATTGCCAATTAGGTGTATACAATTGTCTAGTAATAATGTGATATATTAATGATGATTAAAAAAATAAAACAAATAAGGAGTACCTTAAAATTCAAACCCTGAGAATGGTCATTTATTTAGCGAAATGTACATAAGGATAGTTCCATAGAAAAGGATATATTTATAATTTATTTTGAGTTTATTTATCTGTATCGATATTGTGTTTAATTCAGTCAGATTTTTTAAATTGAACACTATATTTTATTCTAATTTATGTATAACACTCGAAAGAAAACTTGATATATATATATATATATATATATATATATATATATATATATATATATATATATATATATATATATATATATATATATATATAGTAGTTTTATATATGCAGTTTTATTTAAAACTCACTATGTAGGCCTACTACCTCTATTGTGAGTTTTAAATAAAAATATTCATTTAAAAGTTTTTTCTTCTCATATTCGTATTTTATAGCGTATTGAATGTATTGTTTTTATAATATTTTGCATTGAAAACATATTGGCCCTCATGACATAAACAGGACACGTCACAACGACGCAAACTTCTTGGCGACAGATGTTTAACTTCGAACAAATTACTTGTTCCATATTTCACAGCATTACATATTTCTTTCTTAGAATCCATGCCTTCAGGTAGCTGTAACGCCCTTGGGAGATCACTTCCAATATACTCGCTGATCAAAAAACATTTTTTTCTCCATTGAAAATTAATTTAACTTATTTTAAAAATAATTACTCCAGTCACAAGCTATTACTTTTTCAATTTAACCTAAATCCATTATTAGACAGCTATTAAAACTAACGAAGCTAACTGGAAAATTTTGAAGGAACAATTTCATAGTTCCTAATAAAGAAATATTTCTGCTTTCTATTTATTCATTTTTCTACAAACCTGTCTTCAGGATTTAGATTTTATATTATTTTAAATTACAAACCAATTTATATAAGTTTAATACAGACGTTCTTATACCCTGTTGGTATACCTCATTAGGAGGATAAACAGTAATTATATATTTTGTACAGAATGTTGTTTCTAAAAAGATATTAATATAGACCAATATAAAAAATTAAATCGACGGGAAATAGCAAAAATATACTTATTTTGACCTTATTTATT
>JBAIZL010000004.1:204255253-204262753 GCA_036971475.1 Prosapia bicincta
TAATATAGTATTATGTGAAAGATAATGAATATAAGAAAGAATATGTGAAAGATAATGAAAGATAATGAAAGGTAATGATACTATAATGAAAGATTGAGGTTATAATGAAACGTGCCTAGATTAATGTAGGGATATGCCAAGACCATTTGTCTGCTGAGTTCATGTTATTGTTAAGAAACTAATTTTTTAACCAATCTCATTCTAACCGGATGCCTTGTAAGTTGTAAAATAGCTATATTCTATTATAGTAAAGTTATTTAGAAGGAAGCATTTACTACACAGTTTTATGTATATTTAGTTTATTTAAAAAAAATTAAAACCACTGTTTCAACTTGAGTGTTTTTTTTTAAATTTCATCACATACCTGTATTTGGCACCACTTTTGTATTTTTAAATAGTATATAGTGTATAGTATATAGTGTATAGTATATATTATTTAATGCATAGTGTATCATACAGAGTATATAGTATAAAGTGTATAGTATGTAGTATATAATGTTTAGTATAGAGTATATAGTATATAGTGTATAGTTGTATAGTGTATAATATAAAGTATATAGTATATAATGTAGGGTATGAGTGTATAGTATATAGTATATAATGTATGGTATGAGTAAATTGTACAAAGTGTATAGTATATAATGTATAATATGAGTATATAGTATATAGTGTATAGTATATATTATTATTAAAAAGTGTAAAATATATAGTATGCAATGTATATTGTAGTATACAGAGTGTAAAGTATAAAGTGTATAGTATATACTATATAATGTATAGTGTATTAAACAGAGTATATAGTATAAAGTATAAAGTGTATAGTATGTAGTATATTATGTATAGTATATAGTATATAGTTTATATAATGCAGTATATAATGTATAGTATAGAGTAGTATATAGTGTATAGTATAAAGTGTATAGAATATAGTATATAATGTATGGTATGAGTATATAGTGTATAGAATGAAGTGTACAATGTACAGTATGCAATGTATAGTGTGTATACAGAGTATACATACAAGAGTATGTAGTATAAAGTGTATAGTATTTAGTATATAATGTATAGTATATAGTATATAATGTATAGTGTATTATACAGAGTATATAGTATAAAGTGTATAGTATGTAGTATATTATGTATAGTATATAGTGTATAGTATATAATATATAATATATGGTATGAGTATATAGTATATAGTGTATAGTATGCAGTATATAATGTATAGTATATAGTAGTATATAGTGTATAGTATGCAGTATATAATGTATAGTATATAGTAGTATATAGTGTATAGTGTATAGTATATAGTATAAAGTGTATAATATATAGTATGCAATGTATAGTGTGTATACAGAGTATACATACAAGAGTATGTAGTATAAAGTGTATAGTATTTAGTACATAATGTATAGTATATAGTATAAAGTGTATAGTATATAGTATATAATGTATGGTATGAGTATATAGTATATTGTGTATAGTATATAGTATACAGGATAAAGTATACACTATACAGTATACAGTATGTAAATTAAAATAGAGCATACAGGTTATAGGATATTAAATATACCAACATGATTCCTGTTCAAGTTCATTAAATTGTTAGTGATAATATACCTAGTAAATTGAGCATATGTTATAGTAAATAAAGAAAGTCGTGTGTAAAATGTATTCAATTTGCTGTTTATAACTTGTAATACAATTGGTGTACCACATCCGAAGGAACTTAGCTATTGCTGTTTTAATGATCTAAAACCGCCAAACTTACTGAACTTTATTTAATAAAGTTGTAAGGTTTTTCACGAAGTGAATGATGTCATGATTTATGAATCGACAAGGCATTAGTGTTGCTTGCATAATGGCACGGCGCTTTATTCTCTGACGTTCCACAAGGTGGAGGGAAAACATGCATAGTAGGCGGTGTCGATGGTTTTTGTCAAGGGTAATAAATACTGCCAGCCAGGCAGGGGCGGCTTTATCTGTGTCTAAGTGTGTCTTTACATAACAAACAAAAAAAAAAAATATTGAGCCTAACTGATGTGAAAACTGTAGACTTACTAGGTTATTATTTTACTCAATCCAAATAGAATTTCAATAAAACCTTTACCTTAAAAAACTCGCATAATTTTATTCAATTTTTTATTGATCTTAATTTACCTAATTACTGTATTTTAGCCCTCTGCGCCATTTAGATATAATAAGAGAAAAATAACTTTGAGGACATTTTAAAATTAACTTTATTATCACACTACTTAATCTGAAAAAGTAAATTTGAGATTAATACTCCTAATTATCTCTCTAAATTAATAGTAATAACTATTTATTATAGATATTACTTATTTAGTTGACAATAATACGTCATTAATACGTTTGTGCCATTTGTATCTTGGAAGCAATTAAATTCATCTTGACAATATGCATGGTCAAAATTATTTGATTTATTCAAAGATTTTGATTAAATCTTACAAAACAATGTTCTACATATCTTTAGTCTTTAGGAATATTAAAAAAAGCACATTATAATTATTAAAAATTAAATAGCTATAAAAACGACTCAATATTGTAATTATAACTCAAATTAGTTGACTACAGTAACATTAGCTATATACACAATCTCAATTATATTATGTGTTTTGATATATGTTTAAATATGTTTTGTGAAGTCCAACATTTGAAGCAACTAAAGATGACTCCATCTTAGGTCGAAACCTTCTTCATCATTTAGACCAAACGCCATATTTCAAGACCTAGTACTTTTTATTACATTTGAAATCTATTGTATGGGGTTTATATGATTTTACCCAGTTTAGTACCTTTGCCTAAAATTTCTGCGTGAAATGGAAATATTCAAAAAAGCTGTAATTAGTATCCTACATAAAAGAAACAAAACAATTTACGTAAATTTTTAAATATCCTTTAATTTGAGAGATTTTTAGTTTTAAAAAGAATGAGTAGTCATTGTTTATGATAATTCATTTCATCAATTAATTAATAGAAGTTTGTTAAATTTTGTAAAAAAACATTTAAATATAAATGGTTAAGGACAAAGCATATCCTACCGAAAACGTTTAGCACTGCCAATTCCTCCAAAATTTTCCATCTTCCTGCAGAATGCTCATGGCTGATGTTGGTCAGGATGATGTTTATCACGATTACCCTTACAGTTTAAAAGCTTTAGAACTGCCATTAATACTTCTTAGTTGCTTATTACACTTTTGCTATTACTTGCTACCAGACCTTTTGTTAACTAAAGGTTGTTAAATTGTTAGCTTACCCTTGGAAGAAACGTTTTCGTATTACGACTTCTTCAGCCTCGTATTTTTGCCGCTAGGATTGCTGCAGTTGTGCTTCTTTGGTACTATTTTTTGAAAGTAGAAGTGATGTGATCGAAGAGTATGTGACCAGAGAAGCACAACTGCAGCAATCATATCCGCAAAAATACGAAGATGAAGAAGTTGTAAGACGAAAACGTTTCCTCCAAGTGTAAGTTAACAATTTAACAACCTTTAGTTAACAAAACGGCTGGTCGCTAGTAATATCAAAAGAATAGTAAGTAATTAACAACCAGCTCGTCATGAACAGCAACAAGATTTCGATTTCTTAGTTGATTAAAATTCAGCAACTTCGGATCACAGATGTGCGATCGGTAACGAGTGTTATCAGGGTTGTAGATACAGCCCTGGAGTATTATAAGATGTTGCCAGAAATCCTGCACAGTCACTTTTTTAGCTTAAACACGGCATTCCAACATAGTCAATTCCCTCTGGAACTCTCGGAGTTTTGTCCGAATAGCAACCACTCCTTTAGCGTAGGCTTGAAGGTCAGCTGATAGTTAATTTGTAATCTTGCTTTCTTTCTTGGAAACTGGCTTTTCCTTACAACTTTGCTTACTTTAAGAGTTTCGAGATCTCAAAGGTGTTTCCTTTTTATAATTTTTCTATATTTAGTATTTAATAACATTGGAAGTAATATTTTGGTTTATTTTATAGTTATTTACCCTTTTAATAAGTATTTAAAACTTATAATGGTAACCGTAAGACCTCTTGTCTACAAGTTCCACTTGTTTTACACTGTTATTACCCTCACTTGACACTTTGGCTTGTGCCTCGTATTAGTAATTACAACATTCTTTTACATTTTGTTTTATATTTTACCTGCTCGCGATAAAAAAATTACATTTATTTGAACCCTTTGATGACTTACTTTCTGTCACTAAAAAAATATTTCTTATTGAGTTTTAAAGTGGTTTATATTTCAATAATTTTATGATCAACAAGAAAAGATATATTTTTTCGTTTTACAAATTAAAGTTATTTAATCTCTATCCAGCCACTATATTATTTCTGAGCTGCTTACTCAAGACTGGCTACCACAGCCTGTGGGTATTACTCCACTTTTCTATTTCTGATTCTGACAAACAATTTTTCCAAATTTTGAATAGCTTGAATGAAATTTAATTATTAACACCAGAGTACTGTTCTAGCCGTCTCTGGGCACTTATGCAATATATTATAAAATTTCGAATGGACATTAAATTTTCAAATTGACGGAATGACATTGCAACAAGTGACTTCTTTGAAATGCCAAGGTTGTATATTACGACAGAATAGCAAAAGCTAAAGTAGAAATAAGAAAATCTTGAGTAAAAATAAATTCTCCACGGGGTAAAACATAAATTGTATGGGAAAGAGAGGTATAAAAGTGAAATGTTGAATTGTAACCACTTTGATGTTAGAAAGGACGAGAGATAAACCATTAGAGGCATTTTAAATATGAATTATTTTAACAAACTGAATGTCTGAAGTAGAGAATGAATTTCAACCGAGGCTTTAATTTATTGAGAACCTTGAAATTGAAGCACGAAGAAATTTCACAAAAGAGAAGAAGAAATTCCTTAGTTCATTGTTTAAGAGATCTAATAGGTTTGTTTACCTTGTGAATTAGAAATAGTTAAAAATGATTCTAAACAGAGGACAAAATTTGATAACGGAACACAACAAAAAATCATATTACTAAAATGTGAAATACTTACGATGTGAAATCAGGGAGTCATTTATTACAATCATTATTTATGCTTCTACAATCAATACCTTTTTAATAGATTAGTTGAAGGAAGAAATTATTAACTTGCATTACAGGGAGTTTTTATGTGACTGGAAAAATCAAAAAATAGCATTCATGAGATGAAGATGGTCACATCCTGGGTGAGCTAAACGTGAATGAGAGTAAACATTTGTCAAATAATTAATTATCTAGCCTGTATCGGTTTTTGCATTGTAATATTAAAAAAATGAAAATATTTAAGATTGATATTCAAATTGAAGATATGCTACCTCTTATACTGCTTTTAAGTATCAATTAAATGGTCAACAAACAGCCGCAACGCACTGCAGTTGTTAGCGATAAGGAATTTAAGAATTGTATTAGCCAATAAGCAAATCATCTACTGTTTAAGATCTTTATTTTCGTATAAATAATTTGCTTTTTAAAGTTACCTAGTGTCATCGCTAAGCAATATTATCTAACATCATGAGTGCTTGAATAATAATATACAAAGAACGTCTTACTAGAAATGTCAGGTAAAGTGGTTTCATAAACAATGTATTAATACTTGTAATAATATTTTTAAAAGTGATTCACAGAAACAATTCAATGACTACCCAACAGCCTACAAACAGGGAATTTAACATTTAAAGTCCCTCTTATTTCATTCACAAATCTTTAAACACCCATCATTAGCAAAGATCAGGTTTCATGCTAAAATAGGCTTTTTTAATAGAAACTTAAGCATTCATTCTGACAACTCCGCCCTTTTTATAACCTACAACCTAAGTTGAATCAAAATGATCTCTAATTCATCTATTTGTTTGATTTATGATTATCATTATTAATAATTTAGTTATAGATTAAAATCTTAATTTATTTATTATTATAATTTTGAATTGTATTCACTTGATAAATGTTTATTCTTTAAAATTTAAAACGGCACCTTCTTCAATAGAGGCTAAACCTCTCATGTAGAATTATAAATTATGAATAGATAATATATTTGTAATATGAATACAAATATATATATATATATATATATATATATATATATATATATATATATATGTGTGTGTGTGTATATGTAAAATACATATATTATCTATTGTGTGTGTGTGTATGTGTGTGTGTCTGTCTGTTGTGTATCTACTATATGTCTCTGTTTGAAGGTGTGTGTCTGTGTGTACATTTTTTTTAACACATACGGAACACAGAATTTATCAAGTTAGTTTGATTATGATTCATATTATATTATACCTCGAACACAAAAATGTGTTTTTAAATAATTTAAATCTATTTATCTTTTTGTCAAAATCTACATACTCGGGTAGAATTGAGTTTGATTATGTTTAGCTTACTCTAACATTAAAATATTTCTATATTCAAATAATAATACGACAATGAATAGCTTTACATGTATATGTGGCCTGATATAACAAGCTTGAGTAACACTAAATCTCCTAATAATACTCTACAGTTAGAGTAATAACAAAAACACTAGTTTGATTACATTCACTAAATATTGTCAAACAGTGACGGTTAAACGTCTATATGACACGATGCAATGCCATCTATATATCAATTGTGCAGACAAATTAGTGTCACATTGTCTCATTCAGAGTCAGTCGTGCAGAAATTACAACCGAATAGAATGGCACGTTCTGTCCCAATTTTAGCTGCATTCCAATTAATCGTTTTGTTTGGAAATTTGAATTAAATGCACTATTTACAGAACAAAAAATACGTCACTTCAATTAACTCTGTTGCAATTTGAAGTTACTTCTAATTATAATGAAACAAATAATTTCGAATAGTGTGTATATATAATGAATATATATATATATATATATATATATATATATATATATATATATATATATATATTGATGTTTATTATATTGCTTGTAATTTTATGGGTACTTGTAACTATATCGTTGCTTATAATTGATTTGTTTACCTTCGATATGTTCTACTTGAAACTCTATTGTTTACTTGTAATTGTAGAGTTTACTTGTTTCTGTACAGTTCAATTCTAACTGCATTGTTTACTTATAATTGAAATTTTTACTTGTAATTGTGTGGTTTACTTGTAATTATATCGTTCATTTGTAATTGATTTGTTTACTTGTATTTGATTTGTTTACTTGACCTTCTATCTTTTACCTGTAACTGTATCTTATACTTGTAATTTATTTGTTTACTTGTAATTGTGTCGTTTACTTGTAATGTATCGTTTTCTTGTTGTTGATTTGTTTATTTGTAACTGATTTTTTTACTTGACCTTGTATGTTTTACCTGTAATTAAATCGTTTACTTGTAATTTATTTGTTTACTTGTATTTGATTTGTTTACTTGACCTTCTATCTTTTACCTGTAACTGTATCTCTTACTTGTAATTGATTTGTTAACTTGTAATAGTAAGGTCTATATGAAATTGTATTGTTTACTAGT
>JBAIZL010000004.1:204267753-204270253 GCA_036971475.1 Prosapia bicincta
ATATGTTTTTACAGAGCTCAGAAGTATTTCCTCTTATGTTGATTTAGTGCGATATTCAATTGAAATTTTAAAAAGCGTCTTTCGATTGAAAAAATCTAGTACT
Source organism: Prosapia bicincta (assembly GCA_036971475.1). Classification (NCBI taxonomy): domain Eukaryota; kingdom Metazoa; phylum Arthropoda; class Insecta; order Hemiptera; family Cercopidae; genus Prosapia; species Prosapia bicincta. The sequence goes on from JBAIZL010000004.1 coordinate 204,267,857, forward strand.
TCATAACTATCTTCTTGCTATCTTAGAATCTTTAAAAACATTTTTATGGGCATAGAAACCTATCAGGTAAAAATTTTGAAAAATTTTCTTAGTTCAATTATTTATAATTTAAAAAATAGTTCAATGCCTTGAAAATTTTGTTCATAGCTGTTCATAAGTTTACATACAGAAAGTTATATAAATTTATGCAAAATATTTCATTACTGAATCTTAAAATCTGGTTTTTATATGTAGTGTATTTGTGTGACGTTAGGAACATATAAATGATTTTTATTTTTAAATATTGTTCGTTCTAGGATTTAATAAAATAAAATAATCATAAAATAAACATATATAACAAACAATACAGAATATGATTAGGTAACAAAATACATAGTAAGATAGTTACAAAAACTTGCACAAAATCAGAAAAGTGAGTATTTTTCATTAGTATTACTTTCTCATCGAAAGTTACATTATGAAAACGAAATATCAATGATAGTTTTCAAAAATTAATTAAGGAACTGCGTTTTATGAATATTTTTTCCAATCCTAATGAAAACGTTACTAGCATTACTTACAAGTGGTCATTCATACAGACCCTTAATAAACCTTTTGTTAGAAGAGGAGAAGACTATAGGTTTTAGTTTTATTAATGGAGGAGATGGAAGTGCTTGTAAGGCCTACTATTTTATATTTATTAAGAAGGGTTTTTATGATCCTTCGGGCATCAGGAGAGGATATGTAGGAAGTGTCCCAGTTGGGTTAATTTAATTAAATAGCTTGGTTAATTTTATTTTGCACAATGATTGTTCTTCATCCTCGGTGTCCTTTTCATACCCGATTCACACGATGATGCAGAGTAGATGAATGTTTCTAAACGCGGAATAAATATATGTAACGATGTGTATAATCATTATTAGATTACTTTATGAAACAAATATTGCAACTGACCTGATCCTAAGACAAATCTTTTATATAGCTTTTACATCACATGGGAACTATCCAACAATAATAAACATTCCGGTTTCTAAAACTTTAAATTTTAAAACTTTGAATACGTACGATTGTTGGCTGTTTTATTGTAACATCCAGTTATTTTAAACACACCGAAATTATTTTTATTATTTTATTAATACCGGTTATTATTTTATTAATACCGACACTATCAAGGTTTTACAATTAAATATTGTAAAACTAACAAAAAGAATTCATAATAGTTTTAGCCTTTCATCTCTTTTATTCAACCGAGAACAATTCAACCACCAAATATTTGGGTTTTGTGCAAAAGCATAAAGGAACTTTAAATCAATAATCGTAAAGAGATGAGCTTGGGGCTGCTGTGCCTTCTGCCTCTCGAATTCCGCAACTCTATTGTCTCATACGGAGCAGGAAACATTCTGGCGGCTTTGAGCAAAATTCAGCCTTCACTTTGTTCTCAGTGGATAGAAGAGACTTATAATCCAGAAAAGGCTTAAATTACAAACAAATAAAACGGCGAAAAGCATTTAATGCTTTATGAAAATCGTCCTCGATAGGGTCCAAACACGCCGTCCAATGCGCTTTGTAGATAGTATAATGACAAAAGTTTTTTTTATGGGAAATAAATGGAACAAATGTATTTGTGGAATAATCCAAAAGTTTCGTAAAAAGTGTCTTTTAAAATTAAATAAAACTAATGCCATTGTCTTTTAAATCGACAGATTCAATGTGGTTACCTTTATATCACCCAAAACTCTATTCTACTTGTACTTCCAACAGTTAGGAAAACTTTCAACTTTCAAATTTGTTATTGCCTTACAATCTTAAAAAGTGTATTTGGTTAACAACTGTTAAAAGTAGGCTATGATGTAACTACAGGTTTTAAAACTAAATATTTTCGCGATCTCATTTATAAATAGATGTAGGAGAAATTAGTTTTTGAATGAGTAACATATCCCATAAAATTTTACGAACTTTCATAAACTTTTTAACATAAAATATATTTTTAATATATATATATATTTTATTTTATTTTATTAAAAATGTGTGTACATATATATATATGTATGTATGTATGTAAATATGTGTATTATAACACATATTCTTTGTGTTGTTTTTATTTAAAATGTTAAATATTTATATTATAACATAAAATGCATTCGCACTTACTCTTCTTTTATGTGGAATAATAAAATTATAAAAATATTAGTTTATTTTTGTTATAATTAATATTAAATATTTCTTTCAATTAATTTATGTTAAACGCTAAATCTGTATGAAAAACAGATTTTATTTAAATAAAGATTTCTGGATTTAACGATAACAAAAACGCAATTAATTGACTCTTAAATGTAATTTAATTTACTAGACGTTTACTCCTAATTTACATTTACATTGTTTTATAAATTTTCCAGCTAACTTCAACGGTTACACAAC
>JBAIZL010000004.1:204275253-204467753 GCA_036971475.1 Prosapia bicincta
ATTTAAGAACGTTATAAAACAATATATTTAATGTCCAAAGAATTGAGTATAATTAATGAAAAATATATAACAAAAATTTAATGACATGTTATTAAATATTATATGATATTTTAGAAAAGCAAATTTTAATTTGTATTTTAATTTTTCAAGTGATTAAAACAAAATAAAACAAACAAAAAATGTTTCTAATTATTAAAATTAAACTGTGGTAAAGCTAATAAATAAAATTTTATGAAACTTTTCCAACCAACAACTATAAATAAAACTAAAAAATTTAATTAAACTGGCAATAAGAGTCTTAAGAAATACTATTGCAATAAGAACGTAACAGATTAATTTATTCTCAAACACAAATTTTTATGGTATAAATTATCACTTAAATGAGTTTGAACATTTTGGTTATATTTTAAGAACAAAAGTCCAGGGATTTATTCACTGGCAGATCACGCTCGACACACGACAGGTACCAGGATATGGTAAGTCGGGTGGGATAATATTTTGATCGCGGTTGAACTGCGCGTTTCGGCCCTACAGAGTACATCATCACCAGGTATAGCTTACGCGGAAAACGCGTAAATGTGGGTAATTTGTTGGTAGGGAATGGAACGCGAAATCGAGGACAGTATTTTCTCCGATGGTGCAGACTTAGTAAGGTTTGGCCGCGGCAGTGTGTGTATATACATACATATATATATATATATATATATATATATATATATATAATTATTAAGTTTAAAATATTTCAAAAACAAGAATACTTTTAATTCAAAGCTTTTCGCCGATAAAATAGTATCAGCATCTTCAGGAAAATAATATTACAAGAAAACATATCACCATATTTAATATATTAATATATATATATACATATATATATATATATATATATATATATATATACATATATATATGTATATATATATATATATATATATATATATATATATATATATATATCACTTTCACTTATGTACTTAAACAAGTCAGTATGCCTGAGGACGACGGCACAGCCAGCTATTGAAAGTTAGCTCGCATAAATACCAAGTAAGATTCTTGTTTAAGTACATAAGTGAAAGTGATAAGTGTATACAAGAAAACAGTGTTGCATAATCTACAAACATATATATATATATATATATATATATATATATATACTTTTTTTCTATCCTAAACAATAAATATGTACATTTAGTTTTTAATCATAATTTTGTTCACACATTAACACATTAAGTCTGAAGGAATTTTATGCCTTGTAAATTTAATAACTTGTATTTATACCACTATATAACTTCCTGATATTTGTTATATTTCTCATGGGTGCCACAAATCCTATTATTTTTTTTATCTCAACAGAACGGCAAGATAAAGCAACCACAATCCCCTATCTTCGTGGACTCTTAAGCCATGCAAAATATGTCGGCTTTGTGTTTGACAATAAGGCACATTAAATCAATAAGCCCAAACCTTGAGAGAAAAGCGCCTGCAAGTTTATTGTCTTTCCAACACAGATCTTCATTTCTTTGTTTTGTAATACAAATAAGGTTTTTTCTTACTTGGGTTCAACGGTGTTTACTTACACATTTCATCTGTGTACTTTCTTGCTGATTTAATTGTGATCGAGTTTTATCTTCTATCTGAGGAAATAGATGATAAATTCCTATTTACAAAGATAAACTGTACTTTTACTTCCGCTGAATATCTCTATTCCGTCACGAAGTATAGTAGTTTATAAAACTCACAGCTCAATCATTCAACAAAATATGATCTTTGCAACAAAATATTGTTTTTATGTATTTATCACCACATTATTAAAATATTAATTTTAATTTTACTATCTGTTTAATTACTTTTGCTTATTTTTGACTTTTTTATTATGTTATTACTTTGCGTTTTAGACAACATGAAAATATTTATTCTTACTATTGCTGACAATAAAAAGATCAAACTCGTTGTGTTTATGCATCTAGCGCTTACTTATTTATTGTACGCAGTAATCTATCTACTCGTGCTCTCCAAGAGATTGCTTTACAAATACATTTATGTAACACCATATTTGGATAAGTTTCAAAACACTTCGATTTTTGAAGAGAATTGAATTTGCTTGTAAATATGTTGCTCTTGTTTACAACGTTCAAGATTTTTTTACCATTTATTTTACTAAATTTATCACTCCAAATTTCTTCAATTTCGGTTTAAGGTTTTATTTATATGTTTAACCAAAAACTCAACTTATGTTTGAAAACTTAAGGTAGGTTGACAATACTACCTATAGAACTAGATTTTATACTAATTGCTTAAAAATATACATTATATTGATTTTTTTGATTTTTTGTATAGTATAGTTTTTTCTAAATTTGCTGTAAAATGAAGGAACTCTTTTATCTATCTTTCCAAATGGCAAAGAGGTAGTTTTTAAAATTTTATTTCGTCTTCTACTGTGTTAAAGAAGTGTTATTTTTCAATTAAAAAAATGTTTATATGTCTCCTAATATTGTAATCACTTTTCATCTTTCATTTTCTTTTATTTGTTTAATCTATTGTCTTTGCCTATTTAATATTATTTGGTTTTAATTAGATAAAATAATTTTTTTTAATGTTAAAAAGGATTTTGTTTCAAAATAATCTAAAAACGAATGAAATAATATTTTCTGCTGCCTGGGTATATTGCATTTTTTTCAAGAATGCTTGTGGGTTACTTTCATTTAAAGGTTTAAAAGGGGCGAGGTCAACACCTGCCTGCCAATATAATGGAGATCCAGGCAGAAGTTCAATTATTTGTGGCAAGATGGGACAAAAGTGTTCTTAAATACTGGGAAAGAGTGGATCGAAAACCTTAGAACTTCTGCCGATCATCCTCGTTTCCAATATTGAGGATCACCCTCAAAACGCAGATATTTCCTCTATGTTATGTTCAAGCCACTAAGGATAAATATCAGCCGCAACTACATAATTACGTTTCTATAGCTACCAATCTTCCTTACATACGCTTGACTCTACATGATTTCAGTGAAAAAATTAGTCAACCACCTCTGGCAAAAAAAAGTTGGAGACCATTACCATGCGGCACCCTCCTAGCAATTTGCTACACCTTTACACGTCAGTTCATACAATCCAGCAAAGAAATGAGCGGGAGCATAATGGTTTTGCAAGTCCTTCGAGGACTTTTCCGCTGATGGTACCAACACCAATAGCTTCGACGAGGATATTCGCGCTATCCACGAGACCACGACCGCCCTACTATAGTGTAGCAGACTATCTGACAAGGTAGTTCTCTTTGTTGATTCAAAAACGGTCATACTGGTACTAGCCTCTAACGCCACTACTGACTGTCTTCGGAAAGTCAATTGTCTGAAAATCGAAAAATAAATCGAGGAAGGATGGCCATATACAATTAAAATGTGTCCCTAGTCACACAGGCACTCTAAAGATGAAAAGGGGGGCAGACACTGACCAATCAACTGTTCCATCATCCTTAAACCCTGAAGGAAACATCATTGAAAGTCTTCTTAGTACCAATACTCGAAGACGGATCTGGCTAAAAATAAAAAATGGGCTATTTTAGCCTCCAAGGGCCCGATTACGTAGAACCCTACCATGTATGGAGTCAGATTTATCCCAATGACTGGCCATGACTATCTCTAAAACTCTCTCCATCGGCGGATCGGTGTAATGAAAGTCCACACCTATGTCCTCTGACAAAAAGGCAGAATGGACGGCGAACACCTAAACTCTTGTCCAGATCTCTCCGACTCCTCTGAGGACCCTGTTGGCCGCTACTGGGAAGCGCCGCGTCAAATGTCTGAATTGCCAAGAAAAGTAATTGACTCAACAACGCAGCCAACATCTATTTTATTACTAGCTCATAACTTTTCGGTATGTTTGTAAAAAATGATGTCATAATTTTGAACGAAATCCACAACACAGATATTCCGCAGTAGTTGAGTAAATGCGTTAAACAAATAAGAAATAGGATTTTGTAAATTTTTTTTCAAAACATATATTGAAAGGATATATTGTAAGTTATACCCACACCTAACTTAGATTAATTTTTTAATGTGAACGTATTAGGTATGGCCAGTTATTGACAATTTCACGCTTATATTGGTTTTAATAAAGGATTTATTTTGGCAACTTCAAAACTTCTCAGTAATTTGAGGAGATAATTTTCCAAATGCTGACAGTCTAAATGAAATAAATTATCCAAATATATTCCGCTTGGAAATGTTGTTCCAATTTGTCGCGGCTCAAGATTCTGTCTTTACTGCAAAACGTTTAAGCTTCTAAACAGAGGATTAAGACGCAGATTCTCCTGACTGACAGACAGACAGGGAGAGAAATTGTTATGCGGCAATTGTCTTTCATTGTAATTTGTTTAAGTCCTTAAATGTCGAAGCTAGGAAACCTTATTGACGACAAGCCAGGTCCTATATAGACATTTCCTCCTCAGAAGAAATTTATTGATGTAATAAAATGAATTCTTTGATTGTAAATGAATAACATATGATAAGTTATAATGAGTTATTTTAAAATACATTTCTAAGATTATATTATAATATTTTAAGGGGGGAAATGTGAATGAAGGATTTAGTTTTTAATAATTTTATGTATGAAATTTTATTTAATTTTCTAAATATATGAATGAAATATATTTAATATGGTGTTATGTCTTTTGAAACAGCAAATGTTTTGTCTAGAATGTGTGTAGCACAGAGTTATCGTGAATTTTCCTACACATTCAAAGTGGAACGAAATTAAATAATTTTGTAACAACCAAATTTTCTTCGTTAATGGGAACTGTTATTAACAATTGTTCATTATATACTACACCCATTTTTAAACATTGCTTTTCTATAACATAAGGAAACAGGAATTATTATTATATTCGCGATTGTATGTTAATGGTATTGAAAATGATCTCTAGTTAAATTTAAATTGGTTTTTGCCCACTACTACAAGCAAATTATTCGTATATATCCTAAATTGTATTGTTCTTGTTATAATAAGAGGAAGTACCTAACAATAAAAATATATACATTTTTAAAATGTTGTAAGACTGTGGATTCTTATACAAAGGGGTTTAAATGTTTTTTGTAATTTGTTCAAAACTGACTAATTAAGATAATGTAGTAAACGCGAGAGTTTTTTTTAAATGCTAATTTTTTTAAATCATCTAATGTATGCAAAATCTGTTAATGAATAGTTTGTTTAAATAGTGAGAAAACTCTCTTTTAATATTTTTGTTAAATACAGTTCTGGGGAATAAACTTTCAAATGCAAATGTAGTGTTATTATTGGGAGTCTGTATATATTTCTTAAACTCCTAAAGCTTTAAACTTCTTCCACAACAAATCCCATTAAATAGGACTTTATGTTGTGGGGGACTGTAGAAACTTTTAAATCATATAAGCCTTGATTCAGTGTTTCGTTTAAATTATTGTTTAAGTATTGTTTATCATTGTTGGCTACTGAAAGTGTTGAGAAATAACAATGAAATTGGTACTAGTGGAATGTAGTCAAGTAAATAGGTTGAAACAATAGACTCTTGATAGATTACTCAAATGATTTTATGAAAATTTTTGTCTGCTTAGAAGATTTTATACTCTTTTCGTTCACACTACAATATACTTCCTTAAAATCTATCAGAAATGTAACAATGATAAATATAATTTATCCAATTTATGCAATTAATTTATTATTTATATATCCAATGATTTTCTGATTATGAAAAATAAGTTTCAAAAGCTTCAATAAAAGCGCAAATATGGTTGTCGTCATTGATTGTGTAAGTAAAATTGGTCTGAATGTTATTTTTATTTACTTTTGTTACATTTAATGCAGTGGTGCTCTTTAATGATTACAAACTTATACAACATTATTCGCACTATATCCGTGCTATAAATATCATAAAAGGAAATGCTTTAACGTTTCTATGTATCAATAAAAGGTTTTAAAAAAAATCACTAAGAAATATACTATTATATAGACCCTATAATTGAGGAAAATGTTTAAAGAAATCTCCGTCTAAATGTAATGTAATTAACAATGAATAAGCAACTGAGAGTACAGAAGCAAAATTTTAATTAATAAACAATTATAAAGCCTTTGTAAAAAATAGTTACACAACCTTTATGTATGTTAGAAAAAACTATTTTATTACCTTAAAATAAAAGGTGTTACCTTAATTTACGTTAACGTTTCATTCACGGCATTCACCCATCTATGAGAGAAAAAGAGAGAGAGAGACGGAGAGAGAGAAACACACAATTTTTAATATTTAAAATGATCAAAGTGTCACCAGAGTATAACAGGACACAATTAAGCATATGGAAAGCAGAAAAGAATTTTATTTAATTAATAGGTATATGTTTTTCCATAGCCCCAGGTTTGTTTTGTACAGAATTTTCCATTACTCCCTGTAAAAATACGACAATATTAGGATTAGTGAAGTCCAAACAGTTCAATTCATTTCCTCCAGAAACAGACATTTTTAAAGAAATAACGAATTGTTTGCTGTCGAACTATCTTTTTGACTATTTATTCCAGTAATTTCCCGTTCTTTAGTTGACCAGTAAAAGAAGTTATTTCTTCACTGTAGACATTGTTTATTTAAGGTGGCCTAAAAAACTTGATTACTCTCTATTTACGTGCCAATTCAAAGCAAACGTCAATACTTTCATCATTGCAGCCAATGAGTTGTTAATGTGGAAAACTGATTGACAGGACCAACTGATTTGTCTATAAACAATGATTGTTAGCTTAATGATGGAATTAGGTTGAACCTAATATTCTACTTTCGTATAATAATGTTGTATCAAGAATGTCTTTTTCTGGAGCTGATTCAAGTTATATAACATTTCGCATGAGTAAAACTGTGTCGCTGATGCTCTGAAGTTATGTTGTGTGCGTGATATAAGCATGGATAGTACTACTCTGTATGTACTCTCTGCTTTTGGATTTGTGTTTAAGTGATGCTACTTCTCAGATACACTATTGGTCAGTTGTAATATTGGCTTTAAACTCTGATGACAGTAAAATACCGTGCAGGGACAAATATAAGAACAAAGATGGCGAAAACATGATAAAGTTGGCGCACGCACATATACACACACACAATCACACACACACACACACACACACACACACACACACACACACACACACACACACACACCACACACACACACACACACACACACAAATATATATATATATATATATATATATATATATATATATATAAACACACACACACTCATTCACTAACTCACACATACAATGTCTTAAAATTGTATATCTACCCATGTTAGATTAATTAAGTGTTAACAGCAACGTACATATAAATAAACGTAATACAGCGAAACAAGCTTACTGTGCATATATTTTTATGAACTTGTTAAAGGGATTCCAGTAAGTTTGCAGAAAGCAACTTATAAACAAATGTATTAAATATTAGCCATACGGGAGCAAACAAATTTCTATAAAGGTGAGTTGCTTATATGAATTTTTTTTTCATTTTCTTGGGAACTCATAAGTACTTTATTTTAATAAATACAGAAAACACTTTCTTACCTAAATAATATATTTGTTACACTATATTTCTCGACCATCCTCAAAGGAAATATATATTTATATAAAATAAGTTTTCTTTTTTAATAATTTAAAACAACATAGGTTATTCAAATACAAGAATATTTATTATTTTAATGATAAATAATAAATATTCTTGTATTTGAATAACCTATGTTGTTTTAAATTTAATATATATATATATATATATATATATATATATATATATATATATATATAACCCGTTTTTTGGTACCGAGGATTGTAGCTTTGCAACAAGGTTCTGATAATTGTATTCAAAGTTAAAAAAATTTATTCTGTTTAGAGTTTGTTTTGAGTTAGTTATTACAAATTCAACAAGTTTTTTACCAACAAAATCACAGTGTTATTATTTTGTTAAAAATTCTATTGTTAATATATGATCCTCAACAATTTATATTCCATATTAATATAATTACTCATTTTTATTTTAACTGCTACTAAAAGTTCGTGTTAAGACTTTAATAAGGTTTTAAGGAATATGATACTACATGATTTTGTGAACTATGTCCAACCCATTGCCACTTATATACTTCAATATACATTTATGTACTTTAATACACTCTTATATACTTTAATATACACCTATATACTTTAATATACACTTACATATACTAATATATAGGCCTACTTATATACTTGAATATACACCTATATACTTTAATATACACTTACATATGTTAATATATAGGCCTACTTATATACTTTAGTATACACCTATATACTTTAATATACACTTACATATATTAATATATAGGCCTACTTATATACTTTAGTATACACCTATATACTTTAATATACACTTACACATATTAATATATAGGCCTACTTATATACTTGAATATACACCTATATACTATAATAAACACTTACATATATTAATATATAGGCGTACTTATATACTTTAATTTACACCATGTACTTTAATATACACTTATATAATTCAATATGCATTTATATATTTTAATATAAACTTATATACGTCAATAATCACTTACATACTCAATATGTATACTTCAGTACACACTTGTGAGAGTATATACACTTCATAAATATACACTTTACCCTCTCGAGGATGCAAGATATCATTTTTCAGGCTAATAACTTCGTTGTTTATTTAAATTGATTGATTATTGAGATAATATTTAAAATATTTAACTTTATTAGCGGGAATAGCAATATACAAATATGATATGCAAACTTATGGCAAGGGTAAGATCCATATTTTCAATACACCATTTATTTACCTATAATATTGACTAAAAATATGCGTAAACTAATTTTATTCTTGTCTTAAAACCAGATTTAATCACTGGAATGTACAATTTGTATCTGTGGATAGTAAAAATGTAAAATGATACAGCTAAACTTGTGTGTTAGTGGTAATAAGAAATATATTCAACTGCAATATACAATCGGTAGTGCAAACGAGTTTACTTAATCTTAGGCGAATACTTTTATTGGCAACATCATTCCTTGTGTTATTTTGATATAGACTACCTATAACGCTTCTGTCAGCTCAAGCAATAAAAAGTAGTTTATCTCTGATTTACCTCTCTCGTACAATCATTGCTCTATCCCTAAAGGCAAGCCTATAAAAGGTTTATCACAAACGTGTAAGTGCTTTGTAAACTAGATGACGAACATTCACTATGCTGATTAAAATCATCGAAAATCAATATAAATACTCTTTATCAAATTCATTTAAAAATTATTTTAGAAAATAAATTTTATTCAAACACTATAATTTAACGTTCAATAGTAAAAATATGAAGTTAATGTAAAATAAATTCACTATTGTGACCTTACGTTACTATTTTATTATGATCTAAGATGATGTTTCTTCAATGATGTGTTGTGTGTTTGTTTTTTAAAGTTATGAGGTTTTTTAATCAATCAACAATCGAAAAAATACTTATATAAACTAAATAGTTAACACAGAGTTATGTTTATTAGTGGTGTACGTTTTTCTACAACATAGATGACTTCCTCATATTCATTATTCCACTTAGTGGGGTAATTTCGTTGCAGAACACACATGTTAACTAATGAGTTAGCATAAGTTAACCTTATTGAGTTAACATAAGTGACTATAAACTTATACTCAATAGTGTATAGTAAACTGAGAACTACTCCTTGGATAAACATACAGACAAGCTTCCATAATATCCAAAGAATAGCGAAATAATATCAAGTGTTAGAAATTAAATGAAAAGGAAACCGAATTCAAATCACAAGGATCGTTTGACTCTGAAACTTCTTATTTTCGATTTAAAAGATCTAAATAGCTCGTTCAATACGCTCTAGACATTTTTCAAAATATTTACATCCATAATATTTTAAAATTTGTCCGCGTTTTAAAATATTTTTGTTCACATTGATTTTTTCAATGTCTTACAAATGTTTCACAAAACCAAGTTGTGACTTTCAAAATGGGAATAATTTCTAGACCATTACGTATTTCTAAGATGGCTGAGTGGAAACACAGGTGTGGTACAAGAACTAAACATCTAATACCCATTTACCAAACTGTAGTAATAATATATTTTGTAAGTAAGGAATAAGGATCAATTGTATTTATTGTAGAGGAGAATAGAGTTTAACGACAATTAACATCTGTTCTTCTTGTGCCTTCCATTACTCGGATCTTGGGAGTTATTTCTCTATCGTAACCTAATCAACTTCCGTTCATAATAACTGTAATGACGAAGAGTTGAACTAATTCCATAAATGTTTCAACCACAAAGTCCTTTCCCCCTTGGTTGATGTTTTCCCTTTAATGATTAAATCAGTCTGTACTTTGCCTGCGTCTCATGATATGTTAAAATATTCCAATTTTCGTATTTTATAATTATTAATATTTTTTTATTCCATTTTCCATTATATGTAGGACATTTTTATGTACTTATATATGTAGCTGATTCTGTAGTAGGTTCACATTTCAAGCGCCTCTGGATAGTGTACATGATTATATAGACCTACAATATAAAAGCTCGTAGGTTGGCCAGGATTTTCTGGTCTACATATACCTACAATATAAGCCCCATATAGGGGACATACCCAACCCACACTATATCCTTTTTTTTAAATTTTCAAACAATAAAATATGTATAAAACGATAGGAAAATTATATAATTAATATATCTCTATTTTTTTAAAACACTTTACAGTACATAAAATTATTTTCAAACATAATTTATTTACTTTCCGCAACTTGGATTATAAACCAAACAATTAAGTAAAAACACACTGGGAGAGCCGAACAAGCGATTTTACTTTCCCTTTAGTTTAGAATTTCCCTTTCACATGAATATGTTTCTCTCTAGTTTAAAGTTAATCAATTTACAGACCCGTTTTATTCTAAAAATTAATGATCCGGATTATTGAACCCCTTCAAAAATTAGTGTGCGCGACTCGTAGCTTAAGTTACAACTCCAATGTAAAATCTCCAAACCTTTAACAACACGCGGGTGAATCATCACAGATTTATAGCTCGTAACGCAGTTAATCATTATAATGTAACGAATTATTCATTTAAAAAACTACTTTTTTCAATGTAGCATTTTATTTGCTGAGAGTAATTCAGTCCACAGTCCAAAATTCCCCAAGTTAAATTGCGGACCACGTAACCGTGCACTTGGCCTTGAGAGAACGCAGTAGGTGAGATGGGAAATAAAGGGCCACTTTCCTACAAACATGATAAGCACTATCAAAACACTGACTTATATGAGACGGGCGATATTACATAAATTATATGTGTAGACATATCGGATTCAAAAGCTGTTGATTTATCAAAAGTTCTGAATATGTATTCTCGGTAACATGGTTCGGCACTATACTTCGACTCCATTATTATTATTCTACCAAAATCAAAACACCACATGTAGGAAGAAAAGTTATAGTAAATGATAGAACATACAAAATAGAAACTCATTGAATACACTACTCATGAACAGTGACACGGTGCGAAAAAGATAACCAAAAGAGAATAAAATAGAATAGATAGCTAGGGTAGAGTTGTGTAATACAAACTTTGTTAAGGAAATCTATAGATACAGTTAGGACTACATGATTTTGCTCGACTCGTACCAGCAAGGTACTAATATTTTTCAAAAAGTATACTATAATATTCTGTGAGGTAGAAATATACGATTCAAAAAAGTTATAATTTTACTTCTTCTGCAATAAGGAAATTCTAAAGATGATATATGACATTATTCGTGTATTTGTAACAGGAACGTACTCCAAATTAAACTGTCTTTATTGTTTACATGTATTTTTTTCTAAATCGAAAGTTAAATAGTTTGATAAATAATTTTCTTAATAATTAGTAAACTCCAGCTTTTGTTGCTTGCAAACAATACTTCTCCACCGAGTTAAACCAATACTGCACTAATACGGGTCTACTTAAAAAGTTTCTGAGAATTGTTGAGATATAAAGCCTCGAACAATGGGATTATACTTGAGCACTTGTGCAGAGCTTGTAGCTTTTCAAAGCCTCGGTAAAAAGAATTTTAGTCTTTCTAACACAATATATTTTTTAACCATAGAGTTTTTCTTAATATTAGAAAATCTTTTAATAATAAATAGGTTATTAATTTTTCTGTATATCTTGTAAAAAAAGATTGTTTACATAGTTTCTATGTTGGAAGTACATACCTCACTTCTTAAAAGGAAATAACTAAATAAATATTTTTTACGTTTGTTTTTGATACTGTACAAATTATTAATTTAAATCCACACAGAATTTTGAATCTTAGCGAAATTCAAAATAAAAAAAAATAATTATATTACATTATTTATTTATTTTTAACCTTACTTCATCACTTTTTGAATAGGCCTCTAATATGATCACGCTTAATGATATAATTGCTGTCTTGATGAGGACTTCAAAAATATTTAATATTTTATGCAAAATATGAAGTAATAATGTGGGGTTTGATGTTGATTTAGGCATCAGCATGACTAAAATTCATTCATGTCAGATTTTTTTCTTAGTAAAATAAATGAATTTTCTTCGATGGTAATGAATAAACTTACGAGTAGGTACGTGGAATTTAATTACAAACTTGTCTAAAGGAGATTATCATTTTCTAGCCATGTTTATCGAAACACACCGAAATGAAATCATATAAAAACATATCTGGAGAAGTGAAAGTCTTTCAAATATACTACTCATTTTACTTTCCTTCAATAAACTAAATTATATAATTGAAATTATGTATTCAATATTTAAACGACGGTTTATTAAAAGTATATTCCTAAATTTAGTGTACGAAAATGGTTTAGAATACAGTATATTTGTTTAAAATATGTCTAAATATATATTTTGTCGTCTAATTGAAGCCTGCTTCTTATATTTTCTAAATTAAAAAAAATTCATCTGTTTTGTGGTAAAACTAGACAAATAATGCATCGATTCTGATCTTTTGTTTTTGTATAAATTGTTTGAAATTACAAACGTTTAAATATATCAAACTACAAAATTGTGAATAAAATTTTAATAAAAACAAACATAGCCTCAATTTACAAACATATGAAACTGCGTATACTGAATGTTTCTTTGTTATACCGAAAAATATTTTATACTAGATCTACATTAATTTAATATTGCCTATATCTCTTTACTTACAAAGTATCCCTTTGGAATATATTTTGTTATAAAAAATCTCGTAAAGCTAAAATTCAATCCAAGAACCAATTATTACTCTGGAATTCAATTATCCAGAATCATACGTTATGAAAAAAAACCTTTTCTTTTATTTATAGGCCTATTACCAAACCTGTCCTAAACTAATTTTAAAAATACTTAACTAAATGAATACGTAATTGCTTACTTGCTAACGCGTTTCAAAACATTTGTTCCTTTTACGAAGCTAACCCTCTACTGGCGGCATCGGGTGTAAAGGCTCTAATGGGAATGGATTTATTACTGTGGAATGGGGTGGGTTGTGTTTCAAGACACGAGAGTGAGTCCCTGCATTCACCATGTGCTGCAAACAGACCAGTGCAGATGGGCGTCTACTCCTGTTGGTGCCGTGTCGCCAGGACTTCCTGCCCGTTACAGTGGCCTGCGAAGAGGACCTACAGTATCTCTTTGGCGAACTGCAGGAGAGCCTTCGCAGCGGATTCAGATGTGTCGTCACCGTCAGGACATCTAGGGTGACGACTCGGAGCGGCCAGTGCAAGGACTGCGGGACCGTTGGACATGCGTCCAAGCGGTACGGCGGCTGTCCCAAGCACGAGTCCCGGCCCCACCAGCAGAAGAGACAGAAACAGATGCCCGCGTCGAGAAGCGATCGCCAGGTCCTCGGGGGACCTCTAGCCTCCCCCGAGGTGCAGGACAACACATGCGGACAGGAGAGAGGCTGCGTCGTCGTCGTCGTCACCGCCGGATACTGTTACGGTATCCAAGAAGGTTACTCCCCCTCGTAAGAGGAACTACCGCAACACCGAGTACAGGGAGGATCCCGCTGCTGTGGCTACCGGCTGGGAGAGAGTATGGCGTCGCCGCCGACGGCCTAAGACCAAGCCGACCTTGTGGAGGAGCTCAAGAAGAAGTATCCTTTCTGGGACTCTGAGGAGGCGGACAAAATCAGCAACATGGTCCCGGACGACGAGCTCTCGTCCTCTTTTAAGGAAATTACTGAGCTCGTTCTTGCTCCGGGGGTTTACATCAAGGACCAAGATTTCGCTCAGGCTCACATCCAACTCTACGAGGAGGATATAAGGGATACCAAGGAAAAGGAGCTCCGCACTAAACGCCGGTGGCTGAACAAGCAGCGGGCATAGCGAAGGCAACGACGGAGAGAAGCGGAAGCAGCCTCCCTATTAAAATAAGATTTGCTGTATTAAAATAAAATTGTATTTTTTTGTTAAATATGTATGTCTTTGTAAAAATTTCTTGAAATAAATATTTGTAAAATTAGTTTAATCAGTGAATTCAAGATGATTACATCAAGCAACTGTCCTAAACGGTTACGTTTTTTGTGTATAGTTAGGTAAGAAGAATTTCTGTAAACGGCGCACAAAACACACATGTCCTCCCATAATACACTGTTTAATAAGATTACCTTGCTGGTTTATTTTGGGATTCTGTGACTCAAGACCGGGGAATATTATCAATAAATCGTTTAGTACGAAGTTACATTGCTTCAACAATATATTTATTTACTTGCGGACACATATTTATTCATTTACTTAATTACACATATAATTAATTTCCATTTTTAAGAATTAACAATTTTAAATACGCTATCATTTTTATTTTAAATTTTATCACTTATGAAATCTCTAAGCTTCTATCGTTTATTAAATTAAGTTAGATTTTACGTGTAATTTAAAATAAGTTAGTTTTAAAAGTAAGTTATTTTTCAGTATAATTTGCGTTAAAAGTAAATGTTAAGATATTAACTGCATATATTAGTACTCTATAAACCTCTTAACCCTTATTTTACCCTTAAGTATATTTCCAATACTCTTGAAGTCTTTGTAAGTTATATGCCGGCGGATGGTTATTTGGTAATCGAAATGTACATAAGGGTAAAATAGAAAAGTGTTGTGGTTAAAAGAGGTTTTTAAGTATTTATTATTAATATTCAACCACAGTGTATTTATAATAAATAGTCAATAACTGTAGAGTTTAAAATATAATTTATCATTAGAAGAGAGAGTGTATACAGTGTGACCTTGTGGGATCCGGAAGGTTGCCCCCGCTGCATTGGCAGTGAAAGAGAGATGCTAAAATTAAACTACACGCCAGACTAAAAGTCTTTTCGACTTCTGGATGCAGTTCATTGCTGGCCTTTTACCAACAATTCTAAGAAAATGTATGACATTTATTTTCTTGTTTATATAATTGTGATTTGTTTGAGTTTTACTTTATTTGCCATTGGTTTTGTAATAGATGTGCATACGTTTGTAGACTTTATGAACTTGAATGGAAGTAAAAGTAAAATTCAACGAACACTGAAATATTATAACACTGCAAAGTATTGTGGCCAAATACAAACCGCAGAAATAACCTCCGTATATATTCGTACGTCGCTCTATAACTTTAAAAACATATTGGTAACACGCGCGTAGGAATGAAATATATCTTAATATCTGGATTAATATCTTATAGATCCTAATTTAATTTTAGTATATGCTAGATAGTAAAAGGTTGAGAAGTTTAGTAAAATATTAAATTAGCAAGTTTTATGTATTGTGCCATTCATCCGAAAAGACTATTTATTACTATATAAAAGACGTCAGTTTCATTTTATTAATGTAACTAAAATCAGGTAAATTTGTAGCCTCTCTAACGATCCGACAGTACATTATCCCACGTTGCTGAAGATGCAGAAGGATTGATCTCGACGATGGAGTTGTTATCCGACATGCTCCCTAATTAAACATCCCTTAATTTTTAAATACATAATAACCTTACCAAAACATTGACATACACAAACACAAACTTCTTAAATCTCTCCTATAATTTTCCGTTAATTGCAACAATTTTTGCGGATTTCAAAACTACGGCCATAAAAAAGTCTCATAAAATTACTATTTTCTTACCGTTTTTATGAATATAGAATTTTTTAACTGTAAAAACAATGTATTATTTAAATGCATGCATATTTTTAAATTATTTAAAAATCCAATTTGAAATTAGTTTTTTTTTCAGAGCGAGCTTGAGTTTTTAAAAAGACCAAATTTTAAAAGAAACAAGTTACATATATATAGCTATTTAAATTCAAATATAAATTATAAAATACGTTTAACTAGTAATACCTTTAAACTTTCTTTACTGTTAGAAAAAGTAATTGTTAACGCATTTGCCACAAAATGTGATCTTTCACGGTTCGCTGGTATTGGCCTATGCTAGGTTACAATAAGAAGAGTAATTGCTCTTGGGTGAAATGTAATTTGTTAACTTCCAGAAACACATCGATAACTGACTCCTGTAATGGACAGAACAAATTATGCCTCCTCGATAATTACTGCTGCCTACACAAATTTAGTCACATTTTGGCCTCGTTTGGAAAGAAATAGATAGTTGAATTTATTTGTTTGTAAAGTATTAAACAAATACTTTATAAATTCATACATATATATAGAAGAAATATAAACATACACATCTTGATTTTATTTATATATATATATATATATATATATATATATATATATATATATATATATATATATACACACAGGGTAGAAATATTTCCATGTAGAAATATGTTCTACTCCACTGGTAGAAAACTTACTACTTTGATGTGCGTGCAAAACTCATATAAATTATTTTGTAATATTTTAAAAAAATCTGTTTATTATGTAGTAAAATAAAATGAGTTTTTCAAGTTCATTATAGACTATCAATTTGAATGTGATTTCTATAAAACTACCGCCATTGAATGTCTCCGCCCATTAAATGGAAAGAAGGGTTTGGATATGTAGATACGATAAATTTCCTTTTCTGAATATATAAATTCTTCCAGATAGCACATCGCATTCTTGTTAGAAGAACCTTGAGTTGGAAGGAGGTTCAAAACCTAGATAATGCAACTGATAACATAGATTTTATTATTTTTTCAACAAAGCATCGAACACGCGATGTTTACTAAATAGTTTAGAAATATTGGAAAACGTAAAATTCCAATTAAAAACTCTACAATAAGGTATCCTTGATTGTAGATTATATATTTATTTAGTGACAGGTAAATGTAATTTTATTTGCATATTAGAAACTTTTCAGAATGTATAAGAACATACAGAATTGCATGCAATCATAAAGGGCATTTTTTTATCAGATTATTCAACAATAGCCATTCTAATCGTGAAAAGTTTATGGATTTGATTCGTGTAACTTATTACTTATCAAACACGTCGGTGGTGCCAGAAATAATAAGGTACAAGATATTTATATAAATTTTTACCTTGAGCAATGCTGAGTCCTATTTAAATTTTCCAATCACGTTTCAGGTAATTTTTTTATCAGCAGGTTTTAGTAATAGTTGTTTTTCTCAAAACATTTTCAAAATAATAATCATTCGTTCAGTATGTCTCAGGCATTTTTTGTATATTTAATAACCCTATAAATATTTAGAGTGAAAAATCACCAAATAACTGAAGTAAATGAAAATGTTATTGTTTCATAATTTATTTCATTGGCGACGTTTCAGATATTAGTTTATTTTAATTATCATACCTAAGTACATAATAAACAAATTAGATCATGCATAAACTTTAATTACTACTAAAAACGACAATAACATTACTTATTACGTTTGGCAACACAATACACTCGTATATATATATATATATATATATATATATATATATATATATATATATATATATATAAAGAACTAAGTCAAAATACAAATACAAGAATTATAATTGAAATTGTAAATTCAATTATAATTCTTGTATTTGTATTTTGACTTAGTTTTTTAATAATACACAAGAATACATATTAGGATATATATATATATATATATATATATATATATATATATATATTAAATATGGTGATATGTTTTCTTGTTAACAAAAGTTAATAAATTAAAAATATTTCAAAAACAAGAATACTTTTAATGAATATATTTATTCAAAATTCAAAGCTTTTCGCCGATAAAATAGTACCAGCATCTTCTATATATATATATATATATATATATATATATATATATATATATGCGAGTCCTGATTGTTCGAGGTTTAGTTAATTTCAAGCCTATTACTATTTCAGGCTATTTTATTTATTTGAAAGGAAATTTAAATTATATCCTGTTAGACAATTCATCGTCGCATCCCGATGAAGATCAACTGTCCTCTGATGATATCCGTGCTTTATTTCTACACGCAAATGGTGCGAGCTTAATCCAGGCGATGGATCCGAGTGCTCTGGAATGTATGGGAAAATTAAGACGTTACCTTTTACAATCTGTCTTGGAAGTGACTGGAGGGAAGGAAAGCATTGTAGAATTATTAAAAGAAATTACAGTTAAGGACGTTGTGAACTGTATAACCAAATCTTGGAACGAAATAAAAGAAGAAATATTATGTAGGTCATGGATTAAAGTCCTGAATCATAATAAAACTGTTAATTCTGTCATTGATCCACAAGAAGAAAAAGATTGGACATCTCTTATCAAGAAATTTCGAGGTTGTGAAAATGCCAATGATACGGACGTACGCCAGAGGATGACTAAGGACGATAGTAACTAAGTAACAATAACACATGTTACAACTATTCAAGTGGTACATGAAGCTACTGAAGGCAGTGATGACGATAATAAAGATGAAGGTTCGACCGAAACAGTACAAGAAGGGAAAATTAGTCACCATAAGGGAGCGACCGCCTTGGAAACTGCCCTACACTACATTGAACAACAGTCAAGACACCTCGCCAACGGATGTGCTTCTGCTAAGACATCTACGCGAAACCGTAGAACGAAAACAATCTGATAAGAAAACGCAGAACACACATAGCAACTTTTTCCAAAAAAATGTAGCAATCGTGATGAACAATGTATTCTAAAGCAACATTAATTTATGTAAGTACTGTAATCAATACAGTTCTATAAACGAATTTTGTGGATTTTTACTATAGTATTAGGGTTTATTAGAACCGCTATTTTTTTAATGTACATGAACGTATTTCCATGTAACCCGAGCTTTCGTTAATGCGAGGTGTTCTCGGTCCCATCTACTTCGAATTATCGAGACGCTACAGTGTATATATATGTATATGAAATTCGTTTTCTTGTTTAATAATTTAAAACAACATAGGTTATTAAAATACAAGAATATTTATTAATTTATATTCAAAGCTTTTCGTTGGTAAACAGTACCAACATCATCAGGAATGAAAATTAGAATAATATTATTGTAATTTTCATTCCTGATGATGTTGGTACTGTTTACCAACGAAAAGCTTTGAATATAAATTAATAAATATTCTTGTATTTGAATAACCTATGTTGTTATAAATATATATATACATGTACATATACAAAGTGTTATAAACCCTCCACCACACTGAGTGTTAGTCAAAGGTATGAATAATTACTGTATTAACTAATATCAATACATTTTACGATACACAAGTCAGAAAATTAAAACTGTATTACAATGTTTTTTACTAGCCTGTTTTCAGTACAGAAATGAAATAAAATATTTATATTTAACTTTTTTTATTTACTTTATATTGCTATGGGTGTAAACATGAACTATAAGAATAAAATTATTCATGTAGGTTTCCCAATTTCTCATTCTGTTTCATAAAATACGATATTTACTTTAGTATTGTACTTAAAATACCTTTATCTTTTATTATTTATCTCGTACTCATAATGCTAAATTGCTGGCAATTAATACTGCATTGGTAAGCTGTCAATCTATCTGCGAATCGGGTATGTGTATTCTCACTGACTCGAAATCAGCCCTCCAAGTTCTAGCTTACCATACACTACGTCATACTCCTTTAGAGTTGCTGAGGAGGTTAATTGTGATATTGCACAATGTGGGAAAAGGATATTCTTCCAGTGAGCCCCTGCTCATTGCAGGTTGAAAGGGAATGAGGAAGCTGATAAAGTAGCAAAATTTGCATCAGCAATGCAACCTGCTGACCGAGAGATATACTCCCTCTTACACTGTCAAAAGTCTGCAGAGCGATTTTACAGGAGAAAGTGGACTGAGGAATTGTCACGATGTCCTGTCGGTCGATCTTTATTTAACTTTCGGAATGAATCGGCAAAAGAATACATGTATAGAGGAATCGAGAGAAATCTATGTACTTTCGCTGCCAGAGCTTGGACTGGATACATTTTAACCCAGCCCTACCTTTACCGGTTCAATTTAGCGGCATCACCAGGATGCACCCTATGCCAAAGTGGAGAAGAAAACCTGGAGCACATCCTCATTAAGTGCTGTTATCCAACTCTGGCCAGGGACATTTTAAGGGCAGATGGTTTGGACATAATACCTTACTCACAAACAAAAATTATTGGAACTCTGCGATGAAAATTTATCATGGCCATCGGGCCATCGGCTTTAATTGAAGCTGGACGCCTGCTGGTAGAAGTAAGTAATTGCGTACTCACTACTAAGTGATTTTTTTTTTAACATTTCATTATTTTTTCTCAAGATCATTCCTCATTCCTTTAAGTTAGAAATTCCTGAATATTGTAATAATAAGTTTAAATAATAAAATTCAACTCTATAACCCTATTATAGTTGTATTCGTATTTTCAATTGATGTTATTTGGTGGCAATTTTTATTTTAATACAGGTTTACAAATATTTATTCATTAATTAAATTTTAAAAAGTTGTTTCCTCAGTCTGATTCGAACTAAATAACTACATGTTTGAAATCCAGCAGTTTGACATTGAGCCAACTTTCCGATAGCTAGAAAATTATTACTTAAAGATGTATATGAAATTATTAGAGAAAAGCTCCTTGGAATAATAAAGCATTACAAGATATAGATAGAATGAGAAATTATAGACCACTATCAGCTTCATAAATTAGAAACAAAAAAAGAGAGCGAATAAATAGTAACAAACAAAAATAATGCACCAACAGCATGTACTGTATAGAGAAGGATATGCAAAATTGAATGAAAATTCGCTTTCTATTTTGATACTTAATATTGTGATTCTGTCATAAGTATATAGGCCTACATATTTGTATTGATTGTAATTATAAAATAAAATTGAGGTAACTAAAATAAAATTTTTCTTCTTGACCCCAACAATAATTTTTTTCTTGAATTGTCCTTTTTATAAATGTTATATTAATTGTCTTTTTATACTGATATACAACATTTGTTTTTCATCCTTGATACCGTTTCTGCCAAGTCACTATTCTACGGTCCTCATGATCATTCCACACTCCGTAATAGGTATGACAGTATAGAGTAATAAAAACAATTATTATTACTTATAATAATTGTAAACATAATAAAATTCCGTCGTAGAACTGACCGACAGAAATTACTATGGAAATATAAATAGATTAATATATTTATTAAGTATCAAAAATATTTAAAGATAACATTTCAACATATTAATGTACAATAAATAGAGTAACATAAACTACGTGTAAAAACAGTTGTTCTACAACATAAGCTTTAAAATAAAATCAGCTCTTAATAAAATCATGTTGCCACCTATTTACTTTAAATACTGTATAAATGTCGTTGTGTTGGAGCGTATCGTGTCATCATATCGCAAAACACACACAGTCAGGCCTGCTACAAGAAATAGTTATTTCAATAAAAAGCCTTAATAAATGTAACAGATTAGTATTTCTTAGGATGTGGATAAGAAAATTGTCCAAATAAAATACAAGCAATAAAAAAACGAACAAATCGTTTCACATTTAAACTTTTGTGCAATCAGTAAAATTCTATTACAAACACTATTCACACAGGCCTTGTATACATTTCACGTATGACGTCACACTTATACAAAAATCATGTCAAAGTACTATTTAAAATTTTCAATCATTTAAAATTTCACATAATCATTTTTTTTTGTTTTGTTTTAATAGTTATAAATTGATAATAAATCGACGATAAACATTTTTACACAGTAAATAAATCAGCTTTTAAGTTTTTAATTGATAAGTTTAAAAATGACCTCTAACAAGTTTTACTCTTACTTGACACTGGGTTTTCTTTAAACCTGTGTGTGTCTAACATCAGCCACGGAACAGTGTTGAATATCGGAAAACACTGACTACAAATTGACAATTTAGAACCGATAGGCTTGTATCGAAAGCCTCGCTGGTGCGAAGGAGATGTTTTGTAAAATAGCTTTCACTAATGAGTTATTTATCTTGCATATCATTTTTGTCCCCTCAAAACCATTTCGAGCCTGTAAGGCGATACATAATTTTTATATTAACGAATTTTCAACAGAATGCAACAATTACATCGGTTTATTTATAAATTTAATTTTACATTTAGCTTCATTTGTCTCATATTTTACAATATTTAGAATTTCAACTTGAAACCTTTAACAAAGCTACGTTCCACCAAATATCATGTCAGTTGCAAATAAAATTAGTTACCTTAATGTAATACTAAGTTGTAGGTAGTTTAATCCAAATTCTAGAGAGGCTTGGTTTATTAATGTAAATTATATGAGCTTATAGACCTAGAAAGTAATCTGGATTTGATTTTAAAGCAATAAGCTTAAATTGCTATAGGCTTTAATCGTCAATAGTTGAAGGTTTGTAAATACTTAAATTGAGGACATGAATTTCCCCTGGTGCGATACAATATACGAAGATCCAAGCGTATTGGCGAATAGACAGTTTAATACTTCTTTAAATCTTATTATTACTTAGATTCATTCTTAGTAATAAATTTTTTCGGTTAATATTTTATATAGTTTTAAGAATGGCTACCACGCAAATTCGAAGAACAGAAAACGTATGTAAATATAGAGGGCTATAGGTAGAATCATTGAATCAACGCGTATCTGAAGAATATATGACTCATTATTTAATGGGGCCAAAAAGAAATGTGCATCACTTACAAACTCATCTAAAAATAAAAATAAGGAATGATAAAGGAATGATAGAATTAAGAAGGACTACGAAAATAACATAATCATCTATGACTGTGGATAGGATGAAATTTTCGTTGATCTTTGCAGCGATAGGCCATCGCGTGGCTAGTATCGTTACTTGAAGCAGTCCGGGTGTATTCCGTGATAAATAGAAATGTCTTCTCACTACCCGGTTCTTGAGACCAAACTTAGTAGGCTAATTTCGTTAAGAGCTAGGTTAAAAAGGGAGATTGAGTGAATAAAATTTAAGAGAGCTTCTTTAAGTGAAAAAATGGAATATTTTATTATTATATTTGATATAATAAAAGCTAATTAAATTATGGAGCAAAAGAAATATGACTTATTATTAAAATTATATTTAAAGTTAGATAAGATTTCTATATCTTTAGACTTTAGAATACTGTACGACAAAGCTCTTTCCGCATTGTTTATCTTACTTCCAAAAATACTGTTGCAGTGTGAACGACTCGAGATGTAAACACTGTCACTGGCTCCTCACATATTCAAAGATCTGCGTTTAGTTTCTCCCCCTTTTCAGGCAGAGGAAGTAATTGTTGTTAAATTTATGACAGTACCTTGTTCCTTGAGAACGTGCTTGATTTCCCTTTCAGCAATAACAATAACTAGAGTCCAGAAACAGAATAGGAGGGGCAAATTTTTTACTAGAGTAACTTGGTTCGTATCCGAGTCCTACCGTGTCACAGATCGTATGGTGTCACAAAAAACATCCCCGTATGGTTAAGGCGATCAACCATTATGCAATCAACACTCTATTACCGTCTACGAAGGACTCTTAATATAAGAGGGTAAAACTAAGGTGGGATGTAGAACCCTCTGATAGAGGATGAGGGATCATATTACTAAGTGTAGAGGGAAGATGAGTGCCTAAAATAAACCTACTCTTTATGGAGGTCATGAAAAGGTGTCTACCATTTACACCCCTTAGTAAGAATTAAGACAGAAAGTGGTATACATAATTAAGTATGCCTGAGGAATGGACATAATTACCATGGTACTAGGAAAACGGAAAATAATGGTATCGCTTGGTCAGGGCTGCATTCCTGGAGTAGACCTGCTCTAAACCGGGGTGAAGAAAGTTACCTACTCACTACTCGGGCTATACGAAAGTATAAACTTAGTACGCCATTTAAAAAAAAAAATAGATAAACATTTGCAAAAACAAGACAACAAAAAAGATTATTATTAAAACGTTCAAAACATGTTAGACAAGATGGCATTTTATTTGTTTCAAATACTTTGAAAACGTAAAAAAACCTATTTGTATTAAAGAATGACAAACTCAACGGGCACAGAAATCAGGGTCGACGAAACCAAATGGCGATCGAAACAATCACCCTAAGCGCTGCTGCAAGGGTAAAATAGAACATCAAAATTTGAAAAACGTTAGATGTACATAGACTATTTTTTTAAAGTTAGGTATAACTGAATTGTGTATATTACGAGATAAAAAAAGAAAATACAGCAACGCAAGTTTGCTAACGAGCTGTTGGACGCGATGCGGTTTGGAACTTGTCCAATCCACGTCCCCTAAAGTTGCATCGCTCATTGTGTGTTTAACCCCGTTATGTTTACATATATTTCATAGCGTCGCACGCTGTGTTTGTGTTTGGGTCCTTACAGATAGGTAGAATGTTGAGTGGTTGCACATGGAATTGGACGCCAACAAACTACGCGACGCCCATGACAGAAATAAACCACCTTTTGTAGTCTATAATAAGCCAACAAAGGAAATAAAACAACGCATAAATTAAAACCCTCATAAAATCAACTAGACAGTAAAGAAGAAGTTAAATCGAAGAGTCGAAATATAATATTCACGACCCTTCGACTCAAGTGCTTTGTTTGCTCGTTCTACCGTCTCCACTGATAATTCTCTTCACTTAGAATCTTCATAATCACTGATAGAATCTTCACGCTATCACTAAACTAATAACATTTTACAAATGTAGTCGACCGTATGAATTAGACGCTTATAATCAGTCCAATTTTATAACTACACAAGGCTGATAGATAATTGTGAGTTTTAGCGGCCACCTGAGATATATATTGAAAATATTTTTGCACTAAAACTTTTTATTTAATTTTACTCGGAAAGTTATTTTTTATCAATTTAAAGTTGGGTAAAAATTTCATTAAGTTGTGCATCGGCCGCAGAGAGATAAGGTGACGTCACAACTGTAGTTGGTGTTTTAGCAATCTAAAGTTTATGAATCAAAAACATTTGAATCTATATTGATAACTATTACTTTTGTTATTGCCAGGGAAGGTTAATTTTATGTATCTATATTGAAATATACTTATGAAGTATCCAGTTGGGATTAATTTGGTTCTAATTTTATAAATGTAGCCAGGTAATGTATACAATTACAACCAAATCTTTCCTGACAGGACACTTTTTAGGTATATTTTAATATAAGTATATAGTCATGTATGAATTTAAAACCAAATATATCCTAACTGGAGAATTTATAAGTATATTTAAATATGCATATGCAAAATCCATAAAAGTTAAGCCAAAACGTTGTTTCTCAAATATCTACACACGTAAGGTATGCGTGACGTCACTGTATCACTCCGCGGCCGATGCTCAACTTAATGCTCCAAACTGAATTTTTTTTCCTAACATTTAAATTAATAAAAAATTAATTTCCAAGTAAAATTGTTTAAAATTTCTTGAGGTTGGTACCCATTACAGGTTGGTAAGTTAGAACTGACTAAGACGTGCGTATACTCTTCAGGCTTGAACTTATTCAGTTTTACTACCATACTTATACGCTCCCATACAACACTTTCTGGCATCGACGAAACTATACCCATTCAAAATATTAGCATCTTTCCTTTTACTTCAAGATAGATTTAGAGTTTTTTGAAATAAATATCTTTCAATATCTTATCGTAACCACCCGTATCCGCTTCCTTGGGATTTGTTGGATGTAAACTACAATAAAAGTAGCTTATAGTTTTCTAAAACTACCTACGTGTATCTATATCTACGTGTACTACCTATATCTTTTACAAACTCTCCCCTGTGACTTAATTATTCTACATATATTATTCAAGAGTATCGGAAAATTCTAAGCATCAGAGAAAAATAATTTAGAAATATTAACCAAAAGATCGAAGATTCAGATATGAACCTTAGACTATTAGCTGATGTTCAACAAATCAAAAAGATTTTAAACAATCAAGAAGATATTAAAAAACATTCGTAAAGGATCAAGGTTTTCCTGAAGTGATAAGGAGGCAGAAACGTCATATAGTAAGTACACTTGAATCATACAATCAAGAGCAGAAAAGATATACTTCCTTAGAGGTGTATAAAAGACAAATATTGAGAGAGGCTACGGAAAAAATAAATGACTGTAACATTAAAGAAGGAGAAGAGAGCTGAAATCTAACATGGAGAATACAAAAAGAACGTAACAAAGATATAATGATGACAGAGAATCTGGTAAACCTTTACAATAAATAATTTCCTTGTAAGCATATATTTGTAATGTATTATATTACAAATAATATAAAGTCGCCAAAACATTTTTACCTTTAATGTTATATATTTTTTTAATTAAAATTGATAAAAATGACACTCACTACCAAATAAATGTTGCTATTTAAATTATTGATAATTTTTTATTTTTAAAAACTAATATCAATGTTTATAGGTGAATTAAATTTAATAAAACTTAATAACTAAAATTTAAATCTTTAAAGGGAATCAGTGCTTTTCTGTTGTTAATTGAGGCTTAATCTTATTACTTGTACTTATTCTCAACTAACCCATAAAGTTTGTAAAAGAAATGTCGCCAATATCCATACACCTTTCATTAGCAGAAACGAATAATTAAGTGTCCCAGTAAATGATGCCTTTAGTGGCCCTACACAGTAAAACAATTAATTGTCCTGTTTAAGGAAAGAGCTAATATAAATTGCTACACTATTAAACGGTTGTGCTAACTTGTCAGCTACTTGAGCAAATTGCTTTCCCATGTCACATGCATATTCAATGCATGTCTGAAACAGAATATGGTTTAGTAGAATATATATATATATATATATATATATATATATATATATATATATATATATATATATATATATGAAATTAAAAATATTTCAAAAACAAGAATACTTTTAATGAATATATTTATTCAGAACTTTTCGCCGATAAAATAGTAGCAGCATCTTCAGGAAAATAATTATCTAATCTTAGATAAAATAATTATCTAAAAATAATTAGATAATTATTTTCCTGAAGATGCTGGTACTATTTTATCGGCGAAAAGCTTTGAATAAATATATTCATTCAAAGTATTCTTGTTTTTGAAATATTTTTATTTTATTAACTATATTACAAGAAAACATATCACCATATTTAATAGATTTATATACATATATATATATATATATATATATATATTTATATATATATATATATATATATATATATATATATATATATATATATATACACACATATATATATATATATATATATATATATATATATATATATATATATTCAGGTCAACAGAAAAAATACAATAAAAATGTAAATTATTTAAACAAAGTTAAAGACATACATATTTTTGTTTAGAGCTGATAAAAAAAACTTACGGTATATAATAGAACGTACCTTAAACATTTCTCTTTATGTTACACTGCTACAAATTACACGGTACTTATTACATTTTTTACAAGATGTATATGTAGAAAACTTAAACATAAAAATCAAATTATTAAAAGGAATTCAAGTTTTGTTTAGGGCATTTTAGTATTGTATTAAAAAAACGAATAATTAGGCGTTAACATTATGAGATATTTAATCACTTTAATTTTGTAATGACAGTTTAAACGCATAATAATAACTGTGTCCATAGTGTTACAATCACAACTATGTATAATGAATTTGTACACAAAAGCAATCATAAATATTTTCATTTGCTTACAGCAAGTACAAATATGTATGCACAGTGCGAGTGTGTTACCTGTTTTCTTAATAAATAAAACTGTTTGAATTCCATGATTTTTAAAAATTAAACCTAAATAACCAGATTTAAATAACCGAAATAAAATAATTATCAATTGTTGCATTAGAATTATCCAGTTATCCAAAATTTAAATCGCACAGTTGTCTGTTATGTAAAGTACCAAGATAAAGAAAAATACTTACAAAGAAAAAACGTTGGATTGGGAATTTCGTTTTGTGGTTACAAATATTTCACCTGATAGCATCGTGAAATTAAATCCATTGCCAAAAATAGAAGGGCTGTGGTTATAACGGGCAGATGAGCGTTATCAGTTTGGTGGTAGGGTAAACTTCCTTTCTGCCATGTAAATGCTGACAGATATAAAACAACTTGTTCAAAAATAGTAGTATTGAATATACGAAAATATTTATATATTTTTTATGACAACTTTCCCGTTTTATTAATAATTTATTACAAATTACCATGAACAATCGATTTATTTATTAGATATATAATTATATATATATTTCAATCAACATAGTTCATAGCTATTCTCATCTTCTAGAATCATCACCTTTAGCTACTGGCGAACTACAATTATAAATGCAGTCTAAATACAAGATAAAAACGTTTGCACGTTTAATTGCATAACACAATATTGGCATTTTAACTTTAAAACTATAAAGCTGGCTTGGATGAGAATCGCCTTTTTTTATTTAGATAATGTTGCGCCTAGCAATATGATCTATCGAAGCTCTGATTCTTTGTGAATTGGTCTCGTAAGTTGTGTTCGTACTAGTAACGTCCCAGGATATGTTTCATATTGGCCATGTCGCAGGATATGTTCATACTTACACTTCCCAGGATGTGCTCGTAGTCCCAAGTCCCAGAACTGATCGTACAGTACTTATCACGTCCCAGGATATGTTCATATTTGCCACGTCCTAGAATGTGTTCGTACTAGTAACGTCCCAGGATAGGTTTCATATTGGCCATGTCGCAGGATATGTTCATACTTACACTTCCCAGGATGTGCTCGTAGTCCCAAGTCCCAGAACTGATCGTACTTGTCACGTCCCCAGATATCTTCATATTTGCCACGTCCTACAATGAGTTTGTACTAGTCACGTCCCAGGATATGTTCATATTTGCCAAGTCCCAGAATGTGTTCGTACTGATAACGTACCTGGATATATTCATATTTGTCACGAGCAGAACGTGTTCGTACTAGTCATGTCTCAGGATGTGTTCATATTTGCCACGTCCCGGAATGAGTTCGAAGTTTTCACGTCCCTGGTCTTGTTCGCATTTGTCACATCACATGATACATTCATATTTGCCAAGTCCCAGAATATGATCGTACTGGTCATGTCCCATGATATGCTTATATTTGTTACGTTTCATAATGGATTTGAACTAATCACGTCCCTGGTTATGTTCACTTTTGTCACGTCACATGATACATTCATATTTGCCAAGTCCCAGAATATGATCGTACTGGTCATGTCCCATGATATGCTTATATTTGCTACGTTTCATAATGGATTTGAACTAATCACGTCCCTGGTTATGTTCACATTTGTCACGTCACATGATACATTCATATTTGCCAAGTCCCAGAATATGATCATACTGGTCATGTCCCATGATATGCTTATATTTCCTACGTTTCATAATGGATTTGAACTAATCACGTCCCTGGTTATGTTCACATTTGTCACGTCACATGATACATTCATATTTGCCAAGTCCCAGAATATGATCGTACTGGTCATGTAACATGATATGCTTATATTTCCTACGTTTCATAATGGATTTGAACTAATCACGTCCCTGGTTATGTTCACATTTGTCACGTCACATGATACATTCATATTTGCCAAGTCCCAGAATATGATCGTACTGGTCATGTCCCATGATATGCTTATATTTGCTACGTTTCATAATGGATTTGAACTAATCACGTCCCTGGTTATGTTCACATTTATCACGTCACATGATACATTCATATTTGCCAAGTCCCAGAATATGATCGTACTGGTCATGTCCCATGATATGCTTATATTTCCTACGTTTCATAATGGATTTGAACTAATCACGTCCCTGGTTATGTTCACATTTGTCACGTCACATGATACATTCATATTTGCCAAGTCCCAGAATATGATCGTACTGGTCATGTAACATGATATGCTTATATTTCCTACGTTTCATAATGGATTTGAACTAATCACGTCCCTGGTTATGTTCACATTTGTCACGTCACATGATACATTCATATTTGCCAAGTCCCAGAATATGATCGTACTGGTCATGTCCCATGATATGCTTATATTTGCTACGTTTCATAATGGATTTGAACTAATCACGTCCCTGGTTATGTTCACATTTGTCACGTCACATGATACATTCATATTTGCCAAGTCCCAGAATATGATCGTACTGGTCATGTCCCATGATATGCTTATATTTGCTATGTTTCATAATAGATTTGAACTAATCACGTCCCTGGTTATGTTCACATTTGTCACGTCACATGATACATTCATATTTGCCAAGTCCCAGAATATGATCGTACTGGTCATGTCCCATGATATGCTTATATTTGCTATGTTTCATAATAGATTTGAACTAATCGCGTCCCTGGTTATGTTCACATTTGTCACGTCACATGATACATTCATATTTGCCCAAGTCCCAGAATATGATCGTACTGGTCATGCCCCATGATATGCTTGTATTTGCTACGTTTCATAATGGATTTGAACTAATCACGTCCCTGGTTATGTTCACATTTGTCACGTCACATGATACATTCATATTTGCCAAGTCCCAGAATATGATCGTACTGGTCATGTCCCATGATATGCTTATATTTGCTATGTTTCATAATGGATTTGAACTAATCACGTCCCTGGTTATGTTCACATTTGTCACGTCACATGATACATTCATATTTGCCAAGTCCCAGAATATGATCGTACTGGTCATGTCCCATGATATGCTTATATTTGCTATGTTTCATAATAGATTTGAACTAATCGCGTCCCTGGTTATGTTCACATTTGTCACGTCACATGATACATTCATATTTGCCCAAGTCCCAGAATATGATCGTACTGGTCATGCCCCATGATATGCTTGTATTTGCTACGTTTCATAATGGATTTGAACTAATCACGTCCCTGGTTATGTTCACATTTGTCACGTCACATGATACATTCATATTTGCCAAGTCCCAGAATATGATCGTACTGGTCATGTCCTATGATATGCTTATATTTTCTACGTTTCATAATGGATTTGAACTAATCACGTCCCTGGTTATGTTCACATTTGTCAAGTACCATTTATGAACAGTAGTTAGAATAAAGCATATGCCGGTACATAAAAAATGCCGGTACATATAATAAGGGTCATAGCAAACACGAAGGAAACAGAAAGATGTATTGAGTTTGGAATATATTTGTATATTGTAAAATACAGTAAATATACAGCATATATATGTATAATTGACCTTTAAGAATGCGGTAAGCTATACAAGCTAACTGAAGCTCAAGAACCACTATACAAATATAATTTAAGAAACTCACTATGTACACAATAAATTATACAAAGAAAGCATGAATTGAAAAGAAGCTTTAATAAAATATCACTTGAGGCTCGAAAGTTTCCTTGTTTTAAGGACAAAGATAAAAATTTTTGCCTCGACAATTTTAATTGTGTCGGCCTTTGAAAATAACTAGTTTTTTTATCTCTGTTTCAATAGGCCATAATTGTATTGTAAATTGCTAGACGATTATAACCAAATTTGATTTTTCCTCAGGAAAAAATTATTTAAATGAAGTTGTTTAGAAATTTATATTTGTTTTCTGTGTTCTTTTAATGCATACAATTCCTATAAAATATACCGTGTATATTTTTATGTATAGGGTGTTTGTTTTATCTAATCTCTTTCTTGATAATTAAATGTTTAAAAAAATGTCTAGTAAGACTGTAAACAAATTGAAAACAAAATTTTAATATACGCAATTAAAACCTGGTGAATAGGGAATGGCTCAAGTTAGGCAGCTCTACACTATACCTTCTGAATTTTAAAAAAAGGAATCATTATTATCCTTGAAACTTTAGGTCAAAAAAAGTATATTTTTTATGAATACCTTCTGCTAAAGCATAAGGAGCAATAATCTACATCTGAAGAGGCTGTAGTTGAGTTTTAGTCAGTGTTAATAATCACTTACAGACATCGTAAGGCCTATATCACTTAAAGTTATTTATGTATAAATGTTAATTCACGAATTATGTTTTAAAACACAAACTAAAGTTGTCCATGATATTGATTAAAATGATATATTTAACCTAGTAGAATTTATCATAAAAGTTTTAATACATTTTAAAATTCTTTTGAGTTTCTTTTAATAGGAAAGAAACATAAAAATATTCTTCAATATTTTAGAAAACAACATATCTATTTTATACTCCTTTCAAAAAAACTCAATGTTGAAGCCCTCGTTTAAATTTCTTTGGGAAAATATAAAGTCTTCTTTATATTCGCCAACAGGTTTCTAAAGTTTTTTTAATATTTTATAAACTTGAAAATATATTTTGTATTATTTTACATAACAAGGATATGTTATTAAAATACACGCTTAAAATTTATTTCTCACTAAATTATAAAATTTTAATCGAGTATAATCCAGGATCACTGTAACGGATAGCCTCTTCTCAACCTCGGATGAGGAAGGTCTATCCATTTTCTTATAAGGAGATGTAACGAAAAACCTCTTTATGACCCTTCTTCTTACACGGAGGTGTAACAAAATCTTAATGCACAGAGGTGTAACGATAAACCTTTTTACACGGAGGTGTAACGATAAACCTCTTTAAGACCCCCCCTTCTTACACGGAGGGTTAACGATAAACCTCTTTACGACCCCCTTTTTACACGGAGGTGTAACGATAAACCTCTCTATGACCCTTCTTAATGTAAGGGGGTGTAACGAGAAACCTCCTTAAGACCCTTCTTCTTACACGGAGGTGTAGCGATAAACCTCTTTACGACACGTAGGTGTAACGATAAACCTTTTCACGAATCCGTTTCTTACACGGAGGTGTAACGATAAATCTCTGTATGACCTTTCATTTTACACGGAGGTGTAACGATAAACCTATTTATGACCCTTCTTCTTACACGGAGGTGTAACGATAAACCTCTTTATGACCCTTCTTCGACACGAAGGTGTAACGATAAACCTCTTTATCACCCTTCTTAATGTAAGGAGGTGTAAAGAAAAACCTCCTTATGTCCCTTCTTTTACACGGAGGTGTAACGATAAACCTCTTTACGACCCTCCTTCTGGTACCCGACATGCTTACGTAATCCCATGATTTCCAATGTATCTTGTACTAGGGAACTTCATGCCCTTACCCTACTCCTTAATATTAAATCACAATCCTTTTCTACCCTTCTTATAGAATAATAATCATACGGACCGAGGGCGTTCAAACTACAACAAAATTAAAATTTAAAAATTATATCCTTCTTAATTTTAAAATGAATTTTTTAAAAAATGTTTTAATTCTATGATTTTGTAAACCAACAATGATTGAGAACTCGTGATTGTTTAAATCACTTAAATTGTAGTAATTAGCAAGACAACTGCCATTGTTCATTGATAAACGTATAGTGTTGAAGAACTCATCTAGTAATATGTAAGCTTCATTTTAGTTACTTCTATTGAATTTTGAAATTGCTATAATTGCTTTAAACTCATAAATACGTCATAGTTTATATTCTTTAAAGAAGAACAAACTTTAAATATACACTACTAAGATATAATAAAGAATAAAATTCAAAACATAACCTAATTTCGAAACAAATGTAGAAAGCATTACTGTTTTATAGAAAAGAACTGCATAGCTGGGGTGAACAAACATTTACAGAGTTTTTTTTACGAGATTGTTATTTATTATATTAAAAGTACTGTACTAATATAAAAACCTTTATTCTCAATTGAAAGGAGAAATACTATTCTTTATATAAAAATATATCGCTGTTGTGATCTTCAAACATTATTATTGAATCATAATTTGTTGTACTTTATTTTTAATTTTGTGTTTCATACTTCTAAAATATTTTTTTCATTGAACAGAAAAAATAAATATTTATTTATATTATAGTTATATCCGTAAAACTATTTTTTATCATACATAACTTAACACTACCTTAATTTGATCAATTAGGATTATTTTCCATCAATTTTTTACAATGAAGTACTTAGAGTCAAATAAACAGTTTATTATTTTTAAAAGTTACCAATTTGATGGTGGATGACGCTGAGTACGATGGCTATAGCTGTCAGTTGCAATGCTTTCATGTTTGAAACAAAATCAACACTTCATGACAAGTCTTCAAGTGATTTACGCGAACTTTTTATTTTGGTCGTGAAGCCAGACGCGACACTTGCCAACGGAGATGTCGGAAGCAAACTGCGGGTACAGAAATCTGACAACTAGCAGAAAGGCAAGGGCGCATGAGCCAATCTAGAGCTTCGTTTTCAAAACTTCTCTCTTTATATTTTCTCTCAAATAGTTCTATTTAGATTTAAATGAGTCAAAATATTTTTGCGTAATTTTATTATTATAAATAACAATATTTTCAGTAACAAAATAACCTGCGAAAAGCTAAAAATCTAATACATATTATTCAATGAAATTTCCATTCAGTTACTGGTTACGTTTTAGGCCTAACATAAACATTGCTGTTTTAATTTCAAAGGCATAACAAAAATTGTTCATATAGATTTAAAATTAATCGTCACCTTTACAGCACAAGTTTCTTGCCGACATTTTACAACGCTGTCACGTAGTTTTACTCTCAGGAAACCAATAGTGTGTGTGTGTGTGTGTGTGTGTTTGTGTGTGTGTGTGTGTGTGTGTGTGTGTGTGTGTGTGTGTGTGTGTGTGTGTGTGTGTGTGTGTTTGTGTGTGTGTGTGTGTGTGTGTTTGTGTGTGTGTGTGTGTGTGTGTGTGTGTGTGTGTGTGTGTGTGTGTGTGTGTGTGTGTGTGTGTGTGTGTGTGTGTGTGTGTGTGTGTGTGTGTGTGTGTGTGTGTGTGTGTGTGTGTGTGTGTGTGTGTGTGTGTACCCTAGGTTACAAAGCGAGAAAATGGAAAATCAATTACTTTTATCAAATCCTTCTATTAGCTCACACTCTCCAGATATATATCTTGTACAAATTTTCAATCGTTAGTAAAATACATTTCACTCATCACTTAAAGTTTAAATACATTTCTCTTAACCTATAGTGGATGACATTGATGACAATACAGTTTTTTCAAATATTTATTCAATAAATTATTTTATATGAATTTGAGAGGCCTTAATTCGGATTCGAACTGAGTATCTTCATGTTCGAATTCTAGCGTTTTGGCAATATCTCACGTTTCCATTGCTAGAAATCTAATTTTTAAAGATGTATATGAATTTTTTTGTCCCCATCTGGTTGTCGTCAAAACCTCCATTGTTGCCATGGTTATCACATAATACGTAAATAATCCTCTAGGGTTAAATATGAGTGAAAAGAATCAAGTGAGCAATGCAATAGAAAAGAGAATAGAAACTATAACACAATGCAAGCGACAAAAAATAAGGGTATAAATAGTAACAAACAAAAATAATAGTCCAGCACCATACATAGAAAGGAAAACAGAAAATTACAATTAAACTCTCTTTCTATTTTGCCACTTAATATTGTTATTCTGACATATGTATAAACATATTTATATTACTTGTAATTATAAAATAAAAAGAAACTGAAATAAAATTGTTCTTTGTTGATTCAAGTAGAAATTGACTTTAAAACCAAAATGTCTATATATCTTGTAAATTTCTAATTGTTGATTTTCAAAAAGTACAATAGAAACTTCATGAATGGTAATTTGTTTTTAACTGTTGCCTAAATTTAGCTTTTGACTCTGCTTCTCAACATTTCATGAAGTAATATAGTACGTTTATTGACTGAAATTGTTTTTCTGAGGCTGTTTTCACATTGCTGATGAAAATCAGACAGTTAAAAAATGAAGGACAAAAACCAAATGAGTCTAAAATATATTTAAGCTTGCGAACATATCCAAGCAATTGGTCCCGAACTGCTTTGTAAAGATCCAATGCCAGAGTTCATCTCCAAATTAAGTAGGCCTAGATTTGTAAAGGGTTTCTACAGGTAAATAGTTTTCTTGATAAACGCAAAAATATTCTTGAGCTAAAATTGAAATAGCTTTGGTGTTGTTTGCTTCCTCACTGTTTTGGCATTACTTTGCATCTTCAGATGAGGAAGAGCGATAAAACGTTTTTTCTTAGGAAAATGCTAAATTAATTTGAAAAATCTATAATTGATACAAACTTTATTTTCGCTATTTTTTTAGACGTTTTTCTAATTATAGCTGTTATTTTTGTTATTACAAGTTACAAAACCGCCAAACTAGTATAAAAGAACTAGTTTACAGAAACTTAGCCAAACTATAATTGACAGAAATATTTTTTTTTTTTTAAATTTCAAATTATTTATTTTTGGCTTTATGGACTAATGAATTCCAGAAAGTTATGTAGCCTGGAACACAGTTATACTCTATTACTAATGATTTCATCTATAGCAAGTTTCATTTTTCCAGCTCGGTTTATGACAAAAAATTAATAACATTGAATAAATTAATTGATATTTGTTACATTTTAGCGATTCGGAAGCGTCAGGGGTTTGATATCAACTATAAATCCTCCTCATATTAGATATTATTAGGATGTATAAAAAGAGATCTTGTACTGGAAGGAAATAAATCATGAATATACTGTATGAAATGTAATATACACCCATTGAGTTATAAAGGACAAACTAAACAACAATTACAGAAAAACATTCTTCGTAATAAATATATCTATAATGGCAATAGCAGCAAGACGTTTTGCATGAATATCATGTTTTAAGATTGAAGATGTAGGCCTACACTTAAAAAATAAATAATTGCGTGTAAACTAGTACTCTGTGAAAATTTTATATAAATAGAAATTAAAACATTTTTGTAAATAATGAGTTCTATCACAACTCCGCTATTAAAAGTAAGTTTTAAATTAAGCGAACTAGTTGTTGTAGTTTAGTGTTTTGAAAATTAATTTATATAAAATATTTTAACTACACTCATAGCATATAGAAGTGGGTTTTGCAGTAGCCACGCTTATTAATATATTATAAATATTATAGTAAATCGTCAATGATATCTAAATGATTTAATCACTTTTATAAATAAATTTTAATTAAGTTTTCTCAAACACTGAAGATTGTAACTAAGCGTAACTTTGTCGTAAAACAGCAAGGTAAATTATTTAAGGTCTTCGCGACTCAATCGATTTCAGAACGACCCAATGTGTTTTATGATATGCTCCAATTTTACTAAACACAACCTCCATGAAGATCAGGAACTAATGATTGTCATCTTTGGATGTCCCTAAGCCCTCTTTGTCGTCTTCTTTTCCTGTCGTAGATGTGAGAGTGTAGTCAACCAGGCATCATTTCAGGTTAGTATTTTACAACCTTCAATGGTGACAACATTGAGATTGTGCTCACCTGATGAAACTATCAACAGCCCGAATAAACACATTACATTGAAAACCAAGTGTTTAACTGTACTTAGCAGCGGTGTTTGATAGCTCTGAGAAACACCATACAACACCACTTACTGAAAAAGGTAACTACACTTATTGAAAGCTACTAAACTTCAATGAACAATAGTTACATACAATAATAAACTGTTTACAAGTAAAACAAATTAAGACTTTACCTTGTGCACATTATCTTAGCTTACCACAATCCACAGAACCTATTCTACCATTAAGAATGAACGCAAATCCATGAATTTGCAGGTCCACCTCTAAATTCGCCAAGGCTCAGAAAACCTATTTACATGTATTTCCTAAAGCTTCAAAACAACAGCAACTTCACCGTTGTTAATGAATTTCAGCCTCCTTTTTACTTGTGCGTGACACTTGACCCGTTTACCCCTCTAACCGACATTTTCTTACATTTTAATTGTCAGAGATATGACACAATTTTTGTAAACTACTACCAGTTACCGAGGTAAGTGAAGTGAGGTATGTCTTAAGGGGCTAAGAACTGGGAAACGTGTGGGAGATGCTAACAATTATTGTAATTGTAAAGGGTCGCATACAACCAATTGCCAAAGTTATCGCCATTAGTGCTGCTAGCTCAGTGCCAGCAGTCACTACCAACAGTCTTCACCTTCATCTCAGAAATCTAGAGATGTTAATACTGGAACGCTTCTACATTAATATAGGTAGAGAATATCTTCTTCTCACCTTCTACACCTAAGCATGTAAGTTAAGCTAACAAGCTAGCAATTCCTCAAAAACCCCTGCAGAAGCTTTTCACTTCTGCAGTATCAAACAACTTCGCACACTCCGTCTCAGCCATCTATGTCTAAACCAACCATCCACCATCAATTCCAGTACTTCAACCTCAACTTTATGTCCCACAACCTCCCATGGTTGCTCTTCTTACTGCTCCCACAAGATATTCTTTCCCTTTTTATTTCTAACGCCGTAATGTCAGAATATATGCTCTAGACAAGAGACACACAATCACTCTTACCATGGCCCCACTTCCATCTCAAGCATTGTCTTGAAGTATGTTCAGTAATTTCCGCATACAGTGGTTTCTTGACATTCCAAAGATCTTAGGCTGAGGATACCAGAATCTCACGTCATCTCTAAATCATATCTCAATCCCGAACATCGTCTCTCCCTGTTCACCTACGCTACCGATCAGCTATCATTTCTAAAAGCGCCTTCAGACACCGGGAGGAATTGCAATCCTCGTAAACCGTCAGATCGTATATAACTACGTCGCCATCAAAACCAGGTCTATGTAACCTGCACCTATTACGGTTTCAGTCAATAAAATTTAAACTAATATCATTTCTTGAACTTTTTACAAGAAAAGGACCATATAAGGACAAACCCATCAAGATCTTTTCATGTTATCCTATTAGACAGTATTATTTGCAACAATCTAATAAATGAGATATTTTTTTAAACTATTTTACATATTCATAATTATACTTAGTATAAATAACCCTTTAAAAATATTATAATTTTTACACATACATGGGAAACGCTTTATTTATTTCTTTTTGCCATGACATAACTTGACTCCAGAAAAGAGTGTTTTCCTACCTTCATATGTTGCTCTGGGTGAGATTGTAAATTTAGGCAGAAAAGTGTAATTTTTTCAATTTTGTTCATGCATAATTTTTCGTTATCTATCTCAAAATATATTTGTACATAAACTTTACTCTTCATTATCCTTCAACATTATTATTTACACTTATGTTTACGCAATTATACCAACAACGATGAATGATGATGTTACATTCTTGCCTGTAATAAATATTACTGATAACTTGTTCACTGATAATACACTTTGTTCCATATCTTGAAAATGAGCATGAGTTAACCTTAATAAGAACTTTAAAAGATATATACTGTATATATATTTATGAACTATCAAACCCGACCAGGAACAATAAGTTTCAAAAGAAGAAAACTCTTACATCTATATTTTTAATACATAGGACAATACTGAACTTTTATACAAACATGCGAGAGAATTTTTACTTTTGGTGGCTAGTATTGATGACGACAAAAATATAAATAAATAGAACAAAGTACCTGATAATTGTTTTATGTATAAGAACACAAAAAGAGAGATAGATCCTGTGGAACAATTGCGATAGAGTGTGAAACTAAAACGGAAAAGTAAGTAGTAGATAGTGTTGTTTTTAAATATAAAAATGTAAGTACAATAAATCCGTATATTATTTATGAAAGTAACAGGTTTTCTCTAGGTTAGGCGTAATAAATGCGACTTAATTTTAGTCCCTTAGCCAGAATATACAACTTTATCTCTAGTTGCCATCGTAATACTGTCAATATGACAGTTTTAGTAGTTCTACTATAAGTGCTACAACTAATCAAACAATAGCTGTAATACCATTAAAGGTGATTTCTTGAACTTATACCAATTAAAGAACTACTCGCATATTAATACACTGTCCTGAGAAATCATTATTTTGAATTGAAAATAAGAAAAAAAACTTATAAAACAAGTGAAGGTAACTATTTCATAACGACTGTATAAACAGAATAAAAGAACAGAGGGAATAAGAGTGAAAACTTGATGACTGTGAATTAACTTTTACATTAAGTTTTAGGTGGGACTGTGGGACGAGTGGGTGTAGCCACTATCGTGCGAAGTAGTTGGCTAGTATCTGGGTAGCTATAAGATTATGGTACAAAAAATGCTCACATAAACACATCACGTGGTAATAACTAGTTATTTGTCTGTTTCTTCTTGAATTACCTATCTTTTTCTATTTCATTAAATCGTTGAAGAAACTGGCAGAAATTTACATTATGACTTTTTAAATTGATATTTTATAAATTCACTACTTTTTCGTCTAAACACCAATTCAACAAATTAGATCACACATTAGATAGCGGCAAGCTTCATCCCACAAGTTTTCCAAAATCTGGATTTTTTTCTAAAAATGATTTATAGGTCATCTATATTTGTCTCACCACCAACAAATAGTTTACAACATATTAGTTAACGATAAGCTCCATGCCACATACTTTTCAGTGTCTATATGATGATTAAAAGGGATAATAGTAACCGTCTCTTTTCTTTCGC
This sequence comes from Prosapia bicincta, assembly GCA_036971475.1. Lineage (NCBI taxonomy): Eukaryota > Metazoa > Arthropoda > Insecta > Hemiptera > Cercopidae > Prosapia > Prosapia bicincta. The sequence goes on from JBAIZL010000004.1 coordinate 204,316,170, forward strand.
AAAAAATATGATTAAAGGTCAGTGATTCTCTATACCACCAGTTAAATATTTTCTAGCGTCCTGCAAGTCAATAGTTCTACTTCAGCTGTTTACTTGCAGTGTGCCGGTGTTATTTAATACTGGTTGTTTACGATTTTTATAAGTTCGCGTATTTAATTATTTCTTCTTACATAAAAGTAGTTTGAAGAAGCAAAACAAGTGTAATAATCTGAATTAGGGCTTGGATCAGGTTATGTTGAAGTTAAATTAAATGTATAAAGTATACGAACTAATGTGAAATCCAAAATACCAAGAATACGTGATTCAAAATAAGGGTATAACGTTGACGATATAATAGGAATATGTAAAAAGTGTGCAACTTCATGCAATATAATATGCGGAAAAATACTCAATATTCTTCTTCCTTACATCATGGAAACTATTATGCTAAAAGTTTTTAAAAAATTTTGGTATGTCCAACGACAATAATATTTGATTGTTATGCCTAAAAGAAAATTATTAAGGGCAGATATTTTTCGAAGCTATAATTAGCATGGATTAGAAAAAGAGAATCATTCTTGGATAAGTAAATAAATGACATTTCAAAATAAAACTTATCCTAAAGCTGTAGTAGCTACATTTTATACATTTAAAAATGAAATTCTGCTGAAATCTCTAAATAAACACCGTGCTTAAACTTTTTATAATTCATGTTTAAATCACGATCAATTACACTTCCCTTTTCTACAGAAAAGCAATATAAAAAAATGCAAAACATACTTGAGTAAAAGTAGACTTATATAAAATAAGATGCAATAGTATTGTGATGGAAAATTAGAACGCAATTTGAATCTGTAAAAATGTTTGGAATGCCTTTTCTGGGTTTTATTTATTAGTATAGTTAGTTGGTAGTGTCTATAATAATAATAATAATAACTTTTATAACCAACAGCTGCGCGTAGTTAGCTATTGATTGTTTAAGCCTATAACGGCATCTGCAGAATCTTGTGGGAAAACCTTTCTATTAACAGCTTATTAATTAAGAAAAGAATGAAATACTAATAAAAACGAATCATTTCAAAATCCTATGAAACAATTATAGAATCAAACAGTAATCTCTTTATTTCTTAGATGAAGGGGATACCTACAGTTTTAATTTTTACGGTATTAGTAAAATCACTGTATATAAATTAATTGAAAAGTATATTTTTTGTTACAATTGAATATAAAATTATTGACATTATAAAAATATAAAAATCACCTAAAGATTCTCAGCATCTGAGAATTTGATTAGGTTGTTTTTAAATTGAAACGTTCATTTTGACTTGAATATAACCCTAAAAAAATATTTAAATCTGTTGTTTGAATTTGTAAAATTTTTAAATAGAACACAAATTCCTATAGTTCGACTTATTTTTTTTTCGCTTTAGACAAACTATGTTGAAATTGAATAACTGTTAGAATACATACTTTTTTCGGAAATATTCTTAAAATATTGGGAGAAACGAGCGTCTATGTCAACGATATTGGCAAGTTTTATAACTAAAGCTATAAACTTAAATTCTTCAAATGTTCATACTAGGCGCCATAGAATGAATTGTGTTGTAGAGGTAGAATATTAATTCTATGATTTACTACAAACATTTTGTTGGTTATGTCATGTCGTAGTGTCCTCTTAACAATTATAAGGTATATTCTAAATGCGTTTTAAATGTGCATTAACCTACATATTAATCAATCACTTAAACACTCAAGATACACTGGACTACGTGGACTACAAAATTCAAGAATTCTACAAATTAATACTTGGATATGAATGATTCCCTTTTTTCTTCTAAATCATTCCTTGATAATGTAATAAACAACTGAAAGTTATCAATTGAAATATACTGTTATTTTATTCTTGTATCATATGAATAGAAATGTTAAAACGTACATGAAAGTTATAACGAAATGTATATTTTTTTTTAAAACTAAATTGTTGACATAGAACTCTTGCAGGTAAAAGTTAGGTTAGATTTTATTTTAGTTTGCTAGTTGTTGATTTCTAGCTTTAAAATTCCATTAACACTATCTTTAACAAAATGAACTTGATAGAAATTTTACTGAAATAAGCTAAAATTAAGTATCGTCTTACTTGTAATCCATATAGCATTATCTTGGTTGTTACACAGTATAAAGTATTGTGTATCCACATGTAAGTAATACAAATAACATTTTCACTAAGGTGTTTAGAATGTGCTCATCATCAGGGGACAAATAATTGGGGCTAATCCCAACCAGTAACCTTATATTAGGAAAATTGGTATTTATTTCCTTTTCGTACCTAGTTAATATTAGCAAAAACATACAAAACAATACAAAAGTCATCGGGAACACGGAAAAAATATCAACCTTTTCCTCAAACCCCAAAAATTGAAAATTTTGTAAAAATAAGTATACATAAAATGTAAAAAAATGTAAGTCCTGGGTTTTATAGTTATAAAATTATATTTCTTACTTTGGTAATTATTCCGACGTGCGACTACCGCTATTTTCGTGAAATGTTTTTACTTTTCTTATGTATTTTTTACGTCCTAAACACGAATCCAACATTAATAATTGTCGCTGATGCCGTTTTTTAAAATTATACTTAAAAAACATAACCTTTATTGACGTAAGTGCGACTACAGTTATTTTCGTGAATTACCTACGAAGTATCCAGTCAGGATAGATTTGGTTATAAATATATTCAATTTTACTATATACCTATATTGAAATATACATACAAAGTAATCAGTCAGGATAGATTCGGTTATTGTTTTATACAACATTACTATATACCTACATTAAAATATACCTATAAAGTATCAAGTCAGGATAGATTTGGTTATCATTTAATAAAAATAGATAGTAATTCTGAATAAAATTATTACCAAATCTAACCTGACTGCATACTTTGTAGGTATATTTTAATGTAGGTATATAGTAATGTATAAAATTACAGATCTAGACGTAGTGCAGTGCGCTGTAGCAAGTGCGCGCTCGGTTCACGCTATAGGCCTACATGTCATTACAATCTAACATTTAAAATGTGAAATAAAGTAACTTTCACAAAAATACATAAAAATGTAGGGAACGTACATATGTAAAAAACGTGAAAATACATAAGAAAAGTAAAAACAAATTCACGAGAATAGCGTTAGTCGTACATCAGTAAAGGTTAGTTTAGGTTATGTTTTTTAAGTATATTTTAAAAAAACGGCGTCAGCGACAAAAAATAATGTTGGATTTGTGTCTAGGACGTAAAAATACATAAGAAAAGTAAAATACATTCACGATAATAGCGGTAGTCGCACGTCGGAATAATTACCCTTATTTTTGTAAAACAGAGCTCTACATTAGAATTAGATTATAAATTATTCCGTTGGAATAAATTTGATTTTTGTACAAAAATAATTGCCAGTCTATGACGTAAGTTCTTGCCTTGCATAAAACTGCCTAATTGTTCTGTGCCACAAAGCAAAAATACCCTATACTCACTTTTCACCATTTCGTCTGTTAATAAGTTATCTTGTATAGCTAAAGTTTATTTTTTTTATTACCAAATCTAGACTTTTTAGTTATATTTATAATACAAATCAAAGGTGGTGGACTCACGATTAACTATTTCCGTCCACGACACATCTAGAACCTTGTTCTAACCTTGTAATAATGAATTTTCTTTCAAACTTTGTAATTTCGGAGTGTGAATGGAAGTTTTTCTTATTTTATTTGTGTGCTATGTCTTTATGCATTACCGGTATAATTTGTTTTTGCTAATATTGATTGCTTGTGGAAAGGAAATAAATACCAAACAAATTTTTTTCTAACCTAACAAGTTACTTTATAGGTATACTCTTGTGTAGTGTAAGATACTGCTGTGAAACTTTAATTTTATTTACTTTTGTTGTGTTTGCAAAGTGAGGTATTTTTTACCTCTTAAAACTTTTTTAGGGAATTAGAGCTAAATGTTTTTATGGTAGTAGGCATGAAACACTTCCCATTAATTGATATTTGTACATATGTACCCCAAAAAACCATTAAAAAAAAATTAAAAGTGTCCCAAACTATAGAACGCTCAAAATATTTAAAATACAAACATTACGACAAGGTCCTAACTCACAAAACATTATAAACTGAAGGTTTCTTTATAAAAGTACACTAGTTTATACAACTAAAAAATTATTGTTTCACAAATTATCTACAAGGTTTCTAGTTGATAGTTTTGATTATAAAAAACTAATGGTAACATTGGGGTTTAATAACCTATTATGAACATCATTGTTTTCTTATTTTTATAGTCAATCCTATTGGGCCTAATAAGATACTTTTAGCTATATTTTTATATTGAAATATTGTGGTGTAAATAACATGGTGCAGTAATTCACGCATAAGTAATTTATGATAAAGAATAAATGTTTTGGTGAGTACAAGTGTGTAAGTCATTACAAATAATTGAGGTTTACTACTACATCCAAATCACTTTCCTAATAATATGAATAATGTTTTAAGTAACATTTGTGAAAACAAATTATGTAGTGTTTGTCAAAATTATCTTTGTTATGATTATTATTATTATTACTGTGTCCCTGAGAACTTTCTCCAGCTCTCGGTAAAATTTGTAGTGCATATCGTCTACATGGGGCTACCAAACTTTGGATTGCATCAAGATATTGAATAAAATGCATACATTTTTTTTTACCACTCTGTTACAGCATTGTACATAAATGTATATGTTTCTATGAGTATAAACCATTTCTGAATTTCAAATAATTAAATATCGAAATCTTGTTGCTGTTCATGATGAGCTGGTTGTAAATTACAAATTACACTTTTGCTATTACTTGCGATCAGACATTTTGTTAACTAAAAGTTGTTAATTGTTAACTTACACTTGGAGGAAACATTTTTGTCTTACAACTTCTTCAGCCTCCATTGTTAACTTATACTTGGAGGAAACGTTTTCGTCTTATGACTTTTTCAGCCTCCTGGAGGCTGAAGAAGTCATAAGACGAAAACGTTTCCTCCAAGTGTAAGTTAACAATTAACAACTTTTAGTTGACAAAATGTCTGGTCGCAAGTAATAGCAAAAGTGTAATTTCAAGTAATTGTTAGTCTAGTTAGTTTTTTTTATAACCAGATCTCAACTGGACACTTTGTAGGTATATAGTAACATAAGTTTATTTTATTGTAGTAACATTTAAAAAAATATTTTGTTTTTGTGTTTTATTGCCTCATTTTTGTTTTATGTTTCATGTTTTATTCTATATTAATGTTTTGCAGCATTTGAAATTACCTCTTTTTCTTTAAAACATATGTTTGAAAAGGAAAATCTAGGTTGAATACCATTTGACCTAGTAATATCTATGCAAATATTTCATGTAATCTGTTTTTTTGAAATACCATATAAATTTAAAAATTGCTTTTCCAAAGTAAAGTTTAGTTATTCTCTAAGGCAGTGTTTCCCAATCTTTTTGTGACCATCGCCCACTTTCAAGATTTATAATTTTTTATTAAAATTTTATTAGTACAAAATGTTTTTCATTATAATTATTAGAGACAGCATTATTGAATTTTGACCTGAGATATTGCATTATGTTATTATTACCACATTTTTAAATTGAAATGAAAATGAATAATTGCAAGATAAAAAATAATATGTTAGATTTTAGAAAAATTTGTTAAGGGAATTTCCAACATAAATTACTTTATGTATTCGTCTGATAAACTGATATGTTTATTGTATTCTTCAACGGCATGTCAATTATTTGAACAATGATCAAGCAAAATGGTTAGAGGGATATATACTCAATATGGTTGTAGGGATAAATATTGGCAACTTTGCCAACATAAAAAACAACATGAAACGAAATTAAATTACAGTGTAAATAGAAATTAAAGATCATATCTCTAAAAATCAAGAAATAATTTTTAAAAAAAGAAACAGAACCGACTTTAAAAAAAGAACCCGAAATATAATTTTTACCTACTAAAAAGTAAAAAAATAATTTTCTAATAATGAAAACTTATATTATAAGCTTACCATCCACAAAGTTTTGAAGTTGGCTACTATCATGCCTGCTATTTGCTAACCCATCAAATCTGTTCCAAACGTTTCCGAAACAATCAACTTTTTGATTACTTGATTTCCCATGATTAGTTATAGTGAACTATAGAGTCTTCTCATGAAACAAAAATTTCATGTATTCAATATTATGATAATATGCTGGGCGATAATTGATCTTTGTTGTCTGCAAAGATCATAGAATATGTGATTACATATTTTTCATTCAGATATACAGATTGCGGACAATTCATGCATATTAAGCATTCAGATATACAGGTTGCGGACAATTCAACCTTCTTCGAAGAATTTACACAGAATGTGATTACTGCAGATACTTATAGAAGTAATAGATCATATCTCCTTAATCCTTTTGTATCATAAATTTAATAAATTTCCTTTACTGTATCTATAAAATAAGTGTATAGAACAAATGTTTGAATAGCATGTGTGTATATCATAATTTGGTTATCTACATACCAAGGAGTTCCAACATCATGTGAAATCCCTTTATTTGTTTCGTCCAGTATGTTAAATATGAGTCCAATTATGAAATTCGGCGCCGACCTCGAAATTTTGGGGGTAATAAACTTATTAGTTATGTTTTCGCTATCGGAAAATTATTGTTTACTTTTAAATAGGTAAAAATTATATTTCGGGTTCTTTTCTTTTAATTCGGTTGTTTTTTTTTAAATTTGTATACTTCTTTTAGTTAAAGCCTATGTATTTCATTGGAGAAGTTTCACATTTTAAATTATACACTCGATTAATTTTTTTCCAGTACTATATCTTTTTGGCTTCTTAGTAAATTTCTGAGAATAGTTCCTATCACTATCGTTACTTTCATTTTACTATTTTTTTCTATAATTTTTTTTTATATTAAGAATTGGTTGATGATTTGATGTTTTCACTCATTTTTGCTCTTTACTTTTTAGTAAAGTATTCCTTGAGTTAGTAATTTCCTTTCATATAATTTTATTGTGGATATTATGTATTATTTTAGTATAACCTATTCTCTCTCATATAGGAGAAAATGAGTCTGATTAATGAAAGGTAATACTTACTTAACAATATAAGTAAGTGTTATTTTAAGAATACTTACTACATTCTTAAAATAATTAGACTTTTAAACTCAGCTTTATTTGTACAATAATAAAAATTGTAGGAATAACATGTTCATATTTTATGATTTGTTTCAGATTATAGGAAGAATGATTAACATATAATGCCATATACTACAAAAGAAAAAATTTTCTGGTTTGCGTTGAGCTCTCGAATTTGTACAGTTTGTTTATCAAGTTTATCTAACTTTGTAATCCAAAACCATGAACCTGATGTTTTTAAGACTCCAAAGATAAACGAATCTTCAACAAGTTTAGACTTGCTGATTAAATATTTACTTGGCGGTTTAACCAGGTGGGATGCTCAATATTTTCTTCACATTTCCTACCATGGTTATACGTATGAAAACACGCTTGCTTTTTTTCCATTATATCCTCTACTAATTAGAACAGTGTCATCAATTTTATATTTTTTTGCCAGTCAACTCATAAGTTATTATTCATTACTTATATTGTGTGCCTTTCTTATTAATCTGATTTGTTTCATTAAGACTGCTGATATACTATATGAGTTATCATTAATAATTTTTAAAAGTAAAACACTTGCATATAAAGCAGCTATATTTTACTGTGTGAATCCAGGAAATATATTTTTTACAGCCATTTATTCAGAAAGTGTTTTTGCATTTTTTACTTTCTCAGGAATGCTATTTATACTTGAAAGAAAATCATGGTTTATTGCATGTTTGTCATTTGGTTTATCTTGTGCAAGCCGATCAAATGGAATTTTGAATTTGGGTTTTATTGTCCATTTATCTATAAAACACTGTATATATTTAAAAACTATTCACCAATTAGTACCTTTTTCTTTAATGTCCTTAATTTCTGTCATTCCATTTTTTCTATTTCAGTTGTATTCTTATTTAAAATATTGTTTTAGAAATCAAGAAATATTTCTTGACCCGGTAGTAGAGTATGGACAATTAAATGGATATGTGTTTCCTGGTTTAACTGTACAACCTTGGTGTAATAGCTCCATACCATTACCTTATTCATATGTACAAGATCATTATTGGAATGTAGGATTTTTAAGGTATTTTCAGTGGAGACAATTGCCAAATTTTTGTCTTGCATTACCAATAATTATTTTTATTTTATCTAAATCTCTAATGATATTGAAAGAAAACAAGATTTTTGTTTTAACTTTAGGTTTTACAAGTAAACCTAGAATGAAATTTCTAGACTATGAGGCAGAATCAGTTCTTTTTGTTTATATAGTTCATATCCTATTCTTGACAATATTTTGTACATTTTTCATTCATGTTCAAGTAACTACAAGGATGGTAGCATCATCAAGCCCTGTGCTGTACTGGTTTCTTGCTGGGTTTTACACTTCAGCACCATTTTCAGAAAAACCAAGTGATATCGTGTCCAAAAAGTTCATTAGCTGTCATGATCGAAATAAGCAACATGAATTTGTTGAATGTAATGACAACATGCAAAGTTATTGGAAAGTGTTTTTACTTACTAACAAGCCAACCAATTTAGAAAGTCAGTTACTAAAAATATATTTATTAACATACTTTATATTAGGTAATATTCTTTTCAGCAATTATTATCCATGGACATGAAAATTATACTTTATTAAAGATAATATACATATATTTAATAATGCTATTATTGTTTGATTTTTTTAAACAATCGCTCCAGATACTTTGTCAATAAAGCATCAGAATGTATACTTTTCAAATATATATATATATATATATATATATATATATATATATATATATATATATGTGTGTGTGTGTTATTTTTTAAAATTTGTTAATACAGTATTAATAATTAAATTTTTAAGAATGTGTACTCTTTTTCATTTCATGTCCATAATATTTAAATATAAATTTTCTGTACTATTGCAAATCACCTGAACAAAAATTAAATTTTTTACTTTAAGTCACTGCTCTACTATAGGATTGTACTAAAGGATAATGAAAACCAATAATTTTAAGTTTTAATATACTGTATTTTAAATTTATTTAAGATGGCATTAAATATCAACGTTCCTCTTTTTAATTACAGTTTTACTTCATTTAGTGCTTGAAATGTTTTCTGCGGCCATACAGAATTGTACAAAATAGCATTCTATGAGAAAAACGATTGAACATGTTGGTTGATAACATGCGTTAGATGAGTAAGCACAGAACTGTTATGTGTTTTTTCTCTTTTTGTAAATATTCAAAAATTTTGCATTCATATATTTATACAGAATAAGCAGTAAAAGTGATAATTAGAGAGGTATTTAATGGAAAATAACATTTTATATTCATCAACCAAGCACCACCAAGCAACAATCTAAATCTTTGCTATTTTGTATCTAAGAGTTTGTTATTCTTTTGAGATGTTGAATGTACGAATTATCATTATTTTACAAAAGATTTCTGTCTCATGTAAATTAAAAACCAGTTCAGTAGGATAACTATTGTCTTTCACTTGTTTATCTTGGCAAAAAACCACTACTTACTGATTTATTTCAGCAGACGCGTTTCGCGCTAGTTCAGCGCATTTTTCAATGCTGTGAAATACTGACAGGCTGTTGCTTAGATGAGTTGTGTTGGTGTGGGTCTGTGTTGTGTTTTTGTTCTGTGATGTGTTATTGTTCATAGAGTAGTTGTTAATTATGTCCTCAAATATAGTGTTGCTTAGATGAGTTGTGTTGGTGTGGGTCTGTGATGTGTTATTGTTCATAGAGTAGTTGTTAATTATGTCCTCAAATATAGTGTTTGATTGGGAGTGTATTTTGTCATTTAGAATGTGTTGTGGCTAGTATTTATGGTGTTTATATATCTCATAATTTTCTACTGTGTTAAAAATTACTTCTATGTGCTGAGGAAATAATAGGGTCTGGCAGGAGGGGCAAGACCATCTGGATTTGCTCGGACAGTCAGGCAGCTCTGAAGGCTTTAGGTAAGTCTAGTACCAGCTCTAGCAAAGCTGAGTAAGTATAATTCACTCAACCTAACCTGGATTCCAGGACATTCTGGCTGGATAGGGAATGAGAGAGCTGACGCCTTAGCAAAACAAGGGTGTATAACTCAAGGACCGTTGCTGAGGGCAGTGGGCATGCCGCCTCAGGAAGGGCGCAAGAGGATCACGGCACATATAGACAGACTGTGCAGGGAAGAATGGAATGCAACCTTGGGGTGTAACAAATCCAAGGTACTGTGGGGTTACTCAGGAGATTTGTGTGGCAAAGAACTACTCTCCTTAAGTAGACATCAACTCAGAGCTACTGTAGAGCTGGTCACAGGCCATGGGAATCTGAGGAGGTTCCAATACAAAATTGGAAAATCTAGGTCCCCTGTGTGCAAGAGATGCGACGAGGACCACGAGGAAATCCACGTACTCTGTGAGTGCCCTGCTTTGGGAGCTGCAAGGAGAAAGTGGTTTGGCTGGCAGGTATGTACACCAGAGGATATCAGAAGATTTAGCATCAGGTGGGTACTTGATTTCTGCAAAGAGGTAGGTATCCACTAAGCTATTCCTGTGGTAGGGATGGGAAGAGAGTACAAAGGCTGCAGCTAAGTGCTCTACACCAATAAGGTCCCTCCGAGTTTTAGTAATAAAAGTAATAATAACAACTACTCTATGAACAATAACACACCACAGGATCACACCAACACAACACACCTGAGCAACAGTCTTTGTCAGTATTTCACAGCATTGAAAAATCCGCTGACCTAGAGCGAAACACATCTGCTGAATAAATCAGTAAGTAGTGGTTTTTTGCCATGATAATACAAACAAGTGTAATTTTTATTAAAACCTCAAGATGTACAACACAAAAACTGCAAGTATTGTCTTTGAGTATTAAAAAAATTTTTTGGAAATTTAGAAGCAGTTTGATGGTCAGCATCAACCGCTGTTTCTTGCAACAGCTTGATGAAATGACCATTATTCTAATCAGTCAAACCAACTCTTCCGGATAAAAATGTTTCTGTTGTGTTTCCTTATCTTCTTAATTATACGATATTATTCTAGATAATGTAGTTTCTAGAACAGGTAATTTTGGTGATCATCAAATTTGTTGTTGTCCTTGCAAATCCTTTAATCTTTTCAGAACTTGTTTAACTGCCCCAATGTAAACAGAGCCAAACTCAATATATTGCCTATGTCAATATGATTCTCTTTCACTTTTACTGCCTTGGAACTTGTTATTTCACATCTAAACTGTTAATCTTTAATTTCAACTTCTGAAACTGACATTTTATAAACTTGACCAAAATAGAGTATTTAAAATAAAATGTGAACCTAATGTATATTTTCACCATGCAGTAATTCTAGAGGTTATGGTGAAATGAATTGTAACTAAAAGTATTTAATAGTATTTTACCACACTCGTTTATATTGTTATGCTGTTAACAATATAAATTATAAGCCAAGACTAAATAATTATCTATTAATCCATACACTTTTATAGCTACTATTATTTACTTATTTTATAAAAGCAATCAAACACTTTTTTAATTAGGCTTAATAATAATTACTAAGTTTGCTAATAGTATATTTACACTTAACACACATTAAACTGTCTCTAAAGCTTCACTCTGTTGTTGTTGTTTTTGTGTCCAAGAAGTTCTGTACAACATTGAAAGTTCGGACGATAGTGGCCGCCATCTCCGGCGCTTTATAGGTAAAGAGAAGAGCTCTTAGATGATCTTCAAATGGCACCATTTCTATCTTTAAAGTATGTGGTATATGTCCTGGGCTCTTACAAATGTGTCTCTGCGTTAGACTGACATCTGGACAGTTTCTGCAGGTATCATATGTCCTGGTCTTGTCTGTAAGAATCTTCATCCCTCTGAAATGATTGGTTCTTAGTCTGACAATTACCAATGTTAGATTTCTGACACAGTTGAAACCGGTGATAAGTGGCTTCCTAAAGTTATGAAGTAAGAGTCTGTTTTGGGCCACTACGTTTGCATCTCCAAGTGTAATCGTGTTTCCTAGTTGATCGTTGAGTTGGCTCACTCACTGCCTTCAATATTTACATGTGCAGTAAACCATCGTAGATGCCATGATTTCCCCTTACAGTGTAGACTCTCAAGCAGTACATTTATTTCAGAGGTGGTGTTTGTGTCTCAGTTTGCTATTGCTTCTAAAGCAGATTTACAGTTCTAGAAAATAACTAAAATATCACACACTCGGGGAGAGGTTTTCAATAGTTTCAAAGGCTTTTTGTTTAAGAATATTTGTGTCTTTTTTTTAGCAAGGCTGCAATAGGATCAAGCCAATCCTCGTTTCTCTTGGTGGTTTTCTGGAAAATAGGGGCTCCTGACAAAACATCAGGGAAGAACATTCCAAAATAATTCCTCTTCGGATGTCTCAATTTAGCTGGAGAGTAGAAGATTCTGAATGAGATATGATTAATGTTGTTACTGCAAAGTCTAGTGGTGAACTTGAAAGTGGAAAAACTACATGTGGTCTCAAGAGTAGGCAAGCCACATTCTTGTTCAGCCTTTTGATTGTTTGTTGAAGAAACTGCGGCTATAATAATTTTTAATGCTCTGTACTGGACCGTGTCTATTTTCAAACTTCCAGAGCTTAGATTCCAATTTGGGTTGCAGTATTTAAGCACAGGTCTAATTATAATGCAATATGTGCTTTTTACAGTAGCAGGTCTTGATCTCCACGTAGTTTCACATAGTTTTCTAAGAATTTTAATTTTGTTTCGGGTTTTTTAGTAGTGTTTTTGATTGGTTGTTCTTTATCATGTATGTCTTCATTACAGATATTGATCTTCAATCTGTAGATGCAGAGCCTTTTTGATATTGGTGTCTTGACTCTCCAGTTCTTCAGTTCTGCCAAACATTTTCCTGAAACATATCTATTTACTAAGACATCTTTAACTTTGCACTTATCCAGTGGGCTAGGGTATAGTCTGTGTTAATGCAATTAGGTCTTTGTAAACTGCTGACCAGTGCTTTTTCATGCAGTTCAAGGTGCTGTTTAATGCACATCCTCTGCAGCATTATGGCCCATCAAAGCAAGTGGTATGATTAGCTGATATTCCTGAAGAATATTGTCCCCTTTGTAAGAGATGAACCCATTAAAATTCAAAATTTGTTGTTGTCTCTTACTTTGTTTATTCCCATTAGAACCTAATATGGGGCTTTGCAACTTAGGAGAGAATCTACAGTGTCTTCGAGGTCTATATAGTAAATCAAAATCTCCTGGTCTATAAAACCCTTCCTCTGGTTCTACATTATAACAGTGCTTCATCCTTTTCCTGGACTTCTTGTTGATGGAAAGAGCCCTCATCTGGTTTAATCCCAAAGTTTAGATCGCAGAAAGTTGAAATTCTCTGGAAAACTGCACACTAGCAGGTGTTTGTCTATTACACGTCTTATTGATGAAAAAGTGATATGCTAACAAAAAGAGAAGCAAATATTGGTCCAAATCTCGCTGATGATCAGAAACAATCTTTGACAAATACTTTCCCATTGGGACGTTCATTGACTCCTCCATCTCTTATGATTGCAGGTACAGGGGAATTGGTATATGTGTACCATTATAAACTCAGCAGAAACTAATGAAGAGACCATTTAAAGTCTGAGTATCACATCTCCAGAAATTACCATCCTCTTTTAGACAAAAAGTAAGTCCTTTATATTAAAAGCACGTGTCTATATATTAATAATATTTGCTAAAGTGTAGACTAGTAATTGAGTTGAAAATGTAAGGAAACAATATTTAATGCATATTGTTTCAAATATGCAAACGAATTTAAAAAATTTGAGATAAATGAGGAACTCGCATTTGTTTTTAATAGTTTCTAATTCTGCTTAATAAATACTACAAATTTTTGTCTGATGGTAAATATGTTGCCTAAATTTCCTTCTATTTATCACCATAGTTGAACTATTAATAATCTAAAGTTATTGTTGAGTATTTTGCGTGTGACCAAGATTAATTTAAGTGAAAATAAAATATAGGCCTAAGTTTAATTTATACCTGAGACTATTTATTTAATAGGCAATAATAAATAACAGAATCACAATAATTATTAATTAAATAATTGACAATGTTAAACATTAATAAAAAGACATTTGATCTTTCCGTTTCTAGACAATAAGACCTTTGCTAGACAATTGAGACATTTTTTTTTATAACAAACAAAACAACTGACCCGCTGCCCACCACAATATTAAATAAATAGTTAACTTCAACACTTATTGTTACAAACATATTAGTAGCAGAAGTAAGTCATGTTTCGCTTGAGCGGACATAATAGTACTGGAATACTCTTAAATAATGGAACCTTTTAGAAGAAATGGATGAAATTTACTGGAAGCAGAAAGTGAATATAAAGGTTTTGTTAAGAGAGAAGAGGGATCAGTCTTTTACAGTATAGGAAAGAAAGTAAAAGTTTTAGTGATAATATATGTTAAGTCTAGACTGCTAGCGAACTTAGTAGTTATTGCTAGACCTAATTAAAAACAGTGTTTGGGCACTTATAAATGTTAAGTGTGTAAAAAATAGTAGTTATACAAGTATGTGAATTAATAAATAGTTAATTAATCTAAAACTGCCTTATAATTTATTGAACTCCTGGTAATAATGTAACACTAGCATATTCAAAAAATTAAAAATCATCACAGATTGTAACTGATACATTCCCTGCACTAAGATGTATTCTAGTTCAAGCTATGATCTGAGATTTGCCTGTATAACTAGTAAAATGTCAAGACAACAAAAATGCAAGACTAGAAGTGGGATAGGTAACAAAGAAACAAAACTTAAATATCAGGTTCTTCTCCTTGGTTTAAATACTGCAGTCTATATAATCTGACACAGATACTACTGTAATATTAGGACAGGAACGACAAAACAGCAATTACGTGATTTTGCAAAGTCAGTTTTTTTTTTTAATACAAAGAAAATACTTTCTGCTCTAAAACTTACAAGATCATTTTTTAAAACAAACAGTAGATTAAATCAGTGTAAAATAGATTCCAATGTACAATATAATTTTGGATATTTATTTATATCAGCAGCTGCAGCATTCAGTGTTAGGATCAGAGGCTTTCTTCTGTAAAAAAACGCATTTTCCGATTTATACACATAAAAACATTTTCACAATATACATGAAACATTTTTATCACATTTTTTGCATAGGTGAATTTATTGAATATGTTGGGAAACCTCAATACAATCCATTATGTTATAGTTCAGCACTTTCAATAATGTCCCATCTAAGGAAGGAATGTTTAAACAAATAATGATCGGCAGAGTCCATGTTGGGTTGCATGGTGGTAACAAGGGTGATGCCTGCCTACCATTTTGTCATGGCTATAAAACTTATGCTAAATTTCCCTGGCAACATTATATCTTGATGGCATCTTGTCACTTTCACTTCATACCTGAGCCAACCCCTAGGCTAAATTTTGGGCAAGTATTTGAAGAAATCAGATACAATAAAAATTATTTATGATTAATTTTTAGAGTTTAGAAACATGTGATTAGTCAAAAAATCAACGAACAATTATTTACTGTTTGTCAAAAGCCTTGTTCATGTATATTGAGTTACTCAAAGAATTTCCAGTTTTTTGCCTGTTCAGTGCTCGCTATTGAAATTTAGAATTTCTTTAGGTCATATATTTTGTGTTATAAAAAAATTGTTTTTTATTCAGGAATAAATACATTTATCCTATAGGAACCATAAAAGTCATAAAACTAGATTTTTATATGTCAAATGGTTTAGAAAATGACATTTTTCAATCAAAGATTTTGGCACACTAGAAAATATTTTTTCAATTCATAAAGAAATATTAAATATATGACTTAAATATAAATAATTCATGATCTGCCAGTCATGTCATCCATCATGAATATAAGGAAAAGACTTGATTTGTAGATGAAAATGCAACACAGAATATACAAAACAATTGTACAAAATACACTAGCCAGAGTTCCAAACCAAAAACTAATACCTGTATATTTACAAATATATTAGTTCTGTGTATGTATTTATAAGTATAGAACCTTAAAAAAATATGAAACTCATTAAGCCTATCCATGGTTTTAAAAAGTAATGATGATAACAAACTGTATTAATGTATAAATTACATTATATGTGTGTGTGTTGCAACAGGTATTTTGCCCTTGCAATATAGAGAAATTAGAAATTTTTTTATTAATTACATCAATGTTATAATTTGTATAAATGAGAAAAAGTAAATTTAAAAAATGTATTAATAGAGTGAAGAAAACAATGATTCCATTTCAACTAAACAAATTGAATTAACTAATAAATTTGATCGCAGGAGTATAACAATCAATAGAAAAATACAAAACTAAAACTGAAAAACACTAACTAATGAACGTGTTGTTTTATTTTACTATTAAATTTTAAAAGCTTCAAATTATGAAAAATCGTTTTAATATATTTCTAAAATATCTTGTGTTAATAAATACAGTAAATAAAAACTTTATTATAAATAAACATTTTTTTCCTACTAGTGAATTATTGGTTGCCAAATCACACATAACAGTATTTAAATTCATAAAGTAATAAATGCAATAAAATAAAAACCTAATGTTACACCAAGAAAGCTCCTTCCTGAGAGTAAATAAATTAAAAAATATTGAGCTAGTTTAAAAAATAGTTGGTTTTTTAAATAAAGTCTGAGTTCCACTGGCAGGTCCTGCTTAAAAGTTAACACAGGAGCCTGCAAAACGGTAATTTAAACAGGATCATATTTTGCATGACCCAACTGGGATCAAAATGGTACATGGTAAAATTGCATGTACGTTATATTGTTCATTTTAATATGTATGTTTTCAGCAGACAATTTAGTAAAGTGTGACTAAAAAGCCCTGACAATACCATGTGAACAGTAGGTGGGTTTTGAAATATAAAACAGGTCATTTTCATGTCGTTGCATGTTACATGCTAGAGGAGTATGGGTGCTGGTGTAAGGCGTTGCAGTGTTTGTGTATGTTTGATGCTTCTTTATGCTTACTATTTAAATTAATTTTCATAAAAACTATAAGGAAATCAAAAGGCAAATTTCAGGAAAAAAACTTTAATTAACATTTACTAAACAATGAACTCCAGTCTTACATTTACTGTAACTAAAAATAAAAATCTAATCTATGACAATGATAACATTTATAAAACCATCCATATTTTAACATTAATCATTTAACATTCAATCACATGACACATACAAACCCATAATACTTTAATACAATTTAATCACATCCTTGTCATATTTTTTTAATATTATAGTCAATAATAATTGTTTAAAACTTTTTTAAATTAACTTAATAACATTCTGTATTGAACACATAAACAAAATACCTTTGTATATTTAGTTCAAACAAAGGAGGTACCACTTATACCATGTTTGTATATAGAGATACTATATTGTAGTGTTAATAAGTACTATATATATATATATATATATATATATATATATATATATATATATATATATATTATAACGAAATTCATTAGGTTAAGAAAACTGTTAGTAAAATATTTGAACTTGTGGTAGGATATACCTAGCTAGCGCTTAGTCTATTGTCACATCTATCGACCGAAATAAGTTACTGCACACACCTGCAAGTCATAAATATTAAAATAATTCGAAAGGGGTTCATTGTAAGTAAACCGAGACATGCCTCGTTCACTGGAGAGAAGCTTTACCTAGACATAGAGGGACCGGGGAGATTTATGGCTAGGAATCCCTAAGAATGCAGACAATCACATACAGAAAAACACCTGCACCTTGGGGGAAGTTCAACAAATTCCCACAAGCAAAAATAAAGTGATGGAAACGTCAATTTTCATAGGCTAGTCACAGTTTGAGTGCCATAAAGGAGCCAATCAAAATTGAAGAGGGGATGAAACCCACACGGATACGATCCAAGGGACACAGGGACAAGACAGTTAATTTTCAGGACTCAAGGAGTCAAGTTTCAAGACCGATGGGAAGCAAATTCCAGGACTCAAAAGGGCGATAGGTGAAATTTTGTAACAAGTTGGAAATTAAAGTATAAACAAAAAATGTAGAGTCGTTAACGTAAGAGTATCAAGTTATGTAAAGTGAGGGAAATAGAAAAGTAATACGAGAATTAGCCGCATTTCGAGTAAAAGAGAAAGTGAAATCGCCAAGAATTGTGAATAAGTGAATTTGTGTCTAGTGTAATCAAGGAACCACGCAAGTACTAATTAATAATTTATTTTCATTATAAAGCCATCTCTTTAAAATCAAAACATTTAAGAACATTTAAACTTTTATAAATTTCTTAAAAAGTCATAATTAATTGAAATATAAAGTTTATCAAACCACAGGTGCAGTAACTTATACACGCCCTTAGATAGCTAAAGGAAAGTATAATTAGAGTAGTATTAATTAGTCTAATATTAATTAGAGTAGTATAATTAGTAAAACGAATTATATGAACTACCTATAAATGCAATATTGATATATATATATATATATATATATATATATATATATATATATATATATATATATATATATATATATATCACATAGTTGGTTAATAGAATTATGCATGTTGTAAACTATAATGCAAAACAACTAATAAGCAAAAAAAATAGGTTAATTAAATATCTGAATAACTTTGTAAATTAGTCATACATTAAAAAGTAAGTAAAGGTATAAGTTTAATTTTAAAATATTTAAATAACCATGGTGTAACTTGATTTCTCAAGAAGAAATAAACACAGTGTCCTCAATTTATTATGTATATGATTGATAATTAACTGTTTTATATCTAGATGTATTTGACTAAACATTCTCTGGTAAAGGTAACAGAAGTACAATCATGTACCTAAAAACACTAATCTTATTGTTGAATAGAAACAAAAAAGAGTAGTAGTAAAATGTTTATATTTTAAAATTTTGTATATTTTGTAGTTAATTATAATTAATATAAACCTTCAAATTAACTTTATAACAATCTTTATTAACTATATAAACAAAATAACTTTGTAAATTTAGTTAAAACAAAGAAGGTATCACTTATACCATATTTGTATATAAAGATACAATTTTTTGCTTTGGAAGACTAGAGAGGAAAAATGGAAATTCATTTTTCATTCAACACCCATAATGCGAAAAAGAAATAAGGCATGATTCTGTAAATATCCCAATTTATTTTTAAAAGGTCATTGCTAATAAAATAAAACACTGTTAAAAAAATTATTACTATTTCAAATAAAAATTGTTTAACCATTATCATATCAGAAATTGTATAAAATCTTTTGATAGAATCTTTTATAAAGAAGTTTTACAAAACCAACCAACAAGTGAATAAACCCATTATATTCAATTAGATATTAAATGTTTTTACAGTTTTTTATCACTCTTCAATCTTTGTCTAATAATAAACAAAACATGTGAAAAATATTTTAAAAGATTACATTTATAAACTATCTATTGTTACTAAATACCATCATGACAAATTTTATCAATTGAAAGAATTTAATTAACAATTATTATAAATTAAATAGTACTACATATTCATTCAAAGGACTTAAGTCTATTAAATTGAACAATAGCTTATAAAAATGCTGCAGCTGAAATAATTATAGCTAAGATTTCAGTCTTTAAATTTGATTTATCAAATTACTAACTTGCTGCTTAGTTAACAAATATTCTGTTCTAGAATGCCATCTTAAATATTCTGTTCTAAAGTTTTAATCATAAACTCGTAATTTATTGAAGAATCTCAAAACACTAAACTAAAAACACTTGGCATAAATTAGTATAAATAATATTAGAGCTGGCTTGTGAGTTAAGGTTATAAAAACAAAAAAAATATATAAAACTCATAATTATAAAAACTTTAATCTCAAATGTGTTTCAATGACATTGTCATCATTTTCAGTGATATTATCACAAACAAAGCTTGAATATACAGGTTATGTTCAATTGTTTAACTAAAGTTTTGTTTGTGACAGCATCACTGAAGATGATGACATGATGTCATTGAAACATGTTTGAGATTAAAGTTTTTATAATGGTGAGTTGTATATATATTTCTTGTTTTATATATATTAGTATGTTACACTTACCTATATTAGCACTTACTTTTTTGATTATTGAGGACAGCCGTTTCGAGATTTGTGTTCCTTTGTCAAGTCAGACTGTAACTCTGAGTTAGTTGACTTAGACTTTGAGTTAAGGCCTGAGTGTACAAAGGGACACAACACCCGTCCTCAATAATCAAAAAACTAAGTGCTACTACATGCAAGTGTAACAGTAATATATGTTCATGAAGATGGAATCAAATAATACTTTGAACTAATTACCAAAGGAAAACCTTTGGCACTTATAATATAGAAAACAAATCATAATATAGAACAACAAATACTTATTTTATTACAATTAAAATCAATTACAATATTCATTGGTTGTACAGTTATATAATTGTAAGCAGTATAAATAAATTATTTTTATTCAACTTAATAAACCTTGACTTTTAAATAAACGAATTTTAGAAAAGTTATAACAACCTCTTTGTGTTGATTTAAAATTTTGTTCATATAATATGATGCTCTTAAGACAATGCTGGTATATGATGCCTCATTTCCAGTCTTTTTATGGTAATAGTGTCATTACCTCAATATTTAAAATTTTATGACACACAGAATCCGCTTAATACGCTTCTGTTTAACACAATTTTCCACTAATTATGATTTTTTTCAGATCCTAAAACATACTAATTTAAATCGGGTTTAATACGCTTTTTTGACACGAAGATTTGGTGTTGGAAATTTTACCACATACTAATTAATCATAGTAAAAAAGCATTACTGCAGTTTTACGTAGTTCAGGAGTTACAGTACTGTATAACACTTCAGTAGATATGAAATACACGTTTATCAAGGAATGGAATCCAATAGGAAACAGAACACAATATTGATAAAGATAGTCTAAGGTGATTCAGCAGGACGTTTACTCAATGATATAGAGCTCTAAATTTACACTGCATAAGATGACATCGGCATGTTTCTCTTTGCTTAGTGGCAAGATGCCTTGTTTTTTTTACTGCACATGTACAGGCACAGTAAACATTCTAACATGAAACCATTTCCTCATTTCTCCTTTTCACCCTTCTCCACTTTCCCTACATCCTCTAAACACAAGTATCATACAAAACATTAAGTCAGTAGAGAGTCAATAAAATTGGAGATTTTGTACAGTATGTAACTGTATGTGTTATAGGATCATTTATTACTACATTGTGAAGTTCTTATCAAGTATGAAGTGGTTAGTTTTTTTTAGTCTTATGAGATGAGCGAGATGAAAATTCACATCTGAAAATAGAAAATCAAATTCTGAACATTCCTAATTTCACGCTAAAAAAAAATTTTTCAAGAGAAAGGAGGAAATGCTGTGCATGGTGTAGCGAAAAAAAGACTTGCAAATATGAAGAATTTGAAAAGGTTAGTTACAATGGCTTCATTAAGCCTGCCTATGAATGGGAATTTGGTAATGGCAAAAGGACAATAAATCGCGAAAGAGTTTTAAATTAATAATTTTACTGGGTGCAGTGGATGCATTGACTGATTCGAAACAAGATATGGCCTTATATATTGTCAGATCAGTAGGGAAGCTGAGTCAGTAAATGAAGAAGATGTTTCTTTGTGGTAAGAAACCGTTTTATTACAATTGCTGAAGAATTTAAACCAATTGCAACCTGTGAGATACAAACAGTACAAGAAATTTTGAAAGACGCTTCAATAGCTTCTACTAAGAATGAGGAAAGTGAGGATGATGATGATAATAATGACGAAGAAGAAGAACATCTGGCACCAGTAATGCCTGCTGCAGCATTTAGATCACTGAATTTCAGATGATGCTAACAAAAATATTGATTTTAAATTCTTGTTTGAAAAAATTGGAACAAAAAAGATCAAAAGTTATATTAAAGAAATATAAAGTAACAGTGTACAGCATGTAGATTTTGGATTCCCATTAAATGTGTATTTGTGTGTTACATACTAGATTTGTCTTTCAATATTTCATGTGTATTTTTATTTAATATTGTAATAAAATTGTTTTTTTTTAATATGTCGAGATATACATGTATAATGGTGAGTAGGTACAATATTCAATTGATGGTATTACAGTATTTTCTATTCCCGTATAAGGTGCTATTTTTTTTTATGGTCCCTTGCAAATCATATAAGCCGATTTTACTTTAGTTGCATATGCTTTTTATAGCTTTGCATTATTTTTTTCCAGTTGTTTTTATTTTAAATCTAGTTTTGGAGTTAATCACCAGACGAGGAAATGAGATGCAATTTTTTATATTTAGAAGCATCAAACATTTTTTTTCTTATTGAATAGAAGACGTTTTCCTGTTGAATAAATAGCAGTTTTTGCAAGAAAGGCAGAGAACAAATTTAGAAGGAAGCAATTTTGGAAGACATCCAAAAAAATTAATTATAGTCAGTCTAACAACATAGTTCTAATTATTTATGAAATTTACCTTCTTTTTAATACCGAAATTAAGATTAAAATTATTTAGATCCAAATAGTTTTATGTTGAAAAAGCTTTTTACATTTTTATATGTTGTACTGGTGTAAATCAACTTCCTAAAAAAACTGTTGAAACAAATATCAATATAAAAACTAATTTTTAAATTACTCTCAATTTTTTTTCTGATAATTTATGACAGTTTAACATTTTAAAAATGTGTGGGACGGTCTTAAGTGATTCACTATGTGAGGCGGTTATGTATACGTTTTTTATAAAAAACTTTTAATTTTTTAGTGCTTTTATTTTGTTGTTTATATATTAAATTCTTTTACTTTTACACATTTAAGATAAATTATTTAGTATAACCATGTATAGGATTAAAAAAATAATTGATGAAACATTTATTTACTCCATCTGGTAATAGAAAAAATTATGGATAGTGTCTTCAATCAACAACACAGTGTGAAAAGTCATGACACCTTGCAGAAGTTGTAATAAGGTCACTATGCTGCCCCATGATTTACATGCTTCTCACAGAAGTCTTGGGTCATGCCCAGCCTAGGTAACTGAAAGTTCATTAACAGTTTAATTATTCCTTTACACCAAGATGCAAAATATTTTCCTGGTGTTGCTACTAACTAATGCATTAGGAATTCCAAATAAGATTTATTTGGTCGAGATCAATCATAGCTTTCCCAAAATGAGTCAGTATTTTAGAATTGTTGGCAAACAACATCTAAATCAAGATTATCCCATAGTTTTCGTTTTTGATAAGTTTGAATTATCTTTCTAAATATTATTACATCCTAATATTAGAGTTAATATTTACTAGTTAGTTTTTTACTCAAAATGTGTAAAACTAGAACACATGAACTTTTGTAATGTTTGTGAAATTGTAAATGTTTAAAAATGAACACTAGTCAATCTTTATATTCAAATTGCATACTCAACATTTACCAAGTGAATTACTTACAATCAATCTCCAAAGCTATACAAAAATGTATGTTTTATTCAAAAAATAATTTTTGGTATTAAATTATGACACCTCTTTAAATTCTGATCTGTGTTGTATATGTTTTAGGTATTTCATTTTTAAAATAAAGTGAAACTAAAATTAATATTTATTTTTAAATGACATTTTAAGAAGTTTTATAACCAATTTAGTTAATTCTAATGAAAATAATGAATGTAAAAATATGTCTGCAACTTTCTTTTAATAGAATAAACAGAATAGAAAAAAACAAGAAAGATAGAATTGAATGGTAAAAAAGGTACAAACACGAAACTTCACTCGATGCAATTGACACAAGGACATAAGTAATGCTTCGTGTTAGAGTCAGTAGGGAAGAATTAGAAAGTAAAAGGAGGTGGTGGCAGCCTATCCCTTTCATCTAATAGGTAAATGATGATTCATCTACCGACTAAAATGAATTCACAATGTTGACACATTGTTAATATGATGCCATACTGTTATCACCCACAATTAATTTGTTAAGATCTTCAACATTGAAGTTTTTTAAAAGTTATTGCAACTATACAAACGCGACATTAAGTTTAGAAATATGTCACATATTAATATAATAAACCTAAGTTATAATAAGCGATTGTCTATACTATTAACTATAGTATTCAATAAAGAGTACAAAAAATGTAACCTTAAATAATTGCTATGAACTAGTCAAATATTTGTATAATGTAGCTTATATCTCTAAAAGTTATGTAAAATCAACTACGTATATAGACTGTTCATTTACCTCGTGTGGAACAATATAACACACTTGTTCTATTTAAATATAGTGAACATTAAGAAATAAATTATCGTTTTTAAAATTAACAAATTTTTGTTACATTAAACTCACTTTTAAAAATGAACTTACATTCTTCAAATTAGAATCAATAATTTCCCTATAGTAACAATACTAAAAATTAATTAACACATTTGATTTGAAACTTTAAAAAATCAAAAACGACTGATTAAAGTTAATCTATATAATATATTAAACTGAAGTAAAACTTAAAGCTATAAATAACAAACTTGTAAAAAATCACAAATACAAAAGTACAATTAAACCATAATTCAGTAACTGGCAAGTAACTTAATTTATTTGGAATCACAATTAAATGCTAAAGTTAACACTTACTTTATCAACAAATTAACAATTAAAGTAAGTCAGTAGTCATAATTATTTATTATTCCATTTGTCATCTTGCAACATTATATTTAATCAACAATATTGCTGATGTTTATAATAGCGACTCCTTTTTATAACATAACTTGTATAAAATTTGCATATACCAATGTATCATATGAAAAGATTATTAACCCTTTTCCATTCTCAACCATTTTTAAATAATCACTTTTACAATAGACTATCCAAACTAAATTTTGTAAATTTGTAAAAACTTACTGAAACAGAACATTTTCGACTCCTCCATGGCGATCTTCATCAGTGTCTTCTCATTTTTAAATCTTCAACTGCCTGTACTTTTTACCTATCAGTTTTTTTAAATAAGATAATAATTTACACATCTCTAAAATTCTGCAGCTATAAACCATAATTTTCTGTGTTGAAATTTTGTGTTATTAATGTCACATCATAAAAAGTACCAGAAGAGTAATGTACAATTTTGGTCTATTCTCAAAGTATTAAGTTTCCCATTTTATTAAGTTTTTAGGAGTTTTAAGTAAATATACACTTGTAAATCACTTTAGTTTTGATTAATTTTACTGGGTATTTTTTATCATATTAAAGTAATGTTCTATCTTCTATTCTATAATAGAAGATACACTTAAATAGACTACTTGGCTACAATAGAAGAAATATTACGCTAATAAAATTTGAACCGTCAGGAAGAACTAAATTTGAAGATGAAATTTTGTTAAAGTATAATTACTGTTTAAGTAATGCTCCACTGGAACAGGATAACATTGCATATCATTTAAAAAGTAAAATTTGAAAAAAATGACAAATCCCTGTACATATTTTTTTAAAGATTTGAATTTTATATTACTATATATTGCACTTTCACACAGTAATCTTAGGTTTTTACATTTGATTTAGTTATGAATTTGTAACAATGGAAAAATCAACCTGAAATCCGCTTTGAGACTTGAAAATTAATATAAAATAGCACAAATACAAAGTCAATATTATCATTTCTGTACAGAGGCAATTTACAAGACTATTATTTAACTTGTATTATTAAATAGCTTACTTTTATAATTATGAATCTAAAAACATATTTAAAAAATCAGATAACTTATGTATTAGAAAAACTAATATAATGTTAACAGTCCTTAACTTTTCAGTTTATTATTTTGTTTACTTAAATGATACATGTGTATTAATTTTGTTTGTTTATTTGTTACCAAGCATATCTTACTTTTGTATATTATTAAAAAAATATAGACCAATAATAAATTAATTTAAAATTTAATAATATATAAAATGAACAACCCAAATAATAAGGCCAATTAAACAAATTTTTAAAAAGTGATTAAAAATAAGCAGTAAAAACTATATTATATATAATTAAATACAATTATATACCTATAACTAATGTTATGGTCATATAATGTATTATATATAGCCTACATATATAAAACCATTCTGAACCAATAATAAAGGTTGTATTCATATAAAAACTAGGTCACTTCTAGAAAATATTATGTAGCAAGAGACTTGGAAAATCCAGAAGAAACAACAAAACTGAATGTTCTTTTTATAAATAAGTTACAACTAGACTCAAATTGAAAGACTTGACTTATAGATATGCTTTGGAATACTGAGGGCAGAGCTCTCTGTTGGGATGACTCTGAAATTGAGCAATCAGATGCACTGAAACAAAAAATAATTTTTGAAACATACCATGCAAGTAAAAACAGATGTAACAAGTTTTTTGTGTACCTATAGTCATAAAAAAATGCAGTATATGTGTATCATGCTCCTTTTTATTAACTCTTTACTTGCTACATAAAGTCTCTCCATGCTTAGAAAATATCAAGGAAAAATATTTAACTGTAACAAGTCAATTTTTTTAGCATCCTCATTTCTGACATGATCTTTGGCAAGTGAAGTATTTATTTTTACTTCCTTTATGCATGTGAAAAATTCATTTCTTGAAATTTCTGTTTTAAGAGGTTGACTCAGTTTCCCCATGAGATTGTTAAAGTTTTGTGCACTGAATTAATTATACAGGATAGTTTTTTGTGTGTTGTTTTGATAATTAATAGTATGCCAAAAAAACAATGAAAGATTATAAAATAGAAATAGAACCTTTGAGAATTCCATTAGATAAGACTGAGTCTTCAGAAAAAGAAATTTACCAAGTTTGTGAATATAAGCCTGATGAAATATACAGTTCTAATGGCAGCTAAAGTGAGTTGAGCACAATAATGAACATTATGCATATCCTGATACGCAAGAAAGTATTTTTGTTAGCAAAGCCCAATATATTCTTTATTTGTTGATTTCATATAAGTCTTATTTTTTATTATTTAATCACCTAAACAATAGTTTATGACTATCCAAACTTTAAATTTTGTAAATTTGTTAAAACTTACTGAGACAGAAATCGTTCTGTCTCAGTAAGTTTTAACAAATTTACAAAATTTAAAGTTCAGATAGTCATAAACTATTGTTTAAAACAACAATCTTTCTCAATCTATCTGGTTACTTTTCAAAATTCTAAAGTCATTTAGTGACCTCAGGTCTTTTATTCTGTTACTTAATGGTATTGTTAAATATTTTGCCATGTAACGGCAACATTGATTTCCGGAGGACCTTATATAATTAAATGAATGAAGTTGACGTTTTGTACATACCTCACTGGGCGAAGTACCACCACTTGTCGGACAGTTATTCGGGTGCACCCTTTCCCGCACTTATCAATTACCTGTTGAACTTAAAGAAATCGCTTATATTCAAAATGTCACTATTAATGTTAAGAGTACCTTCGCCACACGACAGGAGAAACAAAGAGAGAAATGGTCTAAACCGAGCCTCGTTTAGAACACACAAAAACTACGTCACGTCGAGAGTGACGGGAGAGATGTCGTTTAACCGACGATTCGAAAGGAACTGGGCCGTACCGAACCTTGTAAGAGACAAAGGTTGGCCGATAAGGAGTCCCTCTCTGAAGCAGTTACACTGTCTTTTAAATTATCTTTAATTTAAAGAAAAGTACGTAACATACCGGGGGCCTTGAATCCTCCTAGGATTCAAAGAAGAATACAATATAAGCTACCCCAGCATGAGAGAAAAGAAAACAATAATTATCAATAAACAAACTGAGAGTTCTTCACAAAAAACAAATATACACTAAATAAAATAAAAATTCCTTTTCTAGAAACATGAGAAAAATAATAAGTTTATTCTGCACTAATGGGCAGGGGGAAAACCTTATGAGAAGGTCGAGAGTTGAGGATTGACTCGACTTGAGTTGTCAGAGTCATGAATTCGGAGAGAGTTAGAACGTGTTCATCTATGGCGCGACGCAAGTGATGTTTAGCGCTTTTAATTGCGCTTTCCCATAGCCCTCCTTGATGAGGTGCAGCAGGAGGATTGAAGTGAAAATTAACTCCACGTTGAAATGAAAATTCACAAACGAGATCTTGTCCTGAGGTCCTGAGTAGAGATCGCAGAGCATTGTCAGCTCCCACAAAGTTTGTTCCGCAGTCGGAATAGACGTGTTGACAAAGACCTCGTCTAGACACAAATCGAGTCAATGCT
This sequence comes from Prosapia bicincta, assembly GCA_036971475.1. Lineage (NCBI taxonomy): Eukaryota > Metazoa > Arthropoda > Insecta > Hemiptera > Cercopidae > Prosapia > Prosapia bicincta. Next base: position 204,344,555 of record JBAIZL010000004.1, read on the forward strand.
GCGATGAATGCGTCCGTCGAGAGATCAGTGACCACCTCAATGTGAACAGCTTTGGTGACAAGGCAAACAAAGACACAGATGTATGCCTTGATGGTTCGAATAGAGCGTAGATTATGTACTTTCAGAGTGAAAGGACCACCATAATCAATGCCTGTGTTGAGAAATGGGCGAGTAGGGGTCAGTCGAGGTTGAGGTAAGTTTCCCATAAGAGGATTTTTACTTTTAGGTCGGTGCTTAAAGCACACAATACACTTGAAGACGCGTGCACGGATTACATTCCGAGCACACAATGTCCACACCTCTTGTGCGAGAAGTGATTGGGTGAGTTGAACTCCAGAATGAAGGTACTTCCGATGATATAGGTCAATCAAGGAGTCAACCACAGGGTGTTTCTTAGGCAAAATCACCAGATGTTGTGTCTCATAACGAATCTGTGCTGCTTCGAGTCGTCCGCCAACTCGCAGGACGCCATCGCTATCGAGAAATGGTGTTAATCGTCGAAGCCTAGAAGATACCCTGTTAGGAGGGGTGTGTCCTAATGCCTTTAAATCTTCGATGAAGGAGGATGCCTGAAGTAATTTGAATATTCGGATTTTGGCTGAGTTCAACTCCCCCGTAGTGAGAGGTCCAACAGTTCTTCCTAAGTGACGAGAGTTGTGTATGAAAAGCAACAAGTACGCCATTACACGCTGCAGTCGCCTAAGGCTAAAATATTTCCGCAGCAAGTCCCATTCTGAGTGAACAGTGGAGAGAAGAGATATAGGTGAAATAGGTTTATATTCCCCTGTGTCAATGAGTTTTGCGGTATCCTGAAGAAACGTGGGTGTCTCTAGGTGTTCGTCTGGTAGATCCTGTAATAGTTGATAAGCGTTAGTAGTCCATTTCCGCAATTCGAAGCCACCTCGAAGTAAAAGAGAAATGAGCTGAGTTTTCAAATGAGAGGCCTCATCAATGGAATCACCACCCGCAATAATGTCGTCGACAAACGTTTGTGTGCGGAGTTCGGCAGCCTGAGGGAATGAAGCACCTTCATCGGAGGCGAGCTGATGAAGAGTTCTTATCGCCAGGTAAGGTGAACAACTAAGTCCATAGGTTACTGTGGTCAATTGATAAGTGGAAATAGGTTGATCGACATGGTCCCTCCATAGGATCAGCTGATAAGGTTGATCATCAGGGTGGACTTTGATCTGACGTATATCGCAAGTAAAAACCACATTATGATAGCGAAACATGAGTAACAGATCACAAATGTTGGTCTGCATTTTCTGTCCTGTCCACAGGTTGTCGTTGAGAGAGAAACCGTTGGATGTTTTTGCACTGGCATCAAAGACTGTTCGAAGGCGAGTAGTGGTGCTGGATTCCTTTAGAACCCCATGATGAGGTAAAAAGTAGTGAGGTGAACTGAGCTGAGTGTTTTTGGGCAAGTATCATGTGTCCAGAAGTCAAATAGTCAGACATGAATTCTGCATAAAGTTGCTTGAAGCGAGGCTTAGAGTTGAACCTTTGTTCGAGAGATTTTAATCGTACTTCCGCGTTCCTGCGAGAAGTTCCGAGAAGAGGTTTATCTTCTTTGAAAGGAAGTCGGACACAGTAACGACCTGAACTGTCGCGTGTATGAGTAGCGACATAATGAGCTTCACATGCTTGATCATGTGGTGAGAGTTTTGAGGTGAAGGGCACTTCTTCATGTTGCCAGAATTTTTGTAGAGAATTGTGCAGTTCCAAGTCATTCACCGTGAGTAATGTGGTGGACATACTAGCACTAGATTCCCTTTCACAGGTAGGCAGACATGGAGCTTCTCCCATAACCATGAATCCAAAGTGAGTGCCTATCAGGCACGGCATATTAGAGCCGAGAGAATGCGTAGTTGGAGTCAATATTAAAGGAAAAAGAGCGCCGCCCAGAAGAATATCAATGCGACTTGGCAAATGAAAAGTAGGGTCGGCAAGCGTATAAGATTGTACCTTATTTAGTACTTTAACGTCAATGTGAGTACGAGGTAAATCGACGCAAATTTTGTCGAGAATGAGAAAATTATGTTTGGCAGCTATTACTGTGCCATCGAGAGTGTGCACGCCTAAAGAGGTCATGCCCCTTGAGCGAGTAAGAGTTTGAGAAAGTCCAACAATGTTGTGATTACTTCTCGTTCGAGTTACACATATTAGTTGAGCTACTTGCTCTGAAATAAATGAGGATTGGCTTCCTGAGTCCACCAGAGCCCGGAAAACATAAGTCGTCTCCGTAGGAGAGGAGAGTTTTACTAAAAATGTGCCCAGGAGCACAGTTGTACTTTGAGAGGCAGGATTAGTCGCCTGAGAAGTCATACTAATAGGTGACTGAACAACTTCTGTTACACCTTGGTCCTGGGAAATAGAGGACTTTAATGGTGTATGCTGAGGCAGGTGATCGTTGTTGAAATGGAGAAGAGTGTGATGTTTCCTTTTACATTGAAAACAAGTCGATTTGGATTTACAAAACTTCACACTGTGAGCGCCCAAACATGAAATACATCTACTATACGACTTCGCGATCTTCAAACGCTCTGTCGGAGATTTGGCCTTAAACTTAAGGCAGGAATAGATTTTATGGTCTGTTCCTTTACACAGAAAACATAAAGGATGCTTTGTCTCAGACGCTGTGTCATTGACAGAGTTACAAGTCACCAGCGAAAACCCTTTCGGTTAACCTGAGTCTTATACATTAACTGTTTTCCCTTTGAAATTTGAGGTGAGTTTGAAGGTAATGAGTTAGGATTGAGGGTTGAAGAGGAATGTAGTGTCGCGTGTTCAAGTTCACTACATTTTTGTGAGAGGAAGTTGATAATTTCCGCAGGTGTTGCCAGGGTCGACGTGTTATCCCGTGATTGTTCAAGCTTCTTGAGTATAGTAGAATCCAGCTTGCGTAAAATCATCGCTGACAATAAGGGATTGTTACTCGTGATATCAATTTGTAGCCCCTTCAAGGCTTGGGTGTTCTCTGTGTAACTTGTAACAAAGTTACGCATTTGATTAGAAGTGTAATTGATATTCGGCAAGTCGAGAATTCTATTGAGATGAATTGACATTAATCGTCTTGGAGAATGATATCTCTCCACAAGAAGGTCATACGCGACTTGATAATTAACTTCCGAAATAGGTAAAGAGTTAATTAATTTTAATGGTTCACCTGAGAGTACACTGAGCAAATACTGTAGTTTGGTGACAGCATTGAGAGATGTATTTTTATGTATGGTAGAGTCAAAGAGATTTTTGAAAGAAATCCATTCAAATGGATCACCTGTGAAATGTTTGAGTTCCAATTTTGGAAGTAGCAGTGGGATTTGTGACGAGAGTGAAGAGCTAGCTTCGGTTTTCTGCCTAGCAGCTTGTTTCGCTTCTATTGAAGCAACAGTGTAATTTATGCAAGAGACAAGATCATTAACCACAGCCGAAGTTGAGAAATTGGGAATAAAATCGTTATCTTTTTCCAACGAGAGTTCATTGAATAAGTCCAATGTGACTAAAAATTCTTGTTTAATGCTAGCGACAGAGGGAGCTCGGATCATTAATTCCTGCATGATCGCTTTATCAGAAATCTTTTGCGTGAGATCATAAATAGATTGGATCTGGGAAAATAGAGCTTCCTTCTTAGCAGTGATTACCCTTAGTGATTTGGCCATTTTATAGAATTGAATTATATCTACAATTACAATAAGGCTCTTTAAATACACTAACAAAATATGCTATACTAATAGCAAGAGCGATAGAGAAATCATAAACTAGTTTCTCACAAAGAAATGTAAATATTGAATGTTTGAACTTATGAACGGACGTAAACAGTTGAAGTAAACAAATGTCTCTTATTCAAGGTTACAATAACAAGATATCTTCCAATAATTACAATAAGAAAAATGTTCAATACAAATTATGAAAAATGTAAATATTTTAAAAGGAAATATTACAATTACATTGGGCAACATGTAACTGAATGATCTGCTTCAAAACAATAAGCATTAATAAATATAAATTTGCAATTTATAAGCACTGAAATCATAGGTGACTTCTTTTACCATACTAAATAGTTAGCAGAAAATATTTATAAATATATTAGCCTATTAACATTAGCATGAGTGGGAAACATACATTTTGAATCATACGAATTGTTTACAAATAGACAAGCGTAGTTAATTATAAAGATATGCTTTCAGAGAGGGTTTGTTATAATCTACTGTATTTGAACAGCTGATAGATAAGAAATTGAGTGAGGTAAGCCTTGTAAGAAGGACAAGATATTGCGTGCGGTTGGAAATATGTACGTCACACTTGTGGACATGTTTTAACATAGGACCTTTTCAAAAGATCCGGGCCGTAGGACCAAATATGTTAAATATTTTGCCATGTAATGGCAACATTGATTTCCGGAGGACCTTAAATAATTAAATGAATGAAGTTGACTTTTTGTACATACCTTACTGGGCGAAGTACCACCACTTGTCGGACAGTTATTCGGGTGCACCCTTTCCCGCACTTATCAATTACCTGTTGAACTTAAAGAAATCGCTTATATTCAAAATGTCACTATTAATGTTAAGAGTACCTTCGCCACACGACAGGAGAAACAAAGAGAGAGAAATGGTCTAAACCGAGCCTCGTTTAGAACACACAAAAACTACGTCACGTCGAGAGTGACGGGAGAGATGTCGTTTAACCGACGATTCGAAAGGAACTGGGCCGTACCGAACCTTGTAAGAGACAAAGGTTGGCCGATAAGGAGTCCCTCTCTGAAGCAGTTACACTGTCTTTTAAATTATCTTTAATTTAAAGAAAAGTACGTAACAGGTATAATATCTATATTATTAAATAAGGGTTGTTGATACAAAAAAAAACAATACTCATATCTCTTTTTACCATGATTTTATTAGTTCGGTTTCCGTCAAATCTGTCTGTCTACCTGGGTGGAATTTTGCAATCGAGTTTAAACTAACTTGCCGATGAGCGTGTGTAAAAAGACCTCGCTGTCTGGTCAATGCTTTACACACTCTACCAAGAACATATAAACGCACTAACAAATAATATTTACCAATCAAACTTCGATGATCATCTCAACTCCACAAAACATGACTACATAAACATAACATCTAACCTATAAATTCTTCATAAATAACAGAAATAACCAACGCTACACAACCGAACAATACGAAATATACAGACACTTCAAACTACACCCTACACACATACTCAATACACAATTACATTATAACTCACACACACTTTTTGACATTATAACTCCTAACATTCACAAAGTACACTCACACCACCATAATATCTCACTCCCTCCCCCTAATACTCTAACTTACGAAAACCTTGAGATCAGTTACGGCCTGAGTTGACAATGGGACACATCTCCCAAAATGGCTGTCCTCAACAAATTTAAGTAAGTTCTACTATAGGCAAGTTTATAAATATTTACAAGTGTTTTAGTGAAAACTAGTAGCTCACGTTGAAGAAGGAATCAACAAATATAAACCACATATCAATGAAGATCAGCAAGTACAGAATTTTCACTTCATGAAAGATAATGCATCACTCTACTGCCTTTGATTTCCGAGATTTTCTCAATAAATGCTTTCCAGGTTAATGGATTGTCTGTAATGAGCCAATTGTATGACACTTATATTCTCGTCTTATTACAAAATTACAATCTAGCAAAGAAGAAGTTACAAACTAGCCATCCCTTGATTTTTTCTTTAGAGTTCATCAAGGATATTCTATATATACCTCCATTGCTTCTAACTATTTGAGCTTAGAGGAAGAATATTTGCTGCAGTTGAGCAACTTTACCTCCAATGCTACAGCGAGTTTCGAAAGAAATTGACTACAGATGGGATGTGTGCCAGATAACCAAAGCCATATAGAACATCTTTAGTTTAAGCTTAGAAAAAATTTATGTGCTTTTTCTAACAAAATAACCAACTCAGTACCTTCTGTCAATAAATTTATATGAATTTCTAAAGTCCTTTTGGAATGATTCTGTATATTCTTTTAACTCATCATGTTGAGACTGAGTCTACTACCCCTCCACTAGAGTGAGCCACTTGTGATGTTTCACTATGCAATTTAATATGTAGCATATTACTGTATTCTATTTAGCAACTTATTACAATATAAATGGAAATTCGTCATTAAGAGGTTTTTCACCTTAATCCTTACTTTTTAAAACTTTCATATTTTACCTAATTTCAGTTTCATCAATTATCTGCATCACTAGTTAGAGGAATGACTTCACCCTCTTGCTTTGCTGAGTTAAGAGCTTCAATACGAGCTTTGTAGTCTGCTTTGCAATCAACAACACTGAGTGCTATTCCTAGCTGGGCTGCGTAATATGTCACCATTATTAAAGCCTAAAACCATAAATACAGAATAAGACATTATATTAACCTTAATGTTACATCTTTTACTAAAAATACAATTCAGAAAAAAAATTATAAAATTATTGACAACCTGCCCAATACCACAAAAATTACTAGGTAATACAAAAGCTACCAAAACTAAACCCTTTTGTACATTTCAATGACCATGTCATCCTCACCAGGTGGTCTTATTACCGTACTAATATTAAAACTTGCAGTTTTTGTGTTGTACATCTTGAGTTTTTTTTATAAACTGTTCTTATAGATAACATTTGTCTGTGACTCACAGGATTGAACAATGCACTGATCTAGTGTGAAAAATGTCTGGAAAAAATAGCAGTAGGTTGTGATTTTTTGCCAAGTGATATAAAAAAATATTAATAAAAAGAAACAAATACAATTGAAAAACTTAATACCAAACAAATTACAAACTAGATTCTGACAATAGTCCAATTCCAAAAAATTATTCTAGTTTGTAATAATTTAATTGTACTAAACTTCCTAAATTGTATTTTTATTGTAATAGAACCCTCTGATGATGATGAAATGTACTTAAGAGTTAAAATTGGTAACTTTTGTATTAGTCATTTTTGATTAATTTGTGTTGTATTGAGATTATCAACAAAATGAAACAAAGTTTTGTTGTAATACAGTAAAATGTTCAAAGCAGAATGTGAATAAGGTGGAATCTTGTACAATGTGAACAATTCTGCTGCTTCAGAGACATTTCGCAATAGGCAATATTATTGCTTATTTTGTATAAAATGAAATTTGTCAACACGGAAACAGGAAGAATAATTTATAGGATTTGTAAAAAAGGACGTGTATAATACGTAATTTAAAAGGCCTGCCTCTTTGTGGTGATTTATACCAAAATCGGGTAGAGAGAGTAAGAGTGAGTGCATGACCAAATCAATGGTTAAATTGTCCTCAGTTTCTAGAAACAAGTTCCGGATATCTATAATAATATATAAAAATCTATGGTGTTTGTGTGTGTTCCTCGTTCACGTAAAAATTACTGTACCCATTGAGCTGAAATTTTACATGGACATTCTTAGGGTCCTACACAGGTCTATTTTTATTTAGAAATTCCATCAGGGCACCGCCCCATGGACCTTGAAAACCTCCTTAACACTCAATTATTTATACTCCATTTATTACTTAACTTGGCTTAATCAGCTGATAATCATTTTAAACTTAGTCACTTTAAACACATTTAAACAGCTGATGGTAATTGTTTGTTATTCATCTTTTGAGGTTAGTTATACTTTACAAATGTTATGTTACAAGCAGAAGTTTTTCCTTCCTTTGATTTTCAAAACAATAATCAGTAAATTTATAGTTTAATATATATTTATTGGGAAATAATCTTTATAATCAAATAATCTTTGGGAAAGCTTCAAACATGTTTAACAAATTTTAAAAACTCATTTCTGTTTGTTACTACTTAACAAATACTCTCTATCCGGTGATAAATAAATACAGATGAATAGACTATTTTCATTCTAATCAATAAAGTACTTCTTGATTGATTTATCTATTGTTGACATTTTCTAGCACTATAGAATTTCTAATTTAAATTACAGTGTCATGTAATAGTTATTTTGCTTTTATCAGTTATGTTTTTGTTGTATTTGTGAAAACTTTACTATCATGTTCAAGTTTGAAATGTTACATTATTTATTACATGAAAAAAGAGCTATGCCCATGAATATATTCAAGTGTCACTTAAAATAATGCAAGTGTGTTTACCTACATCACTTCTATATTGCCCTATTGAACTCCAGGGGTCCATTAATATTAAATTGCTTGGGATCAATAATACACTTCCATTTTTTGTTCTGACAGAACAGAATGATTGAAGGCAATCTATTTTTTCTGGAATGACAGGGTTGTGATGAAGGTGTTTTTTTCTTTGTATTTTTGACAATATCTTGATAAGACATGTATGAATTGCCTAGAATTTTAATTTTAACAGCATTACCATGGTATACGTCATAATCTAATTTTAATTATTAAGTGAACCAATGTATTAATTTTAATTAAAAAGTTATCAGATATTGTAAAAAGTTTAAAATCAAAGGAGTAATCATTACTTTTTTTTAAACAAGCCATAAAAACAGACGGCCAGAGCTGTACTCGGGGGGGGGGGGGGGAATGGATGCTAATCGGATAAAACAACAAACTTCTGGAGTTCCAGACGGAATTTAACACTGAATGTTTTTATGAAGAACGTTACTATTCAATGCTACTATCTGTGACTAGATCCAAAGTTTAGGCCAAACCATTTCATAATGCACTGTATAAAATCGGCATCCTTGAAGCAAGTTGAAAAATTTTAATCAACTAGGAAATATTAATGGCAGTTCTAAAACTTTCAAACTGTGAGAATAATCATATACAGTAAACTCCCGATTATCCGTGGGCGGATTAACCGGTTTTTCGGATTATCCGGGGTCTGCCATTGTTTTACAAATATCCAATTTTTATTTCAATCAGATTCATGTGTTTAAATTTCCAAACGGTGAATTACGAGGTAAATACATATAAGGCTTACTAGACATTAAGATGAAGGGAATAGATATGTAAATATCTACGTACTAATTTTTACATTGAAAGGGAAGTATCCCGACGAGGGCCAGCGAAATAAAAGGGGCGAGCAGACTACTGTATATAAGAGACAATGACAAATTGCTTGGACGTCCGAAAACCTAATGTGTACCATAAGATTGTAAACAAATGTCAGCTAATCTCGGCTATAAATAGTCTAGGACATGCATTATCCACGTCTGTCATATACATTATCGATCTTTATTGCTTTGTGACACACGTGGCACAAGTAGACACTGTGCGACAAAATTGTTCTCAAGAAACTTAGATCGCACATTAAAGCTAAATCAATGCTCACAAAAAAACAGTTGAAAGTGACAGATTTTTTTGTTAAAAAGTGAAAGTATTATGTGTAAAGGAAATTACATATGTATTTACATACTAACTTTTGACATATAATTACGTACGTTTTGTAAATAGTTAGACATATAAATGTACATGTTATAATCCGTCAAATACATCGACATTTTAAATTATTTTCTGTATTTATTTTGTCCTCTGAAGATTATTTGTGAATTGCATTAACCGGGGTCATTATTTGTGTAACTTATGGTATAATAATTGATTATCGATCGTTTTGCATATTCTTTGTTCATAGCGGATTATCCGGGGAATTCGTTATCCGGCGTTCCCGGGCCACCCTATTCCACGGATAATCGGGAGTTTACTGTATTTCCAAGAACATTATGGAGGAAGATGTATATATATATATAGTGACCAGTTTTAATCAAAATGTTTTACTATAGGCTATCATTGCTCTTAGAAGATAACAAGTTTAAATTATAATTTTAGTATTTTCTTTTATATAGTTATTAGATTTTGAAAAACCAAACTGCGGTTTATTTAAGACCCAAGAAATCTGGAACATTGTTTTTATAAATCCAATGAACATTTTTGAAATATATAAACATTTTTTATGTCTATGATTTTTGTATAGATGAATTTAATTGCATTGAAGATATAAATGTTTATTAGGAATTATTAAGAAATTAATAGTGTGACAGATAAATAATACGAAAGCGGATTTTTCAGGGTAGATTTAGATGAACAAATTCAATATATTAATATTGCCTAAATAGTTAAAATCTATAACAAATAATTATTACTATTAATTTCAAGAGAATGCAATACTCATGAACACAGAATACATTTTTCTGACTGGTTACAATACTCGTTATTGGTTAGCGTGCAGAACATAAAAAACTAAAAGATTTAAAACATGATTAAATATAATGTAAGTGTAATGTTTTAACTAAATACTTTTAAATGTTTATAAACTTGCCTATATTAGCACTTACTTAGGTTTGTTGAGGACAGCCATTTCGGGAGATGTGTCCCATTGTCAACTCAGACCGTAACTGATCTCAAGGTTTACTTAGGTTAGGGTGGAGGTGGGATATTATGGTGGTGTTGGTGTATTTTGTGAGTATTAGAAGTTAGAATTATGTTTCCACATACACACATTGATGGAATCATCCACCTCAGAAAATTAATTACATCTCAAAATTACTTCACCTACAATAACACATTCTACAACCAAAAAGATGGCCCTACCTATGGGCTCCCCCATCGCATCTTAGCAGAAATATTCATACACCATATTGAACAAAACCACATTTTACACAACAATAAATACTCAGATAACATAATTTACTGGTACAGATACATCGACGATATCATAACAATATACAAAGGTAACACAAGCAGAGCACACATATTTCTAAAACACCTTAATTCCATACACCCAAAACTAACATACACCATCAAAACAGAACAATAAAACTCTCTCAACTTCCTAGACCTTACAATTAAACAAACAGACAAACAAACACATAAATTCAACATATACCGCAAACCCACTAATACCAATACGACCATTTATAATTCCTCAAACCACCTATACCAACATAAACTAGCTGCTTACAACACCATGATATATCGCCTGCTTAAAACACCGTTAGACAAAGAAGAACACTACCAGGAGTTAAACACCATAAAACATATAGCACAAAGTAACGGATACAATCCAACCATGATTGACAAATTATACAACCGCCTAAAAAATAAACCTAATAACCCAAATACAAACACACAACAGGATAATCCCCTAAAATACTTATCAATACTGTACAGATCATCCAGAACCCACAATCTAACCAACACACTACAAAATAGCTTACTCCACACCCAACACTCTCAATAAACAATTTAAACTCGACAACAAAATCGACGACATTTACAATACCACTGGAGTTTACAAACTAACTTGCAGTTCGTGCCCCAGTTTTTACATAGGTCAGACAGGGAGGTCCTTCTGCACACGTTATCAAGAACATATAAAAGCACTAAAAAACAATAACTACCAATTAAACTTCGCCGATCATCTCAACTCCACAAAACATGACTATATAGACATAACATCTAATCTACAAATTCTTCATAAACAACACAGAAATAACCAACGCTATACAACCGAACAATACGAAATATACGTACACTTCAAACTACACCCTACTAACATACTCAATACACAATTACACTACAACTCGCACGCACTTTTTGACATCATAACTCCTAATACTCACAAAATACACCCACACCACCATAATATCTCACCCCCACCCTAACCTTCGTAAACCTTGAGATCAGTTACGGTCTGAGTTGACAATGGGATACATCTCCCGAAACGGCCATCCTCAACAAACATAAGTAAGTGCTACTATAGGCAAGTTTATAAACATTTAAAAGTGTTTAGTGATAACTAGTAGCTCATGTGAAGATGGAATCAACAAATATTGCGTTTTAAATGTAGTTATGTCACATTTTTTCAGAATTGATGTATCTTATTTGCATTTATAATTGAAGATAACACTTAGTTTAGACATGTATTACAGTGGTGCCTAGAGCCTTGCTCTTCACACCGAGTGTCATGCACGCTAAACATGTTTGCGACACTCCGGATTTTTTATGTTCATATTACTGATGCTCTACTGTATATAATTCCAACTTGTGACCATAAAAAAAGTGAAAGACTATGAATCATGTTATACATAAGTAATGATAAACTCTTTGCAATAATTTTTTTTAAACTTACTAAAATTTTACTCACGTTATAAGGTATTTTTTAAAATTAGTTCTATAGAACAGTATTCAAATATAGAAATAAAAAATTTTCATTTAAATCAAGATGTTTTCAATTTTGAAAAATGTTTGAGTTTTTATGAAATGTATTTAAATTTCTGATTTAATGAAAATTAATAAAATCTTATAATGTTTCCAGTTAAAAAAAACAAATATATTTATTATTAAATTTATCTAATAGAATTTCAAGAAATTATTAATACAACTAGTCTTTTGGAGGTAAAACGGTTGCAAAGATTCAGAAAAAGACCTACTTCTGGGTGTAAATGAAAATTATTAAATGAGCTAGAGGGTACCTAGTTGGTTTTTACATGAATTTTAGCAACTTGTTCTATTGACAGATCGTTCTTAACCACTGGTACCATTAATTGATGTTTTGTGGGATCATATTTTGACCCAGTCAGACTTCAGCATTGAAACTGTTATCAGTAGTCATTAGTACTTGAACCCCTTATGTTTTAACCACCAAACTGTTGGTTACTCATAGAGTATGAATACAAATAAAATACAACATCAACCTACCTACCCCAAACACACATAACAGTATTTTATAAAATAGTTATAAACATTAGAATGGTTGAAACAACTGGCGTTGTATGTGGTTGTATGGAAGGTAGGGGTTGTAAGGTTCGGTGGAAAAATATAATTGAAAATGTATTAATAAACTAATAAATAACTAAGAGATTGTTCTATAAAACTTTACCCTATGTATATTGACTAAGGGTTACAGTGCTCCTCAAGCAAAAATTTCTAGTTGTATTTGGATCCATATTAGTCTTAATTATATGAATGTGAAAAACTGTATATCAACGTTTTTTAACATATCATTAATAAATAATATTCTGGTAGTAATAATATTTATTACTATTAAATTATCTGCATAATTAAAATATTAAAACTCTAATAATTGCTTTTATTAACCAGTACAAGAGTACAAAAAGCATTTCAAAAAGCTTTTCAGCATTTTAAGCAACTGAAAATTCTTAATGAACTATATATTTTTTCTATTACTCAGAGAGACAAAGACTATCTAGTAGTTAGCTCAAAAACTATGATTTGCTAACAGAAACTTTTATTTTAAAAATTGTTTTATTTTTAATACTTTAAAAAATGTTTTTAAGGTAGATGTTATTTTTCTTAGATATTATTGCCTGCATTTTTATTACTTTATTTAAAATCTCCGTTTTCCCATCATCACACAATTTAACCAATAGCGTAAATTAGTTTTTAAAACTGTTTTGATTAATTTTAAAAAGTACCTAACCTTCTCTTAAATGGAATATAAATAGTATCTCTTGAAATCTCTCAATAAAATAGTAGTATCACTAAAAACAGGTTATATGCAATATAACTAACGAGTTACAGTCTGAGTTGACAATGGGACACATCTCCCGAAGCGGCCGTCCTCAACTAACATAAGTAAGTGCTACTATAGGCAAGTTTATAAACATTTAAAAGTGTTTAGTGATAACTAGTAGCTCACGTGAAGTTGGAATCAACAAATATAAACAATAGTATGTAATGGACTACAAAATTCGAGAGTACTTTTAAGTACTATGGTTTCTATCACACCTTTGAAAAATAATATTTTTCAAGTTATGAAATCATACAGAAGGAAGATAAATAGAAGCTGTCTTCATGAATAAATGACATTCGTTCATAAAAAGAAGAAACCCCTATATTATATTTCTATATTAGTAGCCTATTATAAATCCCATCCATAACAATTCCCTGTCACTTTATTTTCTTACAGCACTAAGACTGTTTTCACATAGATCTTGCAGAGGCTAAGTAGACAAGTATATAAAGGCTAAGTAGATAATGATTGCTAGTAAAGTAAAAAAACATTTCTCAAAGGATTTTTTAAAATTAATTTTTAATCATTGACATTTTTAATCAAAGCATACAATCACATTAATTCTTGAAATTAAAATCTTTACAATATTCTCATGACTTTTTTATATTAAAAAAATTAGACTTTATGCATATTAAATATACTATTCACTGAAAATTATAAATATGAAACTTTAAAATGTATTCCAAAACACTTAATTACCATTTGTTGATTCCATCTTCGCATGAGCTACTAGTAATCACTTACACTTTTTTAAAAAATGTTTTAACTTGCCTATAGTAGCACTTACTTTGTTTGTTGAGGATGGCCGTTTCGGGAGATGTGTCCCTTCGTCAACTCACACTGTAACTCCAGTCTGTTACAGTCTGAGTTGACAAAGGGGCACATCTCCCGAAACGGCCATCCTCAACAAACAAAGTAAGTGCTACTATAGGCAAGTTAAAACATTTTTTTAAAAAGTGTAACTTAATTACCTTTATTTGAGCTAGCATAAGTAGTTTCTGAAAATAGGTAGTAATGTCCCTGATTAAGTCATTGATTATGAATAAAATATGAGCATATCATGTGGAATGAGTACCTGACAGAAAATAACAATTATATATTTATAACTAGATCTTACTTACCTGAGAGTAAGGAAATGGTTGATAAAAATGACTGAAGCCAATAAGAGCATCAGAAATGGCCCACATTATTCCTCCAATGCAAGAGCACAGTTTGGTCCAAGTCCATAATTCCTACAGAAATAGTATGTAATTAAAGTGCCATAATTTACCACCACAAAAATTTAATATATATATTATAATCTGTTTTATTATTATTATAACACATTGAGATTATATTATTCTCGATCCAATCCTTCTAGCGGCGCATGAAGTGGTCACATCAACTGAATTGTTTTGCTAATTTATTATTTTTAATTGTTTACTTTTAATTATTATTATTAAAATTGATTATTATTATGAAATATTTTTTTTTAATAAAAAAAAAGTCCATTCCTTCCTTGTCTTCTGATGTTAGGTAAATCTTTTCCTAAAAACTATAGTATTTTTATTCTGAGCTCAGGAACAATTAATTTTTAGAGCTTAGGAATCATCCTCCCTTCCAAATCGAGTCTTGGTCACTTACTTCTACATCTAAAATCTGCCCATGCTGCAAATTGACTCATACTATATTCAAACTTCCCAAATTTAAGAATATGAGCCTTGTAAAATGTAAGGAAAACTAATTTTTGTATTTTACTGCAAAATCTCTACTAAGAAATCAAGTAGCCTGTTGATTCTCAAAACACATAAGTAACTTTTATAACATAAATCAAATAACAATTTTAAAACAAAGCATTATTATAGGGAACATCATAATATTCATATTTACAATAATTTCATTAAACTGGAAACAAATATGTAAAGGTGTACCTGGAAAAACTGAACCCTTGCTATGGCTCTCCACACTGTAGTTACCAGAAGCAAACTGTAGGCCGGAACTCCAATAATAAGTATTCCATTTAAGCCTGGAATGAGAACTGCAATAGCTGGAAGGTAATAAAATTATTGAAAACTAACTCCTAAAAACAGTAGTCATATTAAAATAACTAATAAATCACACAAGTTCTGTAAAAATAATACAAAATAAGTGCAACAAAACCAACGCACATAGTGAGAAAGAAAACCACATGATCACATTACGGGTTATACTGGACAAAGTATACTACAGCTACACAGTAAGCAGTCTTTGTTCCTAACTATGTTCTATATGTTTTGTTTAAATTAATTATTATAGATTTTAAATTTATTAATAAATAATAAAACAGTTGGTAGCTAAGAATTCAAGACATGCAAACGCATACACACACACACACACACACAAATTCATACAGGTACATGCACACACATACACATTGTTATATATGCTTTTGTAAAAAAGAACATCATGGGATTTATAAATTTGGTTTACACGTCAGTTTAGGTTTACCTTATAACTCTTAATCACTGTAGCTCATTGACAATTATTTCAAACTGTTTTTAAATTCCTTCTAGTAGCTCACACTTTACTGATATATATATCTTGTACAAATTTTCAATTGTTAATAAAATATGTTTTTATTCATTCAATCAAGTTCAAATACAATTTTTTAAAACTATAGTGGATGACAGATTGATGTTAATAGTTTTTTTTTCAGATATGTATATTCAATAATTAAATTATAATAATTTGTGTGGTCGAGCAGTATTTGAACTGAGAATATTCATGCTCAAAGTCTAGCGGTCTTTTGCACCAATACCTGGCATTAATTTCTCTATATATGAGTTTTTCTTCCCCCATCTTGTTGTCGTCGAAACCTTAATTGTACAACCTTAAACTGTGGCCATGGTTACCACACAATATCATAAATAGTATTCTAGGGTAAATAAAATTGTTTTTAAAGCTCAATAGGAATCTACTTAAAATTTTCTGTACATAACTTGTTTCTAAGAGTGTTATTATTTCAGTTGTGGTATAAAAACTAAATGTACCAATTATACACATACACTAAGTAATATAAAACAAAGAACTTGAAAGATATGTACCTATCACACAAAGCGAGTACAAAGCTATACCAAGAGCTGGATTAAGAGGAGTAAAACCAAAAGCACAAGTGTACATTATTTGTGCGATTCCAAACGCACCCATTCCATGAACAAAGTACTGAGGCCAGATCAAAAGTGCATCTCCTATACATGAGAAGATTAAACCAAACAATGTTCGCCTGGAGAATGTGTATCTAAAATTATATAACACAATTTTTAAAATTATACACAAATATAAATGAAAAGATTTAACAAACGTTAAATTGTTGCCTCAAGTATTTATATAACCAAAATAGGTTGAAAAGTATCTGGTTTGCTTTATGATTCTGATAATACGTTTTTTAAAGTTTTCCCACTAATACAAGACGTACTGTTTTCTTAATTCACTAATTTTAAATAAGATAAATATAACTAAATTATTGTCTGTTTTGCTATTTTTAGCTTATTCATACTAACACTTCGATTAAAAGTAAAAGATTATGAAAAACTAACAGTTGTCAGTTGATAGGCTGGAGTTGGGGTTTGCCATGATTGGGTGACTACAGCCTACAACCTTTGCCAAGTTATTCAGTGTACCTCTGCCACTCACACTCTTGACATCAGCCACTTTAATATGGCATCCTCTCAATATGACATTTTCATAAATAACCTCATTAATATGGCATGAGCTTATTATAATAAAATATTTAATTCTAAGATTGGAGCTAATATCAATATACACTTTGACATCACTGTTATAAAAATGTAGACATCTGTTACTCAGCAAATATTAGGAAATTTGATATTAATATTTTAAAACAGCTGCCATTCTGAAACCAATTGACATCATTTTTTTCAGTAACTTAGATTCTGATAAGAAAAGTAGAATAATCATGTAATATAAAATTTAAATAAGGCAGTGTGAATAATTTGATACAGAATGTAAATTAACTGGTTAGTTTTTTATTGTTTGAATATGAAATGTAGCACTTGACAAACATTACTTTAGATTTGGATATTACTCAGAAAATTACTTGAAGTGATATAAAAACATCCCATAAGTCATTATGGACTACTAATAGTCTAACACTCTTTATGTAATAACGAAGAGAAGGAGAAAACACCATTTAAGTTAAACACCATTTATTACAAATCACACTTTTTTTATTACTTGCGACCAGACATTTGTTAACTAAAAGTTGTTAATTGTTAACTTACACTTGGAGGAAACGTTTTCGTCTTACGACTTCTTCAGCCTCGTCTTAAGTCATAAGACGAAAACATTTCCTCCAAGTGTAAGTTAACAATTAACAACTTTTAGTTAACAAATGTCTGGTCGCAAGTAATAGCAAAAGTTTAATTTGTAATTTACAACCAGCTCGTCATGAACAGCAACAAGATTTTGACCATTTATTATGTTCATCAATGTCATTGTCATAACAAATACTGACCCATTATTGACAAGCCGTTGTCATCCTTGTTTCCAACATTTACTATCATTTGCTGAACATCGTATTCCAACAACCCATTTCTCAAGCCTCCATGATGACTTTCTTAATCATGGAAGTATTATGATCAGACTTCTTGTGAAATTTCTTCCATACTTGATTACACTCTACAATTCTTCTCTCATCAGCTGTAATATTTCTGTCATGTCATCATTTTTATTGTTTCTTGCAACTTATTGTATGAAACCAGATAATTTCTATTGAAGTGACAGGCTCAATAAACATCATTATATACAATTGTGTGACAACAGGTTCAGGTTTTTAAACTATGCTATTAAAATGACAATGATATGGTAGCAGAGAAAGAACTCATAGACATCCAACCTTCATCCAAAGGTAAGTCCTTAGCTCTGATTAGAGTAGCGGAATGAGTAGTTCTGATTAGAATGAGTCTCTCCAAGCTACTTTAGCAGTGCAAGCCCAAACCATTTTTTTATGTTTAACCTAGCAAAGGTCGTGTCACGGTCTTTTCGACCAGGCCTTCACAATTTTCATAATATCTTGAACTGTCGATTTCTGTAAGCTTCTACTCTCTTCAATTCAATCTATTTTGATACAAAGAGTTATACAAAAGCTTAATTTAACATATATGCATCACAACCACCATACTTTAAACAGCAAATGATAAGGCTATACAGTAAGATTTTTAAAAACAATTTTTGTGATGATAGGAATATGTCATGTAAAAGCTATACTCTAGGCCTAATATAGGTTCTTCGATTTGTACATAATCCTTCATCTTTATATTGTGTTTTTATTGAAACAAAATCTGACCTTGAAAAAGATAAATTATTGTATTGCCGCATCTAAATGCAAAGTAAAAACTAAATTTATAGAATGAATTATCCACAGAAACTCAATTTAAGTGAAATCTTGGCTTATATTTTTAAGTATAATATAAAACTATTATAGCTTTTTTGGTTCAATAAAGTGAGTCAATATATTCAAACTATTCAAAATTAAATAATGGTGTTTTTATTATAGAGCATCAAATACACTAATTGTACACTTATTGTATTTTAACCTTTAAAATTATACAATAAACAGAAAAGGTGCTATTTCCAGAAAAGGTTTTTTTGTACTTACTCATCTCCCAGGCTCATTCCATGGAGTAGTACGAACACAATAAGGCTAACAATTGGCAAGCATTTTATGAACATAGAGAAGCAAGAAGGCTTTTCAACAGGGATGTACAAAACGAAATAAATGGCGACTGTTTTGAAGAAAGGTACCAATTTAGGTCCAACACTCTTTAACTGCAACAAAAAAAAAAAATCATCAATTGTTTGTTACTAGAGTACATTTTCTTTTGTGTTACATGTAATATTATACCTGTGCAAGTTGTGCTTCTAGAATTTGCTTATCAGAGTTCAGTTTAACAGTATGAATATAAAATAGGCAAATATTTAATGAAATTTATACTGCTCTGTTAAATGACTACTACAATTTTAATCATAATTTTAATGTTTATATTAATTAAAACAACCTCTCACCACAAATTCAACAAATTTTATTTTAACCTTATGTACATTTTGACTACAAAGTAATCATCTTCAGAGGTATTTTTACAAATAAATATTTACGCTACAGTTGCTTTAAGTTGTTGATAATTTTAATGTGTGTAGCTTAGGTTCTTAAAAAATTTTTTTTTTTTTAACATTTTTAAGTAGCATAAATCAAAGAAGGTAAACTTCAGAGTGGATTTAAAGATAAAATGAGACACAACATGGGAGTGTGCGGGTTTTTTAACATTCAAGCTCTATACTGTAATGGAAATTTTCAAATACTTGCTCCATTTTACAGTGTTGTAATTCTTATTTTGTAATTTTCCCATTGAAGTTGTAAGTTTATCCCCAAAATGTTTCTTAAGACAAAAATTAATTAACGTTTTCTTGAATTTTGTAGTCCATTACAATCGGTGAATCTTATTAATCACTTAAACAATAGTTTATGATTATCCGAACTTTTCTATAAAAATGTTCGGATAGTCATAAACTATTGTTTAAGTGATTAATGTTATAGGAAAATAATATCGAAATCTTGTTGCTGTTCATGACGAGCTGGTTGTAAATTACAAATTACACTTTTGCTATTACTTGCGACCAGACATTTGTTAACTAAAAGTTGTTAATTGTTAACTTACACTTGGAGGAAACATTTTCGACTTACGACTTCTCAGCCTTACGATTCTTAAGAATCGACTTACGATTCTTTGCCGCTAGGAATGCTGCTGTTGTGCTTCCTCGGTACCATTTTTTTTAAAGTTAGAAGTGATATGATCGAAAAGTATGTGTGATCTGTGCCGTGTTTGTTCATTTAAGATGTCATTTTTATATGTGTTGCTATGTCTATATATTTCAAACTGTTCTAGTGTGTTTAATTTATGGCCTTTGTTGCATGTGTGGAGGATGCTCATGTTATTTTCCATACTTTTGCATGAGTGTTTAGTGTCCATGAGGTGATTTGCGAAGGTGGATTCAATAGTAGTGTGCAGTGCCCTTTTCTGTTCTTTATATCTTTCGGCGAAAGATTTGCCTGTTTGTCCAATATAGAACTTATTGCAGTTGTTGCATTTTAGTTTGTATACTCCTGGGTTATTGTATGTGTTGGTATTGTTATTAATGCTGTGTCTGATAGCTGTTTGGCTTTTATTTGTTGTTCTGTAAGCTACATGTATCCTGCTTTTTTGAATTGGTGCGCAATCTTATTTGTGAATTTGTTTATGTATGTGAGGGTGATGAGTTTGTTTGTGTTCGTGTTTTTGTTGAGTATTTTTCTGTGTAGTTTGTCTATTAAATAATTGTCATATCCATTTTTGTGACCTAAATATTTGATTGTGTTTAGTTCCTCTATGTAGTTAGTTGTGGACATAGGTATTTTATTTAGTCTGTGTAGTAAATTTTTGAATGCTGCATGTTTATGTTGTATTGGGTGGTTCGATGAATTGTGTATCAATGTGTCTGTCGTAGTTGGCTTGCGGTATATGTCGAATTCATGTTTGTTTTGATTTTTTGTTATGGTGATGTCTAAGAAATCCAATGTTTTGTTG
Organism: Prosapia bicincta; assembly: GCA_036971475.1. Classification (NCBI taxonomy): domain Eukaryota; kingdom Metazoa; phylum Arthropoda; class Insecta; order Hemiptera; family Cercopidae; genus Prosapia; species Prosapia bicincta. The sequence goes on from JBAIZL010000004.1 coordinate 204,365,650, forward strand.
TTTTCAAATTCTGCAGTGAACTGGATATTTTTGTGTATTTTGTTTATATGTGTTTGGAGTTGTTGGCATTGTCTTGTGTTTCCTCGGTATAGTATTATAACGTCATCTACATATCTGTGCCAATATATTATCTTATCTGTGTGTTTGTTGTTATTTATGATTTTATTCTGTTCTATGTGTTGTAGGAATACTTCTGCGTGAATGTTTGAAATCGGTGAACCCATTGGTAGGCCTTGTTCCTGTGTGTAATATTTGTTGTTGTGAGTGAAATAGTTCTGTTGTGTAATGGTGTTCAAAATGTGTGTGATTTCTTTTGTGATATTTTCTGGATTGTTGTTAAGTCTTAGATTGTCTCGTAATATGTTTAGTGTATCTGTGACTGGGATATTGGTATATAGGTTTGTGATGTCAAACGATGCCAAGGTTGAGTTATGAGGGATTTCAATGTTCTTTATTTTGTTTACTAGATCTATTGTGTTCTTTATACTCGTGTGTGTGTGTCTAGTTTTATGTATTTTCTAATAGTTCTATCCATATGGCGTGCTAGTTTGTGTGCGGGTGATTGTTGGCTGTTGATTATCGGTCTTATTGGTGTTCCTTGTTTATGTAGTATAGGAAGTGCTTGTAAGGTAGGTGCTGTAGGTCTTATTGCTTTAAGGCATTTTTTCTGTGTTTTAGATATTATGTGTTTTGCTGTGTTTTAACAACTTTTAGTTAACAAATGTCTGGTCGCTAAGTATAATTTGGAAAATAATATGTTTGCAAACTTTAAGCAATTCTTATAAAGTTCTATTCAAAAGTTCTAAGCGTGTCATTAATAATTCAGTTTATTTGGTGATATCCCGAAAATTCATACGCTACAAATGTTTTCCTTATTCAACACTTTGTCAATATGTCATTCATGTTTTTCCCCAAATCTTTTAGGATTAAAATGTTATAATTGTATAATTTTGGATACAACTTTTCATTGGAAATGGATGTTAACCAAAGTTACAGATTTTCTAAACCACTGTTATACTCAGTGCTCTTTAATAGTAAATGCAATAACTGGAGACTTGTTAAGTAATTTGAGTTATTCAAAAGTTCAAAAGTAAAATTTCAATTCCATAAAAGTTACTTGAATATATTCACGAATTGTTGTTATATTTTGTCCCAACAAATCTAACAAATCAGTGTTTTGAGAAACATGCTAATAATCTTCACATTTAAATGTGAAAACTTATTAAAAGTCAGCTATGTGTAAGACTACATGGTAGAAGTGCAAATATGTATCATATGATTGTAACAGAATCGCACAAAGTATTCTGCTAAAAGTAAATGAGAGTCCAAGATATTATATGAAATGTGAACATAAATTTTATGTACTGTTTATTATTAATAAAAACATGTTCTTTTATATTATTTTACAAAATTATCGACAACTCAATTATTGTGAGTTCTAATTTCATAATTTCTATCATTTTGAAAGTACTGAACTTAGAAAATACTCTAGTAATTAAGCAATGTCTAGTTTATCATATGTCTAGTTTATCATATATAATTTTGTATTTGGTGGTATGGTAGGTTTACATTAAATTTTCTAAATCAAGAATAACACTTTAATTAAATAATACTTAACTATGTGAATACGTAATGATAATTACAAACTTCTCAGTTCTAAGGGTTTACAGTTTTTGTAGCTATTCTTGGGCTGTAACAGTCATTGAAAGATGTGATGTTAAGACTAGTAGCATGTTCAGCTGTTCACCTATCTATATTTGTAGTCCTACTGTCACAATGTCGACAATTGTTCTAATATTTAGGCCATTCTTAGTTATTTCTATGTACTGTGATGGTCCAAATTTACATTGAAGCTGATATATGATCCTTTTTTTATGTGCAAGAATGATGACCTTGAACATTTAAGTCCATCATGGTTACTTGGTTGTTACAGTTATTTGTTAAGAGGTGTTTTCAATACACAAAACAGGAGCCATTCCGAGAGTGATTCAGGCTCAAATATATATAAAGATATTTCAAAAGGAAATAGATTTACTAAGATATTCAAATCCAAGAAAAACCTCCAAAACCATAAAATATCTCCTGTTAGAAGGGTGAAATTTGTTATCATATATTACATTGTTAAATAACTCTTGACATTATTAAATAGAATGTGACAATAAGGAATTGTAAACATAGTAAAATGACTGGCTGTTTACATTTACTCATCAATTAATACTAATCATTAATTATGGTATTGATAGGTATTTTATGGGATTGTTGTGTTATGTGTTTGTATTTGGGTTATTAGGTTTATTTTTTAACATTTGTTGAATCCATCTTCGCGTGAGCTACTAGTAATCACTTACAACTTTTTTAAAAAAATGTTTTAACTTGCCTGTAGTAGCACTTACGATATAGTAGCACTAAGTGCTACTATAGGCAAGTTAAAACATTTTTTTAAAAAAGTTGTAAGTGTTTATTTTTTAGTTGGTTGTGCAGCTTGTCAATCATTATTGTGTTGTATCCGTTAGTTTGTGCTATATGTTTTATGGTGTTTAACTCTTGGTAGTGTTCTTCTTTGTCTAATGGTGTTTTAAGCAGGCGATATCCATACAGATCATCCAAAACCCACAATCTAACCAACACACTATGAAAATACAACTACAAAATAGCCTACTCCACATACAACACTCTCAACAAACAATTTAAACCCAACAAAAAAATCGATGATATTTACGCCACTGGAGTTTACAAAATAATTTGCAGTTCATGCCCCAGTTTTTACATAGGCCAGACAGGGAGATCCCTCTACACACATTACCAAGAACATATAATATATAAAAGCATCAACAAACAATAACTACCAATCAAACTTCGCCGATCATCTCAACTCCAAAAAACATGACTACATAGTCATAACATCTAACCTACAAATTCTTCATAAGCAACACAGAAATAACCAACGCTACACAACCAAACAATACGAAATATACAAACACTTCAAACTACATCCTACAGACATACTCAATACACACCCACACCACCATAATATCCAAATCCCACCCTAATACCCTAACCTACGTAAACCTTGAGATCAGTTACGATCTGAGTTGACAATGGGACACATCTTCCGAAACGGCCATCCTCAACAAATATAAGTAAGTGCTACTATAGGCTTTGTAAATATTTACAAGTGTTCAGTGAAAACTAGTATCTCATGTGAAAATGGAATCAACAAATATGAGATATTTAATCATTTTACTTTTAAGTTTGATTAAATAGGCTCTAATAAATTACCCTAATTAATAAATACAGTTAAAATCTTTAAGAAGTCAGTATATTAGATAACTGTATTGACTTATTAGCAAATAATAGTTTTCCTTAGACATACATTTTAAATTTCTGCCAATGTACAATACAGAAACTAAAATAACCTGCAATTAATAAAACAGCTGTGTTATGTAGGGTATCACATAATTTCTTTAAATACGGATATTTCTAAATTTACAAAAAATTGCATTTGAAAAATATTTAAACATTACCTCCAAATAACCTTTACGTTACAAAGAAAATAGTTGTTAACGTTAACCTACATCATGTTTGGCTTTCAAAAAGCTGGATAGTTTCTTTATTATTTGGAAAGCTGGCGGAAAAAGTCTGAAATGTGAAGTAATAGTTCTACATTTTATTCTGGTTGGGAAAAACTTGCACGCTTGCAAAAATTGTTTATACTTCAAAACTAAAATATTCAAAATATGATGTTCTGTTGAAAATTTTACATTTTCAGAACATATTTACGACATAAGATATGTATATCTTATATTTCATTATAGATTGAATCATAATCAATAAGTTCTGGCTGTAACATTTTTCCTAGGGGCGGGTTCAGCGTTATTTTTTGGGTATGTACAATTTAACGAGTTCTGACTGCCCGCAGAGAGGACTAGCACCCTGTCCCAGAAATTGTTTAAAATTTAAATGGTGTGTTTAAGGTCAAATAGACATATATGCTAAACAAAAGAGCAATTATTTGCTATTTTATTGTTGCTTGGTGCATTCTTTCACTATAATATTATAAACATTTTTTTAATCTCAGATAAGCTATATATCATTTATCTTTTTAAATTATTGACAATTTAGAAGGATTTTAACAATAATAAAGTTGGGTAAACCCAATCCTACCACTGATGTTTCGACATTTATTTTTTACAAGTTTAAATACTGGCCACAGACAACCATAAGATATTATAAATTTAAATTTATTCTATTAACATCTGCTTAATCTTTCCTAAAATATTGAAGTTAAACAATTAAAGAGCATTATGGAAATTGGGAGTTATTAGTAACACGTTTTGACAAGAAAACATTTTAAATTCAGGTCTATGTGCCTATTCGAATATAAAAAAAATCTGTAGAAATGAGACAAAACATAGGGACTATTACTTAAATGTTGTAATAAATAGAGGTTCAATGCAGTATGGTCGTAAGCATTGACAGTTTATGGCAGCCTTGGCCTGGTAATTATAGGCGCCTCCATACACCATATTAAAAATTATTATAAAAATTGTTTAAAAAATCCTTTAAAATTAAAATTTTCAATACTGAATTTTTGTAAACATTTATTTTTTTTTTAACATGAACTTACTCTTTTATAACAAAGAATTGTGAGTAATTATAACTGAAACTATTCAAATTTAATAGATTTCATAGACTGTGCAGGTAAATAGGCTAGCAACTGGTGACAGCAACGCAATGCAAACTTGAGTTGCTATTAGAAAAGTTGCTAGTCGGTTTACACGATTGTTCATATAAAGTTGCTAGTTTAGCTGTCAGTTATGTCGTCATCAGAGGAAGATTGTCTATATTTTAAGAAAGATACTACAAAAACGTTACAAAAAAAGACAGTGCAGGCCTACACCTCTAGGTATATCGTCATTCATGCGAGCAAAGTCAATATATTGCTGAGCAAAATTCACGAAATTACCCAGGCAATTTTTTAATCATTATCGCATCCGCATTAGCAGTTACGACTACCTTTTAAGTAGACTAATGTATTATAGAACATCAAGAAAAAAAAAGTTGGCGAGAAAGATGGAGAAATAAATTTCAGCTGGAGAAAGGTCAACAACTCAGCTAAGGTTAATTGCTCATTTATGTTTTTATTTTTATGTATAACTGCAAAACTTGAAATAACGTTACATTACAATTAAATAAAAATTAGTTTTTAAACAAATGAAATTTTATAGTTCAAGTGCCGGTTTTATATATTTTGAACAAACTGTCGGTAATCACTCGTAGCCTATCGTCTTGAAGTTGTTAGATACACAAATCATAACCAGAACCAGCAATATTTTGTTTTTCAGACATGATATATCACTATAATAAAACGCTATTCAAAGAAACAAAAACACAAAAAATACAAATAAAAATTATTAACATTCAAATACGGTATCACTCTTGAGAAACGCTTACACAACAAATACTGCTGGCAACTGAGCAACGTGACTGGAGCAACTCTAGTTTCCGTGTCACTCGCTAGTCGCGTTGCTATCATTTCTCTATGAATATGTGTATGCAACTCCGTATGCTGTGAAAAAGCAACTCGAGTTTACGTTGCGTTGCGATCACCAGTTGCTGTGTGTCCGAGGCCTTAGTGGCCCAAATATAGCTGATTACGATTATGAATTCGAATCACAAACTAAACGGTAACGAATAGGTATGAGATATAGAAACTCATTACTTACATAAAAAAAACTTTAACATTCAACGAACTTTACAGCTCAAGGAAAGTTAAACCACAAAATAAAATTTTTCCTGTCGTTAGGAAAAATTGAATTTTTACTGTTGTGTTCTACTGGTTGTTTCTTTTGGGAGGGGTCTCGAGTCGAAACTGATTAGGAGCTCACAACTACGGGTAAAACCAATATGGTTCGTTGTGTTCGCTAAAGTAGAGATCTTGATACAAGTACGGTTTGTGCGTGGGGGGGGGGGCGTGAGCGCGCGCTTGTATTTGTGAATCTATTATATAAAGGTTTTCGTCAACAGGGAGATAGCCAGCATAATGTCATTTTGTTTACTACTAAGAAGTTAATATTTGACGAAATATCTCCACTATATTTTGATCGTCTATAGATCCAAGAGGTCAACCCCGACAATTTATAATGAACAACAGCTGGTGTAATTATGCGAACACGATCGCGTGTGACGATTCATCATAACATTTGATTTGTCCACTAGCTCCTTTTTTGGTGATCTTGTTGCATTGGTCAATGGAAACACTGTAACACAACACAAACAATGACGTTAAATGTAGCCAGAAACAGTATTGCACATATTTGTTTGGAAAACTGGGTAGAGTTGAGGAAGAAGAAAGGAGTTGGTGTCACCTGACGCTGATTCATATCCAAGCTGTGCAATATGGGAACTTGGAATCCTATTTCTTAAGATTCAAATTCCCTGCAAATACGCAGAGCATGTCATCACGTATTCGATAGTGATTCAAATTCAGCGATAAAGGGTAGAAATACTGAATTATAGTTTTAAATCGAGACGGTTACTGTCTGCTCTTATCATTAAAATTACAATTTATTTTTAAAACAGGTATATTTGTTTTGCCGATAACAGGCAAATAAGAGCGATCTTTAGCAATAGACGTTGTGTAGATTTTCCAAACACAATTTAATTTCTTCTGCATTAGGTTCAGAATTGAACATCTCTACATTTTACTTTTATTTTATTTTATCCGCTAAATACCATAATTCTTAGTCTCCACATGTTCTAATAACATAAATGACATAAATATTTTTGGGGAATACGAAATAGAGCGTATATGGGGAATATCCAAATACAAGACTTAGGCCCATGCTTGGTAGGCTACCTGGTAGCCCTGCACTCGCAAGTTCTTCAATAGTTCAAAAAAATATATTTAAAAATAATAATTCTATAAATTTAAAATACAGACATTCACTTATTTAATGTTTTTAGATAACAATCTATGATGATATATAATCTTTGCCACAAAAATCGTTTTTAGAGATGTTAATTTAACATCAGTTTGTTAAATAATAGACCTACATTTAAAATCGAATATTATCTGCAGATTTGTATGTATGCGCGAGTGCGCGACATACACTGGAGCGCGATTGCTCGTGTTCACTCAGACACACGGCCCCTTTGAGGAGTAGCCTATGAATATAGCACGCACGACCAGAGTATTCGAATCTAACGGCTCTTAGGTCTTGTCTTTTAACTAACCCTGTTACGCGATTGCTCCTGTTCACTCAGACACACGGCCCTTTTGAATAGTAGCCTATGAATATAGCACGCACGACCAGAGTATTCGAATCTAACGGCTCTTAGGTCTTGTCTTTTAACTAACCCTGTTACGCGATTGCTCCTGTTCACTCAGACACACGGCCCTTTTGAATAGTAGCCTATGAATATAGCACGCACGACCAGAGTATTCTAATCTAACGGCTCTTAGGTCTTGTCTTTTAACTAACCCTGTTACGCGATTGCTCCTGTTCACTCAGACACACGGCCCTTTTGAATAGTAGCCTATGAATATAGCACGCACGACCAGAGTATTCTAATCTAACGGCTCTTAGGTCTTGTCTTTTAACTAACCCTGTTACGCGATTGCTCCTGTTCACTCAGACACACGGCCCTTTTGAATAGTAGCCTATGAATATAGCACGCACGACCAGAGTATTCTAATCTAACGGCTCTTAGGTCTTGTCTTTTAACTAACCCTGTTACGCGATTGCTCCTGTTCACTCAGACACACGGCCCTTTTGAATAGTAGCCTATGAATATAGCACGCACGACCAGAGTATTCTAATCTAACGGCTCTTAGGTCTTGTCTTTTAACTAACCCTGTTACGCGATTGCTCCTGTTCACTCAGACACACGGCCCTTTTGAATAGTAGCCTATGAATATAGCACGCACGACCAGAGTATTCTAATCTAACGGCTCTTAGGTCTTGTCTTTTAGCTAACCCTGTTACGCGATTGCTCCTGTTCACTCAGACACACGGCCCTTTTGAATAGTAGCCTATGAATATAGCACGCACGACCAGAGTATTCTAATCTAACGGCTCTTAGGTCTTGTCTTTTAACTAACCCTGTTACGCGATTGCTCCTGTTCACTCAGACACACGGCCCTTTTGAATAGTAGCCTATGAATATAGCACGCACGACCAGAGTATTCTAATCTAACGGCTCTTAGGTCTTGTCTTTTAGCTAACCCTTTTGCGCCTTTCGCTTTTTAAACACAAGAACTAAAAATTAATTATCATTCTATATTCTAATGAGGAATTAGAGAAACTTTTACGACATTTCCTTAACGTTTTCAAGTACAAAGCAATAATTTTACAGTTAAAAGAATGGTTTCATTCAATTCCTTTCATTAGTTCACACTCTCATATATATATATATATATATATATATATATATATATATATATATATATATATACATCGTTCAAATTTTCAATTGTTAATAAAATACATTTTAAAACACATTTTTTCAAACTTGTAGATGACATTTAGCAATAATAGTTTCTTTCCAAATATTAATTCATTAACTACGTTTAATATTAAAAACTTTTCACAAAAGGGGCAAAGTATACAATATAGTTATTTCGCCCCATTTGGCTTAAAGTAAATGATAACATCTGATTTCATAAAGCAGCTGATTTTATGTTATATTCTATGTAGCAAAGCAGCTGTTTTAACGCATAGGTTATGTTACTTTATTTATATCAATTGTAATTATTAATAAAAAGTAACTGGAAATGAAAAACAATTTTTTGTTGACCCAAGTAGGAGTTGACATCAAAATGTTTTGTTTTTATTATTTGTTTATAAGATCATTTTACAAGTGCGCAACAGTTCCAATCTAATCACTGCAGTGTTTGTAAACATGTTTATCCAGTTGACGTTTTCACTATACTGTCAAATCGACATTCTCAGTAGTCAGGGTCAGCACAAGATGATAAAAACTGTTCCATAACTTACACAACAGACCAATCAGTGCTTTTGTTGCCACATGCACTGGTTAAGCAATAAGAATTACTTAACTTTCTCATAAACCCTCTAACAATTTTAGTTCCTGAAATAAAATTAGTGAGGGAAATTAAAAACTATTTCTGTTTTGAGATAGTACTATGGGGCAGAGTCTCACCAAAGACAGCAGATACTGTAGACCATGGGTTACCAAACTGGGGGACGTGAAGGCAAATCAAGGGGGCGAGAGACCAGTTGGAAAATAATAAGATACATTCTCATTTAGTTATAATAAGTATAGTTAATTAGTTAATAATTTATTAAGTATACTTAATTTAAGTACACAATTTATTAAAATTTAAAACTAAATCTACACCTCAGATAGTTTTTACATAGGTAGGCTAATCTTATTGGCAAACATCCATGACGTTTGGAGAATTTAAATGACATGTATGCAGAAATTATTCCTCTGATTTTGACAAAATGGACAAATTTTCATTTCGGATAAAACACTTAAAAGTGTGTACCAGAGTATCACAGGCAGCTTTCAGATTATACTTGCCTTTTTCAAGCACTTACTTGTGCGACAAAGCATTTTCAGCTCTTGTTGAAATGAACACAAAATATAAGAAACAAACTTAATGTTTCTAATAACTTGCGTTGTGCCATTACTAAATTACAACCACAAATACGTATGCGAGTGAAATAAATGCATCATCCATCTCGCTATCACAGTTTCCTCTTATCAGTTAAAATTTACCTTGCAAATTAAAAAACTTGAAATGTTATATCATGTTTCTTCTGAAAGTATGTATAAATAAATAAATTCTTTTCAATATACATATTTGTTTCTTTTACATATGCCCATATCATTTAATTATAGTGTAAAGGGGTAATACCAAAATGCTTGGGAACCCATGCTGTAGATCGTTATTAATAATACGTGTATGTAACTCTACTGACAACACAACCACTGTATACAATCGAGTTCAGACCCGGCTTACGGTGAGTTTATACCAAACTATAACTTATCCTGGAAATGTCTCGAGTAAAGTGGCTAGCAATAAACTCATAAAACTTGGGTTCCAATTGGGTCTATTATAAAATAATTATTCCTCTTTATAAATGAAATTGTTGTTTTTAGTTGATGTATTTCATAATAACTTCAGAAAGAATTTACGTTGTGATCCAGCACAACTTTAACCCATGGGGCATTAGTAACATAAGCTATGAAAGGGTATCCCACATCTAAAATATGTCTGTTTTTCCAGTGTGTTTCCAGAACTCAATCATATCTTCCTTTGACGGGTGGGTAATTTTTAGCTCGCAGTATGTGCTTAGTAATTTTGTTGTGTATGTGTTTGGGGTTACGTATGCATGGCAAGCACGCGAATCTGCGAACAATGAAGTGAGTCTGTGATTAGAATAGTAGGCCTACTGTGTAGGCTAAGCGATACGTCTTAGTTGCCTCAAAGCGAAAACGTTTTAAACACAACTGATGTATTCAAATAAAACCTAGTGTACTAAAAAAAAAAACAGTATTTTATTTCAGACGCGTATCAACGTCAAAACCATCATCTTAAGTAAATAGAGCTACAATCAAGCCATATGACCTTATGGCAAATCTAGGCTTGAAGTTAGTGGAACAAAATAGTCAAAAGAGGTGGTCCTGAAAAGATGTGTGGAAGATATGGCAGGGAGGAAAGTTGTCCTTATGTGAAGAATGTGAAACTGTACAGAAAAAATAAAGTCTCAATTGGATTAATAACACTATTTTAGGACCGTGCTCGCAAGCACGCGCGAGTGCGTGAAGCGTCCCGTACCTGAAATACAACTACTCTACCGGGCCCATGTGTCTACCTTGAAAACCCTGTTAAGGGTGAGAAAACAGATGGAATTAAGTAGGAGGACAAAATAAAGGGTATGTTTATCCCTGTTACTGGAGAAAAATTATGGCATCGCGTGGTCAGAGTCGCTTACGGGAAGTAGATCTGTTCTTAACTGCGGTGAGATACGTTACCCGCTACCAGTTCTAAAAATGTCCTGATATTTCCTGTGTTTTCTTAACCAAAACTAAGCCCTTGTTTATTGGACATTTGGCAAGTCATATTTCGCTACTATATTGTGCTCTCCAGGTAAAGAGATTTTAATCCTGTGACCAACAAATGACGTTACTGACATCTGATAGCAAGACGTCCACGTAGTTGTCGCACACGTTTGTTACGACCGTGTCAAAACATTTCCTGAAGCACCGAGTCAAGAATGTCTTATCTGTCTTGTAACCCGATATTAACCACTTCCAACAACGTTATACCGTACGTAAATAATTGTTGCTGTTCAATTACTTCAAACGATCGCTTGGAAAGCAAATTAACGTTTACAACTTGACTTGCTTACAGATTACGTCACACAACCAAGAGATAAGTTTTTACAGTGAACATGGAAACTTTAATAACAGCATGCAAACTGTCCATGAAGCAGTTTTTTTCGCCTGATTACACACAAACAACTTGTCAATAGTTAAAGGCTATATTTCAGAATAGATATGTAATCAAGATTCTGACGTATAGCAAAATATACAACCAATCACTTAGTTTAATTAATACTTTGTGGTGACGTTTCACCCATTTACAGTTTTCTTAAAACTAAAACCTATTACAGTTTAGAAACTAATAATAAATGTAATACATTTTTTTTTTGTTATTGTAATAATTTAAATGTAGAGATGTCCCTAAGAAAACTGCAAATACTTGCCGAAGCATGCATCTACCGATCAGGAGATTAGGAGTAGAGCCATCCTATCAATGAAAACTAAAATTCACTAAGAAACTGAGCAGAGGATGAAAGAATACAAAAAAAACACGTTTTCTGGAAATGGTTTAGAAGAATTTGTTCATGCGGGGAGGTTGCGCCTAGTGTTCCTTACTCCTGATTTTATATAAAAATAAAATAGTCTAAAGTGGTTGTTATAGCTTATCTTGGTAGCTTGATAGTCTGAGGCTAGACGTTTAAGAAATTCAATCTGGCTATGCATAATATATGACTATAAAAACACAATAAACGCAACGATCACTCAATGAAACGTAAGATCTCGGGATTTTAATACGAGTTCACGTTAATTGTAATTTCTATGTACTTTATTGTGTACATCGAAAACTTGTTCTACTTTTTTTATCCACTTTAGGCGCCACACACTCAGTAATTGCCGGCCACCACGACAGTCAATACGGTGTTTCAAAATTGGTTAAAAATAGTCTCACAAGTTATGAATCGTAAAAAAAGTTTGCGTTTATGCCAATTTGTTAGCTTGTTTACAACCATTTAAAAATACTGCTTTAAATTTATAAAGTGTAGAATATGAGAAGAAACTTTGGAAGAAAGTTGAATCGGGAGAAGATGACCAAGGATCCAGTATCACGAACATGACTAGTCAAAGGATTTAGTAAATACACAGTAATTATTCTTAAAAGAAGACTATGGTGGGAAGAAGAATTGGACGCAAGATATTTGCTGATGGTAGTAGTTTTCTTAGTGACAAAAAATAAGGTTGTAGATAATATCCCAGTGCAAATTATTTAATATAAACTCATAGAAGAAAACGATCAAATCTTTCGATCTCTAATTAAACAGAAATTTTGCATAGCCTTTTTTTTCTTCGAAACAATACACGAAACTATCATAAAACATACGCTAATGAACGAATTAATTAGTTTTCAATGAGATAAACAAGTGATCAGCCTATATCAAGAGCTTTGGCTGAACAGTAGAGCCTAATGAGAAACGTTAACTTCGTTAACTAACCAATGAGTCCACATGCATCAAATATTCTTTCTCTTTTACAAACGAACAAGTCGAATGTTATTAGCAAAAAATATTTATTTATTATTATATGATTTTATGAAAGGTAAAAAGATCGAAATCTTGTTGCTGTTCATGACAAGCTGGTTGTTAATTACTTATTACACTTTTGCTATTACTTGCGACCAGACTTTTTGTTAACTGAAAGCTGTTAAATTGTTAACTTACACTTGGAGGAAACGTTTTCGTCTTACGACTTCTTCAGCCTCCAGGAGGAGAAATTTAACAACTTTCAGTTAACAAAAAGTCTGGTCGCAAGTAATAGCAAACGTGTAATAGGTAAAAAGAGTAAAATAAATAAATAAAACACTTTTAAAACACGTCTTTTCTTCAAAATTATATTAAAAGAATTAATAACTTTATCCACTACCCGTGAACATTTTATTCTTTATGACTAAAGCTAAATGTGCGAGTGGCCAAGATATGAGTACATTTAATCATGATGTTTTATAAACCGCTTTTTAGAATATCTCCTAACGCAACATTGATTTTATTTTAGTCACAAAAATGAACATGTTCCGGCGTAGCAGAAGAAAATATTCTTTCTTTTTATAACACTTTGAAATAAAAGTTCATGTTAAAAAGTTGTGTTTTTTTATTTTTAAACACTTGACGCATTTCGGACCACCAACATCTACAGTAATGTTGCTTCCTTATCGGTCTAATACAAGTTATTTGAATTCTTGGTAGGTCTTTTGCAGACAGCATCATCTATAAATTAAATATCAGATCTGTAAATGGCTAGGAAAATACGGCATAACTTATTCAGACAATCCTAAACATTAGTACGAATAATAATAGTTATAGTCGTAATTGTTATACGACAATAGTACGTGCACAACACTAGGTAATATAATAGTACAACGAAAACAATACTATTAACTTGAAGTATTAAAAAAATATTTACTGTAATAACAAAGAAACAAATATTTATGTTAAGATTACGATTTTTATCTAACAAACTGGAAGAGTCACATCATACAAATATTTGGGCGCACGGGTCACCAAAACTAACAAGCTAATTACAGAGACATTAAAGAAAGGATAAAAATGACGAGACAAGCGTTTATTAAAACGTAATGGTTTTTGTCCTCTCGATAAATCAACGTAACTCTGAGAAACCTGCTGGTGCGTCACGTTTCTCCGTGTTATCATACAGTATGGAATCGTGGGCTTTAAAATGAAGAAACATTGGAAGCAGTGAATGTAAGGTTATAGGAGAATGTGGAAAGAAAGAATTAAGGACATAATGAAAAATAGAGACAATTTTACCAACAATGGAAAAGAATGTAAATTGCGTAAAACTATAAAAATATACTATAATATTTAGGGAATATAAAGAGGGTGAATGCTTCGGCTATAGTTAAAATAAAGCCCACAGAAAAGAAAGGTATTGGACGTAGGAGAATGTCCTGGATCCTGCAGTTCAATGGAGTTGTTCAGAGTAAGGTTAGAATAACCACGTGATCTAAAACTTCAGATAAGAGATGCAATTGAAAGAAGCTTTGGGAAGAGTTTAGACTTTCATGGTGCTCGAATCTTGACATTAGCTCGAAGGAAATCAAAACTTTAGAAAAAAAACCATAAATATATATTAGAATCAAAATATTTTATATAAATTGCCCTTTATTTTCCCAACATTTCAGAGTGATTTATATTGCACGAATAATACGAAAAATAGCAGAACTGGTTCATAAGGGGATGAGGAAGAACTGTTTTAATGCCCGATCCAAAATGAAAATCTACTGTACTCAAAGATAAAAATTAATGGAAACGATGCAATGAATAAAAAAAAAAAAACAATAACAGGTTACAAATGACAAATGAAATACATCACAGTCTAAGAAATAAGGCAAGAGAAAATATTGGTACCCAATACAATGAAGAACCTATGTGTAGTGAAAAATCACTCTTTGACAGATAAAGTGCTGACATAATCATGTCAATGTCATATCTTGATCATACTTCATCTTCACTGTAGAGTGTAATATCTGCCCTAGTTCTCACAACCATTAAGCAAAATACGTTAATTTGATTTTGGATAAACGTTTTCAAATTTTTAAAATTCGTTTATCAAATTAAGTATAAAGTAAACGATTTGCTTATTATTAATAACACTAAATAAACAATAAAATCAGCCACAACTGCATGTCTGTGATTCATGTAAAATCATAAAACTAATAATAAATTTTCACAAAATTATGCAAAAAGATAATAAATTTGTAATATTTAATTCTTACAATTAAATAAAAACATATATTAATACTAATCTACCCTTCGCGTCGCGCATTGCTGAGATAAAAAGAAAGGCATGTTAAGGAAACTCGTTATTCAAAAAATTCAACTTGACTTCTAGGTATCATTTTTATTGAAAATAATTCGTTTAAATTGGAGAAACATTTCAAAGTGTCGTTTTTAACACACAAAGAATATAATTTAATTGTATTATGGCATATTTATTTACTAAGATTTATTTTATATGTTAAGATGTTTATTAACTTAACAATAAGAAGTTCAATAGCATTTTAACTTAATAACGTACAGTAAAAAAAGTAATATAACTTAAGCGTTAAGAAGTTCAATAGCATTTTAACTTAATAACATACAGTAAATAAAGTAATATAACTTAAGCGTTAAGAAGTTCAATAGCATTTTAACTTAATAACGTACAGTAAATAAAGTAATATAACTTAAGCGTTAAGAAGTTCAATAGCATTTTAACTAAATAACGTACAGTAAATAAAGTAATATAACTTAAGCGTTAAGAAGTTCAATAGCATTTTAACTTAATAACATACAGTAAATAAAGTAATATAACTTAAGCGTTAAGAAGTTCAATAGCATTTTAACTTAATAACGTACAGTAAATAAAGTAATATAACTTAAGCGTTAAGAAGTTCAATAGCATTTTAACTAAATAACGTACAGTAAATAAAGTAATATTACTTTAGCGTTAAGAAGTTCAATAGCATTTTAACTTAATAACGTACAGTAAATAAAGTAATATAACTTAAGCGTTAAGAAGTTCAATAGCATTTTAACTTAATAACATACAGTAAATAAAGTAATATAACTAAAGCGTTAAGAAGTTCAATAGCATTTTAACTTAATAAAGTACAGTAAATAAAGTAATATAACTTTAGCGTTAAGAAGTTCAATAGCATTTTAACTTAATAAAGTACAGTAAATAAAGTAATATAACTTTTGCGTTAAGAAGTTCAATAGCATTTTAACTTAATAACGTACAGTAAATAAAGTAATATAACTTAAGCGTTAAGAAGTTCAATAGCATTTAAACTTAATAACGTACAGTAAATAAAGTAATATAACTTAAGCGTTAAGAAGTTCAATAGCATTTAAACTTAATAACGTACAGTAAACAAAGTAATATAACTTAAGCGTTAAGAAGTTCAATAGCATTTTAACTTAATAACGTACAGTAAATAAAGTAATATAACTTAACGTTAAGAAGTTCAATAGCATTTTAACTAAATAACGTACAGTAAATAAAGTAATATAACTTAAGCGTTAAGAAGTTCAATAGCATTTTAACTTAATAACGTACAGTAAATAAAGTAATATAACTTGGGCGTTAAGAAGTTCAATAGCATTTTAACTTAATAACGTACAGTAAATAAAGTAATATAACTTTAGCGTTAAGAAGTTCAATAGCATTTTAACTTAATAACATACAGTAAATAAAGTAATATAACTTGAGCGTTAAGAAGTTCAATAGCATTTTAACTTAATAACGAACAGTAAATAAAGTAATATTACTTTAGCGTTAAGAAGTTCAATAGCATTTTAACTTAATAACGTACAGTAAATAAAGTAATATAACTTGAGCGTTAAGAAGTTCAATAGCATTTTAACTTAATAACGTACAGTAAATAAAGTAATATAACTTGAGCGTTAAGAAGTTCAATAGCATTTTAACTTAATAACGTACAGTAAATAAAGTAATATTACTTTAGCGTTAAGAAGTTCAATAGCATTTTAACTTAATAACGTACAGTAAATAAAGTAATATTACTTTAGCGTTAAGAAGTTCAATAGCATTTTAACTTAATAACGTACAGTAAATAAAGTAATATTACTTTAGCGTTAAGAAGTTCAATAGCATTTTAACTTAATAACATACAGTAAATAAAGTAATATTACTTTAGCGTTAAGAAGTTCAATAGCATTTTAACTTAATAACGTACAGTAAATAAAGTAATATAACTTTAGCGTTAAAACAGCTGCTATGCAAACTAACCTAAATATATATATATATATATATATATATATATATATATATATATATATATATATAAAATTTCTATATAAAATCATGTTTTCACTTAATGTATCAACTATACGACATCCTGATTACCCCTCCTCTACGGATTATTAATAACTCTTAGATTTCAATTTCAGTGACTGAATGCTCAGTTAGGAAAGTAGTAGTATTTTCTAAATGAATTCAGTAAGTTGAATCGAAGTAAAGTACAAGGTTGACTCACTGAACAATTACCGTATACATTCCCATTCTCGACGTCATTGCTGTTGCCATAAAAACTAGGTTAAAATGAATTAATGAAAAGTCCCCACAAACATCAACCAGATACCTGACTTACTGGCTGATCTGACCAACAGATCACTCTTCTTTGCGAAGAATTTAAACTTCGACATTAAACAATTAAATGATAAATTGCGCTATGTTTGAGTACATTTTTCTGTCATTCCTAACCCTTCAATATTCTCTTTTGTTGACGCGTTTCGGATTAACTCCATTTTCAAAACTTCAATAGTACTTGAAGTGAGTACTATTGAAGTTTTGAAAATGGAGTTAATCCGAAACGCGTCAACAAAAGAGAATATTGAAAAGTTAGGAATGGCAGAAAAATGTACTTAAACTTATAGAAATATTCCTAACGGAAATGAAGATGAGATATTAATAATTTCGATAAATTGCGCCTTGAAAAAACAAGTTCTGATTATGAAGAATAAAAAAAAATAATTGCACATGAAAATTGTAAAGCAAAATGATATCCCTTTTATAAAGGAATAGTTGAATCTGTTTGACGAATCCTATCCCTATTAATACAGTTGAACACAATTTTTATATTGCAAAGGCGGAACATATCGATGACGGAAAATCGATTGTCATTTACGGTTTGCTGGCATTTATGTTCATCAGATAATATATTATGAGCATTGTCAGTGACATTGGCAGATTTATGTCGACAAATAATGAATTACGTTTTGTAAATTTTGATAATTCGAATTCAAATAATTTTAACGTTATATTCTTTAAAAGATTATTTACAAAACTATAAACAACTATACTACGCTTATATTGTTAGATAACCCTAAAACATATGCATACTTTTTCTCTTTGATTATCCATTAAATACATAAATTCCCATAGATTTTTTTCTAATTGGAAAATTCATTCCACACTCCTTCTCAAGAAAATCCTCCGCCCGCTCTATTCGAAAATATCTTAATCGTAGCCTATTAATTCGTCGCTTTAGGACTGCGTCAGATGCCATGAAAGTGAACCATTGAAAGTACTTAGTAGTCGAGATACAGCTTCAAGTGAAATTCTCTTACAAGATATTTTGTCTATACGATAGTTTTGTTATTGAACAAAAACATCCGTAGCATCCAACCACGGGTAAAATAGATTTAAAATAACTATATTGTATATATGTACAGTAGAGTCTCGATAATCCGAGTCCCGATATTTCGAGCTTCCGTTAAATTCGAGCCTTATTTCGATTCAAGCCTATTTTATCATTTTGAATGAAAATGCTGAATCGGGCTTGCAAGAAATGTTTAAATCAATACGGTATACTAAGGAAATGAATCGGGCTTCCAAGAACGTTTATATCAATACGACATGCAAAGGAAATGAATCGGGCTTCCAAGAACGTTTATATCAATACGTTATGCTAAGGAAATGAATCGGGCTTCCAAGAACGTTTATATCAATACGATATGCTAAGGAAATGAATCGGGCTTCCAAGAACGTTTATATCAATACGATATGCTAATGAAATGAATCGCGCTTCCAAGAACGTTTATATCAATACGATATGCTAAGGAAATGAATCGGGCTTCCAAGAACGTTTATATCAATACGATATGCTAAGGAAATGAATCGGGCTTCCAAGAACGTTTATATCAATACGATATGCTAAGGAAATGAATCGAGCTTCCAAGAACGTTTATATCAATACGATATGCTAAGGAAATGAATCGGGCTTCCAAGAACGTTTATATCAATACGATATGCTAAGGAAATTAATCGGGCTTCCAAGAACGTTTATATCAATACGATATGCAAAGGAAATGAATCGGGCTTCCAAGAACGTTTATATCAATACGATATGCTAAGGAAATGAATCGGGCTTCCAAGAACGTTTATATCAATACGATATGCTAAGGAAATGAATCGGGCTTCCAAGAACGTTTATATCAATATGATATGCTAAGGAAATGAATCGGGCTTCCAAGAACGTTTATATCAATACGATATGCAAAGGAAATGAATCGGGCTTCCAAGAACGTTTATATCAATACGATATGCAAAGGAAATGAATCGGGCTTCCAAGAACGTTTATATCAATACGATATGCTAAGAAAATGAATCGGGCTTCCAAGAACGTTTATATCAATACGACATGCAAAGGAAATGAATCGGGCTTCCAAGAACGTTTATATCAATACGTTATGCTAAGGAAATGAATCGGGCTTCCAAGAACGTTTATATCAATACGATATGCTAAGGAAATGAATCGGGCTTCCAAGAACGTTTATATCAATACGATATGCTAAGGAAATGAATCGGGCTTCCAAGAACGTTTATATCAATACGATATGCTAAGGAAATGAATCGGGCTTCCAAGAACGTTTATATCAATACGATATGCTAAGGAAATGAATCCGGCTTCCAAGAACGTTTATATCAATACGATATGCTAAGGAAATGAATCGGGCTTCCAAGATCGTTTTTATCAATACGATATGCTAAGGAAATGAATCGGGCTTCCAAGAACGTTTATATCAATACGATATGCTAAGGAATTTAATCGGGCTTCCAAGAACGTTTATATCAATACGATATGCTAAGAAAATGAATCGGGCTTCCAAGAACGTTTATATCAATACGATATGCAAAGGATATGAATCGGGCTTCCAAGAACGTTTATATCAATACGATATGCTACGGAAATGAATCGGGCTTCCAAGAACGTTTATATCAATACGATATTCTAAGGAAATGAATCCGGCTTCCAAGAACGTTTATATCAATACAATATGCAAAGGAAATGAATCGGGCTTCCAAGAACGTTTATATCAATACGATATGCTAAGGAAATGAATCGGGCTTCCAAGAACGTTTACATCAATACGATATGCTAAGGAAAAGAATCGGACTTCCAAGAACGTTTATATCAATACGATATGCTAAGGAAATGAATCGGGCTTGCAAGAAATGTTTAAATCAATACGGTATACCAAGGAAATGAATCGGGCTTCCAAGAACGTTTATATCAATACGATATGCAAAGGAAATGAATCGGGCTTCCAAGAACGTTTATATCAATACGATATGCTAAGGAAATGAATCGGGCTTCCAAGAACGTTTATATCAATATGATATGCTAAGGAAATGAATCGGGCTTCCAAGAACGTTTATATCAATACGATATGCAAAGGAAATGAATCGGGCTTCCAAGAACGTTTATATCAATACGATATGCAAAGGAAATGAATCGGGCTTCCAAGAACGTTTATATCAATACGATATGCTAAGAAAATGAATCGGGCTTCCAAGAACGTTTATATCAATACGACATGCAAAGGAAATGAATCGGGCTTCCAAGAACGTTTATATCAATACGTTATGCTAAGGAAATGAATCCGGCTTCCAAGAACGTTTATATCAATACGATATGCTAAGGAAATGAATCGGGCTTCCAAGAACGTTTATATCAATACGGTATGCAAAGGAAATGAATCGGGCTTGCAAGAAATGTTTAAATCAATACGGTATACCAAGGAAATGAATCGGGCTTCCAAGAACGTTTATATCAATACGATATGCAAAGGAAATGAATCGGGCTTCCAAGAACGTTTATATCAATACGATATGCTAAGGAAATGAATCGGGCTTCCAAGAACGTTTATATCAATACGATATGCTAAGGAAATGAATCGGGCTTCCAAGAACGTTTATATCAATACGATATGCTAAGGAAATGAATCGGGCTTCCAAGAACGTTTATATCAATACGATATGCTAAGGAAATGAATCGGGCTTCCAAGAACGTTTATATCAATACGATATGCTAAGGAAATGAATCCGGCTTCCAAGAACGTTTATATTAATACGGTATGCAAAGGAAATTAATCGGGCTTGCAAGAAATGTTTAAATCAATACGGTATACTAAGGAAATGAATCGGGCTTCCAAGAACGTTTATATCAATACGATATGCTAAGGAAATGAATCGGGCTTCCAAGAACGTTTATATCAATACGATATGCAAAGAAAATGAATCGGGCTTCCAAGAACGTTTATATCAATACGATATGCTAAGGAAATGAATCGGGCTTCCAAGAACGTTTATATCAATACGATATGCTAAGGAAATGAATCGGGCTTCCAAGAACGTTTATATCAATATGATATGCTAAGGAAATGAATCGGGCTTCCAAGAACGTTTATATCAATACGATATGCAAAGGAAATGAATCGGGCTTCCAAGAACGTTTATATCAATACGATATGCAAAGGAAATGAATCGGGCTTCCAAGAACGTTTATATCAATACGATATGCTAAGAAAATGAATCGGGCTTCCAAGAACGTTTATATCAATACGACATGCAAAGGAAATGAATCGGGCTTCCAAGAACGTTTATATCAATACGTTATGCTAAGGAAATGAATCGGGCTTCCAAGAACGTTTATATCAATACGATATGCTAAGGAAATGAATCGGGCTTCCAAGAACGTTTATATCAATACGATATGCTAAGGAAATGAATCGGGCTTCCAAGAACGTTTATATCATTACGATATGCTAAGGAAATGAATCGGGCTTCCAAGAACGTTTATATCAATACGATATGCTAAGGAAATGAATCCGGCTTCCAAGAACGTTCATATCAATACGATATGCTAAGGAAATGAATCGGGCTTCCAAGATCGTTTTTATCAATACGATATACTAAGGAAATGAATCGGGCTTCCAAGAACGTTTATATCAATACGATATGCTAAGGAAATGAATCGGGCTTCCAAGAACGTTTATATCAATACGATATGCTAAGGAAATGAATCGAGCTTCCAAGAACGTTTATATCAATACGATATGCAAAGGAAATGAATCGGGCTTCCAAGAACGTTTATATCAATACGATATGCTAAGGAATTTAATCGGGCTTCCAAGAACGTTTATATCAATACGATATGCTAAGAAAATGAATCGGGCTTCCAAGAACGTTTATATCAATACGATATGCAAAGGATATGAATCGGGCTTCCAAGAACGTTTATATCAATACGATATGCTACGGAAATGAATCGGGCTTCCAAGAACGTTTATATCAATACGATATTCTAAGGAAATGAATCCGGCTTCCAAGAACGTTTATATCAATACAATATGCAAAGGAAATGAATCGGGCTTCCAAGAACGTTTATATCAATACGATATGCTAAGGAAATGAATCGGGCTTCCAAGAACGTTTATATCAATACGATATGCTAAGGAAAAGAATCGGACTTCCAAGAACGTTTATATCAATACGATATGCTAAGGAAATAAATCGGGCTTCCAAGAACGTTTATATCAATACGATATGCTAAGGAAATGAATCGGGCTTCCAAGAACGTTTATATCAATGCGATATTCTAAGGAAATGAATCCGGCTTCCAAGAACGTTTATATCAATACGATATGCTAAGGAAATGAATCGGGCTTCCAAGAACGTTTATATCAATACGGTATGCAAAGGAAATGAATCGGGCTTGCAAGAAATGTTTAAATCAATACGGTATAACAAGGAAATGAATCGGGCTTCCAAGAACGTTTATATCAATACGATATGCAAAGGAAATGAATCGGGCTTCCAAGAACGTTTATACCAATACGATATGCTAAGGAAATGAATCGGGCTTCCAAGAACGTTTATATCAATACGATATGCTAAGGAAATGAATCGGGCTTCCAAGAACGTTTATATCAATACGATATGCTAAGGAAATGAATCGGGCTTCCAAGAACGTTTATATCAATACGATATGCTAAGGAAATGAATCGGGCTTCCAAGAACGTTTATATCAATACGATATGCTAAGGAAATGAATCCGGCTTCCAAGAACGTTTATATTAATACGGTATGCAAAGGAAATTAATCGGGCTTGCAAGAAATGTTTAAATCAATACGTTATACTAAGGAAATGAATCGGGCTTCCAAGAACGTTTATATCAATACGATATGCTAAGGAAATGAATCGGGCTTCCAAGAACGTTTATATCAATACGATATGCAAAGGAAATGAATCGGGCTTCCAAGAACGTTTATATCAATACGATATGCTAAGGAAATGAATCGGGCTTCCAAGAACGTTTATATCAATACGATATGCTAAGGAAATGAATCGGGATTCCAAGAACGTTTATATCAATACGATATGCTAAGGAAATGAATCGGGCTTCCAAGAGCGTTTATATCAATACGGTATGCAAAGGAAATGAATCGGGCTTGCAAGAAATGTTTAAATCTATACGGTATACCAAGGAAATGAATCGGGCTTCCAAGAACGTTTATATCAATACGATATGCAAAGGAAATGAATCGGGCTTCCAAGAACGTTTATATCAATACGATATGCTAAGGAAATGAATCGGGCTTCCAAGAACGTTTATATCAATACGATATGCTAAGGAAATGAATCGGGCTTCCAAGAACGTTTATATCAATACGATATGTTAAGGAAATGAATCGGGCTTCCAAGAACGTTTATATCAATACGATATGCTAAGGAAATGAATCGGGCTTCCAAGAACGTTTATATCA
This sequence comes from Prosapia bicincta, assembly GCA_036971475.1. NCBI lineage: Eukaryota > Metazoa > Arthropoda > Insecta > Hemiptera > Cercopidae > Prosapia > Prosapia bicincta. The sequence goes on from JBAIZL010000004.1 coordinate 204,389,575, forward strand.
ATACGATATGCTAAGGAAATGAATCGGGCTTCCAAGAACGTTTATATCAATACGATATGCAAAGGAAATGAATCGGGCTTCCAAGAACGTTTATATCAATACGATATGATAAGGAAATGAATCGGGCTTCCAAGAACGTTTATATCAATACGATATGCAAAGGAAATGAGTCGGGCTTTAAAGAAATCTTTATATCAATACAGTACTCAAAGGAAATGAATCTAGCTTCCAAAAAATGTTTATATCAATACGCTATGCAAAGGAAATGAGTTGGGCTTCTAAGAAATGATTATATACAAATTTATAAACCGATTTAGTCCATTTTTAATTACCTATATTATAAGGGTTCATTATAACTCCTATTTTTCTAAGGCACAGAAACGTATTTCCGTGTAATCCGAGGGGTCTCGGTCCCATCTACCTCGAATTATCGAAACTCTACTGTTTCTGTTTGTGTGTGTGTGTGTGTGTGTGTGTGTGTGTATGTTGTGTTGTATTGTGTTGTGCGGTGTGCGTGTGCGTGTGTGTGTATGTGTATGTGTATGTATATGTATATGTATGTGTATGAATATGTATATATTTATATGTACAGTATTGTATATATATATATATATATATATATATATATATATATATACATACATACATACATACATAGGCCTATATATATATATATATATATATATATATATATATATATATACATATACATACATACATACATATATATATATATATATATATATATATATATATATACATAATAAATTTATATATATAATTTATATATTTATATAAATATTATATATATATATATATATATTATTTATATTATATTTATATATATATATAATAAATTTATATATATAGTCAATATATATAAAGTTATTTATTTTCACGTGTTTTATCAGTTACTTTTTTTAACTTTTCTGGTGTATTTTATGAGGTACAAAATGGGGAGCTTACTATTAAAACGAATAAACCCTTAAAAACCACACAACGTAATACAATTTTAAACTGTAACTTGATGCAGGAAGTAAACAACAAAATGCAACTGAAGGGATAGTTTAAATCTTGTGTTTAATAGAATTAAAACATTGATGAGCAATAGTGTAGCTCTGGGCTCCCGGGAAGCAGTACTGTAACAGGTTCTATATAAATCAAGTCGCTAAAACGAACTTCCGGTGCTTAATGACCTGATACTCCCCCCACTTTATTTTTGTGAACGTTTATATAACGGATTGCAACAATGAAATTCGTTTAATAAAACTGATGTAAACTTTTTACTGCTCCAGTTAGCGTTCAAAAAGAATCAAGGAAATGATTTTAAGTTATTTTGATCGTTTTACGATCCTAGCAAGAGCAAAATGTGTGAGAAAAAGCTTGAACCTATTCTGACCAAATTTAACATAAAAGATTTTTAAAACCATCACCAGGTTCACAAAGGTTGCATGCAATAAATACTTAAATATCCTGTTTTGCAAAAGAGATACCCATAAACAATTAAAAGAAACTACTAAAGTATTGTTTTATTAAAAAAGCCTTTAAACTCATCACACAGTAGCCTATTCATCTATGTCTGAATATTCCAACTTCATTCTGTTTCGAACTCATTTTACAACACAATAAACAATGTATTTTTTGAAATGTTATTGCAATACAACGTCGATAAGTTTCCTACAAAAATAATACGGAATTATTGAGATTTTCACAACGTAATTCCTAAATTGTTAAAAAAATAAGCATATAATTAACAGTTGGACTACTTTTTATAGTCCACGCATATCTACCCTTGCATATTTACTATTCACCCAAACCTAAATCAATATCTACGAGCCGAATTCAAAGCCAAGGGAACAATGCATGAAAAACAAATCGTTCCTGGTGGTCGGACAATTGGAGAAAACAGCGACGTCTCCTACAAACAAGTATTCCCTGTTTATTTTCTTTTTAAATTTCAATTTTCCTATTTATTAATGACGAAGCATTAGTTTTATACAATTGACACAGCAAGAATACACTCAAAGAAGTTAATTTACAAGTTTACGCCTCAAAAGTACAAATGTTGAAAACAACAGAAATTGTTTACGTAATTATTTTTTAAAAAGGCAGGGGGCTACTATATCTAAGTATTAAACTAAAAATACTTCACAGAACGTAATATAAGTAAGAACAATTAAATCCTAAATAAATAAACAAGCCAATATCTAACTGGTTATTTCTGTAATTGAATACTTCCATCGACGATCAATCAATTGTAGTTTTCTTAGAGCCATTTTCCAGATAAAACATGCTATATTAGAAAAAAAAAACAAATATAACCGACCAATAATGTGCTATGCGGCAAAGGTCAGATTATGTCTACTTTATCCCTAAGACATAAGATTTATTGTACTAATAAAAATACCAAATAGCAAATACAAAACCAAGTAGACAACATTCATAAGTTTGTTACCTATTCATTTCTATATAAGGACTGTAAGTACTGCTTCCAAGTTTGTCAGACGATTAATCGATTTGTCTTATCATCCATGAAGGATAGGAAAATTGTAGCGAATAATATATTTGGTTACTGTATGAACAAAAAACCCTTGGTATGTGGAAAAAACTGTATATGGGAGGGCCCCAGCGCCGGAGCTATACTTAACCTTAATCGAGATGGAATGTACGTGTTGGGTTGTTACAACCCTGTGTAAAACTAACGCCTGACTAAAGAGCGATAACGGATATATGGAATAAAGATCGGTCTAAGGACGGCATATAATGACATGGAGAGAAATAGCTAGTAGGTAGGGCAGCGTGAGAAGAGTAACTAACGAAAATAGTTAAAGGTAATAACACAAATCTAATTGAGAAAATCTCAGACAGAATTAATTAATTTAAAAAGTTATTTTGGAATAGGTTAAATTTTTACTTTAAAATATTCAAACCAATGACAAAGTTTCCTTTAAAGGATTCTACGAAAAACATCACGTAGAGATCTCGTAAACAATGCGTCTGCTGAGGAGATTCAGCAAGTCAGTGGTTTACGTCACGTTTTCAACCATTAACACATCTATGACAGGTTCTGTCTTCGTTACCCGGAATATTTTAATGGCTGCTACCAGAAATCCAAGAGTCATCACGGACGAGCAGAGCAGTCGCAGCCACGTCATAGATTTATGTAAATAGAATCTTTAGATAAATTCATATTAGTTTGTATTCTCTGAAAGGTACAATAACGATTTAAAATAACCGTATAGCCATGTTCATACATACTAAACCCCATATATATATATAAAATACGTTTTCTTGTTTAATAATTTAAAACAACACAAGTTATTCAAATACAAGAATATTTATTATTTTATATCCAAAGCTTTTCGTTGGCAAACAGTACCAACATCATCAGGAATGAAAATTACAATAATGTAAGCTATATGGCCTATATAGATATATAGATATGTGTTTTTAATATATATATATATATATGTGTGTGTGTGTGTGTGTGTGTGTGTGTGTGTGTGTGTGTGTGTGTGTGTGTGTGTGTGTGTGTGTGTGTGTGTGTGTGTGTGTGTTGTGTGTGTGTGTGTGTGTGTGTGTGTGTGTGTGTGTGTGTGTGTGTGTGTGTGTGCGTGTGTGTGTGTGTGTGTGTATATATATATATATATATGTATATTACCTCCTTTTGAAAAACTCCCCTAAAAGCCAAGTAAGAGTAAGTAGCTGCAAGTTTCAAGTGCTCTCTTTGAATGTATACCTTCAAATATTGGAGCATATTTCTTCTTATTTCAATCTTCCGTCTTAGTATCATTGCGAAAGTTTTTTTTTTATTTGTAATTTCAAGGTGACCAACTATTGCGAATATTATGAAGGATATGAAAGGACTTGTAATACAGATGGAATTAAGGTAGGACATAACCCCTCCAGTCCAGTAGAAGGTGTGTGGTTGTGCTGTTCGAAATGTAAAAAGAAATAAAAGATGTTGGAGAGTGTAGCAAGGGAACACCTAGCCTCTCGGCTCTTAACTCCCTTGCCAAAGGACACATTTTTAGACATAAAGGTGGGATTTCTACTATCCAGTTAATAAGACCACTACCTCTACGAATCTAACCTCAAACTTGTGACACCCGTCCGGGTGACTATCGTTAGGCCCCAAGCGGGGGGGGGGGCATGACCCGTGGTACCAGTATGTAAGATTTTTTCGATCTTACTATAAGACCTTGACGGGTCACCAGCCCGCCGCTGGGACGAGACGAACTCCACCAATGATCTGTCCGGCCGCTCTTCCAGAACTACTAGGGACCAGTAGAACCTTCCAAACGACCAGGTTTCAGTGCCTCACAAATAGATTCATGTTTGTAACATATGCATGAGGGTTTTCATACTCTCTAATAAGTATGTTCCTATGTAAAGATGAAAAATATAATTATAAAAGTACACAAAGACCAGTTTAATTTTAAACTAGTAATTAAGTATAATGTGTGAACGGAGCCCTACATAACTCTAGACCAACACTTGTTATTACTTTTATGTAAGTAGCCCTATATATTGTGTGCATTTACAGATTGGGCTAGTTTTACACATTTTATTTATAACAGCAGTTTCCTTTTAAACTACAAATATGGTGTTTAATCACAGTAGGTTATTAACAGTGGCAAATATACTTTTAATGATGATAAGGGTCTGATGGATAAAACTACATTAAGCTGATTAATTGTAGGAAAATAGTCAATATATATATATATATATATATATATATATATATATATATATAGGCCTATATATACATAGTCTATGTATTAAATAAAGACCGTGAAAGTTTTTGTAACTTTTCAAAAGTTCAGCAATTTTTAGCTTTACACACGAGTAAAATAGGAAAGATGGTGTCGAATTTTCTTATTTAGGCTATAATTGTCTGTAATTATCTGTAATTATCTTTATTAAAATTATTAAAGAAGTAAAAAATTCAATTAATAGTAATAAAATGTCCTTTTTATTTGTTATAGAAGAAAATAAATAAAAGGAAAGAAAAAAAGCCTGTCGAAATACTTGTTTTTGGAATGGAGCTTAACGAAGTCACTGAGCAACGACTCGACACTATGCTTTTGAGAAGCTCGGGAAAACTCTTGAGAAACTACCGATAGGTTAAGGTCCATTTAAGGTGGCAATGATCTAAGAGAATCATTCGAGAACGAAAGCTGGGAATGGTTGAATTCGTTGCCGACCGAAAAAACTATGGTGACTTCTAAATAGGGCTTAAATTACTGGAGTTAAATCATGGCTTTAGGAGTATGACTTGGAAAAAATAGCACAACATGGAGTGAATAGGAAAAGGTGAGCCCTGAAGAAGAAAGTTAAGAAGGAGATACAAATATATGTCTTGGTCTTAGTGTCTGTATATGGGAGGTGTTTCCTATGAATTACTTTCTGAAGGACAAGCTGCAGATGCAGCTTTCACGTCACGTTTCTCTAGCGCTTGAAAGATCGCGTGCCTCATGTGCGACCAAATTTGACCCAAGGCGATGGATGGATCCTTCACCATGACAACGTACCTGCACATGCAGAGTCGATTATCTCATTCCTTTGCATTCCTTCTTCCACTCCTTGAACATCTGCTCTAAATATATTTTAGCGTTGGTGACGAAAATCAGTAACCCTTTGGACAGTGTCCTCTTTGAAGTAAATCTTTGGTTGTACTAATTGCCTAGTTATTATTTAGCCAACTTTTATGTATAGGCCTATACCATTGCCTTCGTACCAGGGTCTTAGCCAGAATTTCTTTCGGGGGGGGGGGGGTACCTAATAAGTACTTAGAAAGGCCTTTTTGACAGTTCAAGTATTCAAATTTGTGTCAAGACAAAATAGGTCTGGGAATTGTATCCACATAACCGCTCATAGTATTTTTTATTTGTACTTGAACATCATCAAAATATTTAGTTTCGTTTCGAAATTTTGGGCTTTTTAGCCACTGAACGAAATACGGTGCTGTCTCCTAAATAGATTTCATTTTAAAACTTGCATACTGAAGATTTCGCTAGTAGGCTATATTTTTGCTCGTTGTACATCACTATTAACCTCCAGTGAGTATATCGATTACGTTATGCAATAAAGGATTTCGATGGCTTCAGTAATCAGACGGTCTTGTTATTCGAACCTGCTTCTAACGGAACGAAAACTGAATACACAAGTCATAGATTAATGAGAAGTAATACAGAGACGCAATTTGTCGTATAATGTGCTAGCTTACTCTTGAATTGTTATTTACCAAGTACAATCGCAGAAAAAAGGATGCATTGTTTATTTTGTTAAAAAATTTATGTTACCCCTGCAAACTATTGTAACACCTCTAAACTCCATTAACTTTGCAAAATTTTACTGTCGTGCAATTAGTGGCCTTTTTTAGCCTTACAAATATCCCCCCCCATATTTTTTAAAGTATATTTTCTTGTTAATATCGTACATAAGGACTATATTTAGTTTTTTAAATGTCTACAATTAATACAAATTACAAAACCAAACCAATTACTACGCCGGGGCAGTCGCGTGGACGGGGCAACCGGGGAGATTGGACTGGACACCCAGCCCGAGGAAGGGGCAAAGCCACGACAAAAATTAAGCAACAAAATTTGAAAAAGTACACAACGGTTTTTTTTTTTAAAATAAGGTATACTTGAATTTTTAAAATCACAGGACACAAAAAGAGAGACGAGCCACGCAAATTTGCTAACGAGTGAAAGGACGCGATGCTGCTTGGAACTTGTCCGATCCACGTCGCGTCGCTCATTGTGTGTCTAACTTCATTACGTTTACATGTATTTGCTAGTGTCGCGTTCAGTTGCACACTGCGTGTTTGTGTTTGATCCTTACACAGAGATATTTTCTATTCTGTTTATTTACTAGATTACGATTCACTTAAAAACAAATGCTGCTGTAATCCTGACATCCTGACCTCAACTTCCATACTATCATTGCCTTTCAAAATAATTTTCAATTTTCAAATATTTAATTTGAGAACTGAATCTTAAATCAGTGTAAAAATAAATGCTTACAAAATACAGTATTTTTAAATAATGACGGTGAAGACATGTAGCAGCAAAAGGCCTCAAAATAACTTTCATGATGAATCTAATTTTTATAATTTTGTTTACCACAATACTATTTAGTTTCAGACCAGTTGCTTATCCTTTAGTGAATATACAAAAGTGTTTTTATCAAATTGACGCACTAATAACTGAACAAATTATTTAATCTTAATCACTGCAAAACAACCCATTTTGGAAGTTTTGAGGGCTTCCAAGCTTACATCAGAATTGTTTCAGCTGACTGGTGTCTTGCTTTAACAATGGCTATTAAACCTTAATGAACTTTTTATCGTGTTTATTTACTGCATTTACCAAAAGAAAATATTAAAAACAATTTCTCTCCAAATATTTCGCACTACAAGTTACATTATTTGACTCTTTCCTTGTTTTTAATTATTTCAATTTATATTAATTAAAAAATTAATCTTTTTACTTTATTACGCACTCTTAAGTGATCTTCATCTCAATGTGATATTTTTTTTATTGTATGTTTTGTCACATGTTACTAATAAAGATATTTTAAAAATCCATTTGGGCCTCATTTTTAAACGCTACCGCTGAAACTATTCCATCTTGAGCTTTTTATATCCTCTTGTAAACAACGTGGGCGCATTCATTTATATACGATAAAACAGATGCATTTAATAAACAGGCAGTTCCCCCACAGCAAAACTTTGTAATACCGGGTGCGTACACTTTCAAATTGATCAGGGCAGCAGCCCAATCTACCTAATACGACAGGTTGTATTAGGTGCTCTGCAAGTCTGCCTTGTTCGACTTAGAAACACAGTAATACTTCGATAGTAATGCACCATAGCGTCTATTTGTTAAACCAGCGTAAATATAATTTCCTCGTAATAACATAATGGAAATGCTATTACTCTGCTTCTATTATCCAAATATTATTACTATGCATGGTTTGAATCTTTATTACGGGCCTGGCTAGCCACAAGAATAATTTTAACAGCAGGAAAAACTCTTTTCCTTGACCAGAAACTTGTCAAATACCAATATTACCGTAGCCAGAATTTTCTACTATGAGTAAAATGCCGATAATAGCGCCCCTTACATTTGAGTTACACATAGCGCCCGTACATCCAATTTGTTTAATTCATGTGTTATATTTAAAGTAAACACATGAATTACTTTCAGCAATCATAATAAACATTATAATTCGATCACTGAAAGAGAAAGCCCGGCATTTTATAAATTCAGTTCAGTCTCGAAATTTCAAGTCCCGATATTTCGAGCCTCCGTTAAACTCGAGCCTATTTCTATCGGAAACTATTTTACCTATTTGAAAGAAAATGATGAGTCGGGCTTCCAAGATGTATATATCAATACGGTTTGCAAAGGAAATGAGTCAGGCTTCCAAGAAATGTTTATATCAATACGGTATGCAAAGGAAATGAGTCGGCCTTCCAAGAAATGTTTATAGCCATACTGTATGCAAAGGAAATGAGTCGGGCTTCCAAGATATCTAGGCTATAATCAATACGGTTTGCAAAGAAAATGAGTCGGACTTCCAAGAAATGTTTTATGAATATGGTATGCAGAGCAATTGAGCCGGGCTTCCAAGATATGTATATATCAATACGGTTTGAAAACAAAATGAGTCGGGTTTCCAAGAAATGTTCATTTAAATTTCTATAAACTTATTGATTGCATTTTTAATTAAAGTATTAGGGTTCATTGGAACTCCTGTTTTTCATACACAGGAACGTATTTCCGGTAATCCGAGGGGTCTCGGTCCCATCTACCTCGAATTATCGAGACTCCACTGTAAGAGCACTCGTATTTTTTTTTTAATTGGAACCGAAACAATACTTTACTGGGAAAGTGACGTTTAATCTCGCCGTGGTGTCCATTTACAGTATAAATATTATTGTATCTGTGGCGGAATATGTTTACACGTTAGTTGTAAATACAAAATATTTACAAACAAAAGTACGAGTTTTATTCGTATTATTCACGCACTTGTGACACTTTTACATTTCTTTATAGTCAGCTTATTGCGTGGACAAACTTAACACGAGATTGTACTTTCTCTTTAGTTTGAACCTCACTAATTTCACAGATTATTTTTATTCTAAAAAATAATGATCCTCAATTTTACCACTCTTCAAGAATTGATATCGTAAGACCCAATGTGGCCACGCCTACGAGTACTAATAGAGACAGGAATCTACTCTTCCAATGCATCGCTATGCCACTTATATAAAATCGTGAACACATCAACGAAAAGTGAGCAGAAGACAGATTAGAAATGATACTTATTCAGCGACGGCAACATTGTCAAGCTTACTCCTTTCACTATACTTCGGGACGATATTCTCCAGCTTGAAGTGGTAACAAACTACATTTCCGAACTGTACCTACAACTATCGATTTTAAAGATAATTATCAGTAGGGTAGAGTATTTTCTGTTGATTTATTCCCCATTCCTTTAAAAGGCAAACGAACGCTTAAGGAGGACACAGAAACAGTTGCAAGACGAACGCATTTTAGATGAATGATTCTTTCAAATCGAGCTGGTCAAACTGATCTTTCTTGATTAAATCTATACCATTTGACGTAAAGCAAATCATTAGATTTGAGCTGCTATACAAGTCACCGAGTAATCATTTTTTCCAACATTTTGTCTTTATTGATAGTTAAACAGGAGTATGGGAGTCAGTACCGTCCTTATGGTGGAACGAGTAGAGCGGCCGCTCCAGCCTCACGCTAAAAAAGAAGTAAAAAGTTTTGGTTGAATGAAAACAATATAATAACGCACCTAGAATATCTGCCTGATTGCCCCTTTAAGATTTCCACTTAAGAATACTAAACAAATAATAGTATGTGCAAATTAAGATGCAATTAAGATAAAGTTGCTTGTTGTAATCATCTTGAATTCACTGATTAAACTACAATTAAAAAATACGTAACTAAGTGAATACTTAAGCGCTTGCTTGCTGAAGCGTTTCGAAACAATTATAGTAATATTAATATTTTTTAATAATATGTGCTTATTTATGATTGATTACTAATTACAAAAGCAACAAAAAATTGATTCCTTATACCAATTTATTTATATCATATCAGGGGTAAATTACTATAGTTTTCCTAATGGTTCATTGATTACAAATTTAAAGCGGAAGAGTTTAGACCATGGTCATAAATCATACTTATTTTCTTACCTTAATTCTTTACACAGAATAAAAAACTGTGCACATCAAAAGTAAAAACAGAATCAACCTTGGCAAATAAAAAAAAATCACGTAAATAATTGGCAAGTTTTTGAAACGAAATGGCTACATAAAAAATTACTCTAATCATACCATTTTGCGCGAGAATTTTTAAATTTTTCGGGAGACACCATTTTCTTAAAAAAGGGAAAAGTTGTTTGCTTCAGGCCTCGCATTTGCTAAGGACGGCTATGATGGGTGTACTTTGCATCCGCTTTATTCCTGAACCAAGGCGACACACTTGCCTCCAACAAAAAATTGGAAGATGTGTGATTTTATTAAATACTGTACATCGTTACACATCTAGAAGAGGATATTTTTATTATAGCGGAATGTGTTTAATCATTAATACTAAAATGAAACATTTATTGATTTTCAGTGCCCTTGTTTGTTTCTTTTTTGTGTATTGAGTAGTAGTAATAGTAAAAGAGAATAGGGTAAAGTTGTTAGTACCATCATTATTAGTGAGTCCAAGTGTTTGTTCAAGCACTATGATTGGACGTAAAGATGGGTAATCCCATTCCTTCCAGACAACAGGTGTGAGTGTCCTACATATTCATTGAATATGTTTTTGTAGATTTTCAATAAAATATCCTTTGCTAATTCATCTTATATCTCTTTAAATGTAGCAGAAGATTCCATCAATAAGTCATTCTACTGAATCAAGTATAGGTGCTGAGATGGATTCCCGCTACAATTGAAAACAAAAACACTAAACCTATTATCTACACTGTCAATGGTAACAAAAATATTTTTGGAGGAACTAATCTTTTAGCGAATTCTTACCAGCTGACTATCTTCAGGATCAAACTATTTGGCAGTTCAACCTGTTTGAAATTAAAACAAAAAAATGATAGCTGTCAAAGACATTGAGCAGTACTGATCAAGTAAATCCTGTAAGCAAAGCAGCACTTGAAAAATACAAAATCTATCTACCTGAAATATAGCGGATTTTAAAACTACACCAATGTACATTAGTGTACATCATTACATTAATGTACATTGGTGTAATTTTAATGTAAATTATTGTACACCAATTACATTAATGGTTTATTAGAACTACTCATTCTTAGTTTTATGCGGTAAAATTTGGCGGCAGGAATAATTCTCGTAAAGTGAGTTTGAGAATAATTGAACTTTTACTGATTGAATTATTCAAAAAAATATATTTCAAGTAAACTCGTAACTAGTGAAATCTCGTAACTCGTAACTCATCTCTGAACTGGATGTTTTTTGACGAGTCTTCTACAAACGTAAGCCAAATCATAAAGGCAACGCCTTACACCATTAATTCTCATTTGGAATTAAGAAAGGATGAAGCAATATATTTATTATTTCAGTTGAGAAAAATCTAACCCACAAAAAGATTTTATATTCCCCCATTCAATTTTACATAGTTACCAGTGCTTTCCTTTACAAATACATACTTCTAAAGAAATATACGAATAATATCAGAGCCTTTAAGGTTTGGATGGGTCTAAACAATTTTAAAAATACGCTTTTAGTGCCAGATAATTTCTTAATTTTAAGAAAGTATGATATATTCTATATTTTTTGTAGCTAATATTTGTAAAATATTTTTTAACAACCAAAGTTTAATTTTATTAGATACAAAAAGAACGTATCTATTATCTCATTCGACAAGGACGTGGAATTAGTAAATTGTCCTGAATCCATAAAGGAATCTGATGTGAGCGTCCCACAGTGTTAAGTAAATTTGCTTTGAAAGTCTTTCTAATTTTTAGGGGAAACAAAAAAATCACCTGAAATAAATGAGGTTGCAGCTCTTTGTGGGAGATACGATTTAGAGAACCATGTAGCAGAGATAAAAAAACGATAAATTTCCGCTTGTAATATTGTAACACTCTTAAAAATAAGGTGTTACATATAAATTCATTTATATATTTGATTTTTATTTAATAATTGTATCGTCCGAATATAAAAGAAAATTTTTGTTTTCTTTGTACAATTGTAACTCTAGGGTAAGTTTCGTAGCGCCCCTAGCGGGTAAAAATGTAAAATATCGTACAAGTTGGTAGCTTAAGTTAAAAAACTGACATCCCCCCATGTGACGTAAGCATGGTCTGATATCGCCTGATCTGATAGACCAATCAAAAAATTCAAAATAATAACCAAGGGTGGGAAATTCCGTTGGCGTGCCCTTGCAGAAGGCCCACTCCTCCAGAGGTTCTTGAACAGAACAGACGTAATGGCATTTTCGGACATAATTTAGAAATTTGTAAGCTTCCAGTATTCAAAATTTAAGATGTCAAGGCCGGTACTAAATTGTATTAACGTAACTAAAGAAGAAGTCAGAAGCGATTATTCATATGTTTCAAATAAATAAAAGTTTATATAATTTTTGCTTAAGTGCGCTGATTTGCAAGAGCGATGTGTTAAGTGTTTAGTGATTCCAAAAGCCATGGGCAATGTTTAATATGTTTTAAAGTGTTTTATAAGTGCTCAACCAGGTACGTTTTAGATATTAATAAAGAAAATGTATTTTAATGTTAACTAAGTTGAATTTTAAATGATAAACGGTTAACACATGAACGGTAGAAATTGTTCCTAGAATATTCATTTCTAAAATTGGAAAACTTGAGTTACTATCTTCTCGATAAATATAATTTTAATGATTAATAAGTAATTAAAATGTATGGAATAATTAGCAGTAATTAAAGGTAAATTACTCGACACATTGCTGTCATTTGTTCTTTTGTAATTCGTCATTGATTAATAAATTGTATAACTATGTATTTTAAAACTTCCAATTCTTATTTCCCAAGTAACCTAGTCCGTTACAATATTCTGATAGCTTTCTTTTCGTTACATTTACATTTTCGTTTCTTTTTCGTTACAAATACTATAGTTAATAATTACGATTGGCACCCTTTAAATAATTTTGACACCGTCCCAACCCTTAAATAACATATTGATCATCACTAACGTCTACTTTACATCCATGACACATTTACTGAGTCGATGGGTTGATTTAAAACAAACAGAAAACAACTGTTAGACACCATCACTCATACAGTCCGAGACATGAAAAAGAAAATTTGAAATAGGATTAGGGCCTATTATTTTTTGAGAGATTACGAGTTATGTCAGTTTATTGTTTTATATCTGTGAAAACTATAATATGCGCAAATGATCTAAAACGAAAAAATGTTTTTTAAATTTAATTTAACAAAGATAGCCAAGTCACAATTTATTAAGTTCAAATGTACCCTAAATGTTCCACCGATCCTCATGGACACACAATCCGAGGGAATATACAGTAAGCTACATTTAAAAAAAAATTAATACATCTACAAGAGAAAAAGTATTCAAACAAAAACTCTTGACAGAAATTTTGCAGCCAAAGAAGCAGATTCTCGTGAATATATTATAGAGAAACTTGATGCAAGTACACGAATCTAGATAAGAAAAATGCAACTTTTATTGAAGAAATAAAATGGAATCTAATGTAAAATCTAAAATGGAGTTTGTGTAATGTTTGCTTGAATATTATTCATAACAAATAATGTTTACGTACGTAAGGAACTTTGTTTAAAATAAAATATATGTTTTATAAGCCTATAAATAATGAGATTAACAAACAACACAACTGTTCTGTACAGGTTAACGTCCTTGAAAAGTCATCAGTCAACCTTGACTTTAAATATACATTCAGTTAGAATGGGAGTGTTTATTATTCTATTTATTTAGAAAAAAAGCACTCATCCTAAGGCTTTGTTTAATATACACCTTTGTTTACTAAATAAAGAAAATATTAATGACGTAAAATATTGTCTTCTTGACTTAAAACATTCCCGTGTGCTTCTTCAGTAATAATACAAGTAATTTTAAAAAAATAATAATAATTTCAAGTTTATGAAAGTACATTCTTAACGTTTCAGCAACATTCAAAATTTTGGTACATATATAGCCGAAGCAATTACACATAATACACAATCATAAATTGAACATACTGAATTTATTAGAAAATTGAATTAATATTTTTCATAATCTTAAGAAATATCTTTCTATAACTGTTTGAAGCAACTGTGGCGTAATGTTTATTTTTAAATAAATAAAACCTCTATAACACAAATAACTTTTATTTAAACCTTATGTACATTTCAATTGCCCAGCAATCATCTTCAGAGGTATTTAAAAAATACAACTGTAGTTAAAAACATAAGGTTTAAATAGAAATTATTTGTGGTTTAGAGGTTTTATTTATTAAAAAAATAATATCTTTCTAGTTTACCATCGTCTCATAATGATTATAAAATTACCTTATGTTGTTAAATATATGTCGGAATTTTATAAAATTCACTCAATTTCTTTCGTAAGTAAAGATTAATTATTTAAAGATTAATTTCTACTATAGGCTTATAAATTACATATTTAGATTAGGCAACCCATTTCAAACAATTTTTTTTAAAAATAAACCACTAAAGCTTATAAATAATAATCGAGCAAGCTTGAGAGTTATGGTTATAAACAAATAAATAGCTGCACTCAACTCACAAAACAATTACATACTTCATTATCGTATTCAGTTGCAGTTGAATAAATTTGTAGTAGTGTCACTGATGTGGATGACATAAGTAATTGAAAAGCGTATGATAATAAAGTAGGCCTACATTGTTTTGCGAGTTCCTGTGAAATTATATCTTTGTTTATACAATAAAGCTTAAAATCAATTAAAGCTACTTCTACCTATCAGTAATTCTAGAAGCAGGCAAGCAAGCAAGGTGTGTGTGTGTGTGTGTGTGTGTTGGGTAAAGGTTTATCTATAGTAACTCTTACTTTTTATTACACTTGTTTGTATTATCTAGGCAAAAAACCACTACTTACTGATTTATTCAGCAGACGCGTTTCGCGCTAGGTCAGCGCATTTTTCAATACTTTGAATTACTGACAAGACTGTTGCTCATGTGTGTTGTGTTGGTGTGAGTCTGTGGTGTATTTTTGTTCTGTGGTGTGTTATTGTTCATAGAGTAGTTGTTAATTATGTGCTCAAATACAGTGTTTGATTGGGAGTGTGTTTTGTCATTTAGAATGTGTTGTGGATAGTATTTATGGTGTTTTTGCCAAGATAATACAAACAAGTATAATTTCTAAAAAAACCTCAAGATGTAGGCTACAACACAAAAATTGCAAGTCTTACTTTTTTTTCAATGAGAACAGCTGTTTTGGGAGATGTGTTCCATTATCAACTAAGACTATTTCCAACAATGAAATTAAACAGCTTCTTATTTAGACAAACATATTACCACAGGCAAGTATTTACATATTATAGGGCATACACTATAAAGTGCAATAGGGCTCTTCCTTCATATACCTTCAGTTTTAAGTGCACAAATTATTTTATTAAAAAAAAACACTTAATTTTTCTAAGTGTTAATTATATATATATATATATATATATATATATATATATATATATATATATATATATATATATATATATATATATATATATATATATATGTATATATATATAGTTATTTAATTTAATTATACCATAATTTATTACAAAAATTGAAACAGATACAGATTTTGTTTGTTTACAATTAAGTTTACCATAATCATATAATTAATGTGATGATTTTGAAATTATTAACATGTTTGAGCTATATCAAAATTTAAGTTGTTATATCTATCTTATATATAAATATAATTAAATATAGAACTGAAGATTGTAATTAAATGTCATTATATCAAGAAACTCCAATTTGTATATTTTATTTAAAAAATAAATTATATTTTTCAGGAGCAGTTTTAATTGAAAGGATTTTATTTTGTAATTCAAGGTATATCAAGATAAGCTTTTAAATGAGAGACCTCATTTATTGAGAACAACAAATATTTTCTGTGAGTTTTCTACATCTTTATAATATGCAAAGAGATAGAAACTTATTTTTCATGTCCTGTTTGACTACATTTCTTGGATTCAGGGTAACATGTTAAGCATGAGGAGTTAAAAAAATAATGACAATGAGGGATTTGAGGATAGATACACAGACTGAATCAGCATACAAAGTTGTTTTACACTCAGACTTTATCAACTACATGCTGAGTAAGTTTGCAAAACTTAATTTCAATGCTGATGACAAGATCCGTCAGCATAAACTACTTTCTTTGTTACAAATGATTTATTTACCAACTCCTACTTGGATGCAAATGTAGCAATTTTTGTATAGTAAGTATCCTTTATAAAGGAATTAACACATTTATATTTACAGATATTCATAGTCTTTTTTCTTTGGAACAATATCATAAAGACCTATTTTAAATACAAAAACACTTCTATAGGACTTTTTAATTTATTTAAATATTTTCCTGTCAAAATTTTGTATGACAAATTTAGTACTGAAGAGCTTTTATCTTTCCCAAATTTATTATCATACTTATTTCTTATATACTGTATACCCCAACCCGTTTAGATTGTATCATTTAAACAAAAATTGTATCCAAAGTTTCTTTTCTTCCTTTTATTAAACTTTACATCTAATAATAAATTTTGTTCCCCATACATCTCTTTTTATTCCTGTAAGTTCTATCTCTTTTCTTTATTTTACTGAATCACTCGTTTTATATACAAATTGTTGGTAGCTAAATTCTATGATCATTGTGGCCTTATATAATTAATACAATTGACAATTAAATGTAAAACTAAAATAATAAGAATTATAATCAAATAATAACTAAATAACATCAGACTAATCAGGCTATCTGTAATTACACCCTTCTGTAATTTTCAATGGAAATCATCTTCTTGATAATGTTATTATGCCTTTGGTAGAGTCTAGGTCTGTTTTTGGGAAACAACTCTTCCTAGAGATTCTTGTTTTTACCTTATTTTAAGGATCAAGTGAAACTAATATCTGTCCTTCAACACTACCTACAATTTACTATATCTAATTCATTTTCGATAAAGAAACTGTACTTTCTGTCTTTGATAAAGATCGCTGATTGCAATAAAGAAATTTAATCTTAGTAATTTTTCATAAATCTACTTAGTTATAAATTTAGTAAGTCATTAATTTAAGTTATTAATCAATAAAGTTTTGTTTGTTACCAGTTTAGAACAAATTTGTTTGTTAGTAACAATTTTCAAATATAGATGAGAAAATATTAAATATATTTAAGAATTGCCTTTATTCATTGCATTTAAATATATTTACAATGCACTATACTATATGTAGGGTTGGATTTACCACTAGGTCAACTTAACTTGAAGTTTTGGTGTATGGCAGACGGTAAAAAATATTTTTTTCAAATAATAAAGAAAATATAAGGTAAGAACTCTTTGTTTCTTTTTTTTTAACACTTTGATATTATACTTTGATATTACTTGTGACCAGACTTTTTGTTAACTAAAGGTTGTTAAATTGTTAACTTACACTTGGAGGAAACATTTTCGTCTTACGACTTCTTGTATTTTTGCCGCTAGGATTGCTGCAGTTCTGCTTCTTCGATACCAATTTTTGAAAGTTAGAAGTGATGTGATCGAAGAGTATATTTGATCTGTGTCGTGTTTGTTCATTTACAATGTCATTTTTATGAGAGTTGCTATGTCTGTATATTTCATATTGTTCTAGTGTGTTTAATTTATGGCCTTTGTTGCATGTGTGGAGAATGCTCATGTTATTTTCCATACTATTTTATGAGTGTTTGGTGTTAATGAGGTGATTTGCAAAAGTGGATTCAAAAGTAGTGTGCAGTGCCCTTTTCTGTTCTTTATATCTTTCGGCGAAAGATTCGCCTGTTTGTCCAATATAGAACTTATTGCAGTTGTTGCATTTTAGTTTGTATACTCCTGGGTTATTGTATGTGTTGGTATTGTTATTAATGCTGCCTCTGATAGCCGTTTGGCTTTTATTTGTTGTTCTGTAAGCTATATTGTATCCTGCTTTTTTGAATTGCTGTGCTATTTTATTTGTGAGTTTGTTTATGTATGTGAGGGTGATTAATTTGTTTGTGTTTTTGTTGTTGTTACTATTATTGTAGAGTATTTTTCTGTGTAGTTTGCCTATTAGATAATTCTCATATCCGTTTTTGTATTAATGCTGTCTCTGATAGCCGTTTAGCTTTTATTTGTTGTTCTGTAAGCTACATTGTATCCTGTTTTTTTGAATTGGTGTGCTATTTTATTTGTGAGTTTGTTTATGTATGTGAGGGTGATGAATTTGTTTGTGTTTTTGTTGTTTGTGTTGTTGTTACTGTTATTGTAGAGTATTTTTCTGTGTAGTTTGTCTATTACATAATTGTCATATCCGTTTCTGTGAGCTAAATATTTGATTGTGTTTAGTTCCCCTATGTAGTTAGTTGTGAACATAGATATCTTGTTTAGTCTGTGTGTTTATGTTGTATTGGGTGGTCCGATGTGTTGTGCATCAGTGTGTATGTCAAGGTTGGCTTGAGGTATATGTTGAATTCATGTTTGTTTTGATTTTTCGTTGTGGTGATGTTTAAGAAATTCAATGTTTTTTTGTTTTCAAATTCTGCAGTGAACTGGATATTTTTATGTATTTTGTTTATATGTGTTTAGAGTTGTTGGCATTGTCTTATGTTTCCTCGGTATAGTATTATAACATCGTCTACATGTATGTGCCAATATATTATCTTATTTGCATGTTTGTTGCTATTTATGATTTTATTCTGTTCTATGTGTTGTAAGAATATTTCTGCAAAAATGCTTGAAATCGGTGAACCCATTGGTAGGCTTTGTTTCTGTCTGTAATATTTGTTGTTGGGAGTGAAGTAGTTCTGTTGTGATATGGTGTTCAAAATGTGTATGATTTCCTTTGTGATTTTTTCTGGAGTGTTGTTAAGTCTAAGATTGTCTCGTAATATGTTTAGTGTTTCTGTGACTGGGATATTAGTGTACAGGTTTGTTATGTAAACGATGCTAGGGTTGAGTTGTGAGGGATTTCAATGTTCTTTATTTTGTTTACTAGATCTATTGTGTTTTTTTATATTTCTGTGTGTGTCTAGTTTTATGTATTTTCTAATAGTTCTATCCATATGGCGTGCTAGTTTGTGAGTGCGGGTGATTGTTGGCTGTTGATTATTAGTCTTATTGGTGTTCCTTGTTTATGTAGTTTAGGAAGTGCTTGTAGGGTAGGTCTCATCACTTTAAGGTATTTTTTCTGTGTTTTAGATATTATGTGTTTAGTTGAATTAATTATGTGTTTAACTGTGTAAAGATAACACTTTATGAAACAGTTTAATTTTGTATTTACTTATTGTTCATTGACGTTTTGAAGTTTTCAGTAAATGTAAACACATAGAGAGTGGCAAAGATCATGACTCAGGTCTATCGAAGACTGGTGCAAGGTTGAGTCACACACTTGGACTACTTAATATACTTTATGCAGCCAAAATACAAAAATAAGATACTCAGATTATTTTCCCAGGTGATGTTATTGAGCTTATCATCAATTATTATAACATTATTGAGTTATATTATTAACATATTATTGTAATCATGAAAATTATTCTCTTGAGAAAAATTGCCAGGCCAACATCAACCCTCACATCGATGGTATGAAAAGAGAATGGCAAAACCTCCTTGACCTAGTAGGGTCCAAACTGCAAATCCCCCCTCCAACTATGTTAATAATACTAAGAATGAGTGACTAATGTTATTATTACTTTGTTTACGTTATATTTAACTCAAGATTCTGACAATGGTTTTTATATTTTGTTATTAAAAATCTTTGAAACAGTTTTTTTTTCTTTCAAATTATTCTATACATATCGATAAAATATAAATCTATAGAATGTCTACTAAACATTTACTAAAATAATTAATTATGTAGCCTTTTGCGTTCTTTTATTACATGTTATAGGTTATAATATGTTAATCCTTAATTTACTGAATCTATCAATTATGATTTGACTTTAATTACTTTTTAGTCATAATGCCAAATTTTATAACAAAAAAGTTCATTGCAGCTGAAACTTTGTAGCTTGAAATGTTTTAAAAACTTTATTTAAACCTAAAAGTTTTATTTATAACCTAATTGAAGCACAAAGATTTTACAAAAATTTTAATCCCTATTGTAACTTACTTGAAACACAAACATATCATAAAAATTAAATCCCTAGCAGAATATACTTTGATTGAAATACTATCACAGATATTTTAAAGCCATAGTTTTAAATATACTACTAACAAATTTCTTTTTAATTAATTTTAAATTTATTATTCAAAATTTTTTAAATTTAGTTTTACATTTATCTTACTGAAGTTGATATAAAATCTGAAGTTCAGTATAGGTACTCAAAACACAATATAATTTAAAATTTAATATTTGTTGATTCCATCTTCATGTGAGCTACTAGTTTTCACTAAACAATTATAAATATTTATAAACTTGCCTATAGTAGCACTTACTTATATTTGTTGAGGACAACAAATATAAGTAAGTGCTACTATATGCAAGTTTATAAATATTTATAATTGTTTAGTTAAAATTTAATAAATCAACTAATATAATTAACCAGTTAATTCAGATTTAGAATACTAGACTAAATATTGGTTCATATAGTTAAATCTATAGTGATCTTATTATAAAATGTTATGATATGTGTTTTCAAAACTAAAATTTTTTTAAAAATATTGATTCCACAAAGGTGGAATAAAATTTACATACTTCTGTTGTTTCTTTAAAATTGTTAGAAAATTATATTATTTTTACAAAACAAAATAAATTTACTTTAAAAATTTGTTTTTGAAGTTCAAAATTACTTAAAAATAATTTATTTGAATTAAAAACTGAAAATTAAAAATTATAATTTAAATATGTTTATTCTGAAATGCTGTATTATTGTAAAATATTTATATTTAATGATATACCATGCAATGCAAAAACAGAAATTAAATTATTATTCAAAAAATTTAAATAGTAGTTATAAAATAATTTTAATTATAAATACAGCTAAGAAATGTTAGGAATAAATTTTTTTTTAAAAACAAAAACACTTTAATTTTAAAAAAATAACAAACAAGAGTAACAATATTTATTTTGTAAGGAATTAATTATTGACTTACAACTTGAGTAGGATTAGCCATGGCAAATCAACAAAGAAAATTAAACGTAGTTTCATGTACTGAGAACTGTCAGAACTGGCAGGAATGTAAACTTGTCTATACACAAAGAAAATTTTTCTTCTGCTATTCACAGCTGATCTCGAGCGACCTTGAATTGAGTTTTTGTTTTCGTGTTCGCATTCCGAAATGCGATATTGACAAATCAACCACAAGTATCTAGATAGTTGAAAAATTTGTTGAGCACTGTGGACTAACTTCTTAATAAACAAAACCACTAACCACAATACACAAATCTTAATTAAAATTACTTAATGTACATTTCGATTAGATGGCAATCATCTTCAGAAGTACTGTGAGTAATTTTGAAGATAACTTCCATGTAATCGAAATGTACATTAAGTAATAGTAATAACAATTTTTGAATTGTGGTTAGTGGGTTTTATTCATTTAGTTATCTACATAATTGTAGAAGTAACAAATACCATATTCAAAGTTTGAATTATTTGCAAGTTCAATATTTGATTAGACTTTACAAATGCAATAACCTAACTGCTTTCTAGTATATATTATGCTATTTTCTTACATGTTGTATTATTATTAATAAAAATGTCATAATTTAACGCAATTATAGTTGATTATCCTTCACTTTTTTAAAAAAGAGTTATTAATGAATTGAAATTGTAATTGCTGAGAAATATTTTTAAATTTAAAAAAATACAAATGTGATGTAACTAGTATAACCGCATACTTTATAATACATTCAAGTTAATCCCTTTATTTAATTCCTTTTTAAATTTAATAGTTTATATTTTTTGATTTTATGAAATTTGCATTTTAATAGTTGATTACTTTGAAATGTATCAAAGTATAATAATCTTTGAGTGACCTTTCACCTTAATACTTTTATAAACTTTTAAAAATCAATTTTCTATCGTGAAAATGTTTCGTTATATTTAATTCCATGTTTACCCTCGTTTAAACTCGAACTATCCTAATTTAAACATTTTGTTATTTGTGTTGAATATTTTGGGAGAGTAATTTATTGTTTATCATTTTGCATAAATTAAATTACGTCGTTGGTCATTATTTGTGACAACATATCGTAAGCGATAAATGTTGTGTATGTTTCTTTCTTTAAGTATACTTCCTAAGTGATTTTAATTTATTTTCTTCTTTTGTTTTAGATTATTGGCCTTTCTTTATAATATTTCATTCATTGGTTCTTTTTTGTTAGTTATATCTGTAATTAATTTATATAATTAACTATAATCATCAACTACAATTGGATATGACTATTTAGAATTCACTTTATATCAAATGCAGAAAATATTTATGTCTAGTATTTATTTTAGTATGATATATTATTCAAATTATTTAAATGAGTAATTTAAATTATAAAAGTTTATAAACGCACATTTAATATTCTAGCAGAGGAAAAGTAATCATTGTGGATCTTCTTTGTACATAATAATGAAACATTATTTTGATGTAAATAATTTTGAAACAAAAATAAATAATATGTTATTAAAACATAAAATTTTATTCAAATTAAAAGGTAATTAAATTAAGTTCTTTTTGCGGAATTATTGATAATTATTGTATTTGAAAGATTTAGTGGCATAAAAAAAATAGCTAAGCTTTTTTTTATTTTAAGGTAATGAAATCAAGTCACCTCTGACTTTATACAAACAGTGGAATAGTTACTGGAACGTGACATTCAAGATTTTGATTGAGTCTAAGTTCTGGTTAAATGTGTTTTAGGTTAGGATTTATTTAAATGTAATGTCGGTAACTTTGAAAGACGCATATTTAATTTACAAAAGCTGGATTAGTAGAAATCCTCTTTTAACTTCTGACATCGAATCGTCGATAAAATGGATAACCTATTTTGTTTCTGGTAAGATATTTTTAAAATAATTTGATTAATAATTGTATCACATCTTCCAGTAAATACAGGCAACATTTTGTGTTTTTGTTCAATATTTATTTATAATTAACTTTATTAAAACGTTATTAGTGAACAAAGGAATTTAAATTTTTATATTGTATTCATAATAAATTACCGATCGTTCTTGAACCAGTACTTATTTTGAAAGTAAGTTATTTCTCATTTTAAATATTTATGAGGCAATAAGTGTATCTTTCTGTCTTAAAGCATTATTAAATGTAGTTTAGATAGATTAAAATAGAAACTAAAGTAGCTGATAACATTCATATATTTTGACCACATGGAGTTATGAGAGTCTCCTTATCTATAAAACCATTACTATGAAATTTAAAGAGTTGGTTTTCACAAATAACTTTGAAATAGTTTACGAACATTAGACAAACTTAAGACTTTTTTTGTTTTTACATACTTTAATTTACAAACATATGAAAGAAATCTTTAACGGTTTACAAAAAATTAACCAGGAGAAATTAATGACTGATTTCTGAAAGTTTTTTGTGAACCCTATAAAGTTGAAAAGCAATATTTTTTGTGTAAAATATTACTTTATTTGGTAAAAATATAGTCTAGATGACGCTGGTTAAAAATTTTTTTCTGTTTTTAAATTACTTATTTTAATGTGTAGAACATGAATATCAACTTTTTTCCCGCAGAAAATACGGAAAGCTACTTTTTTCACATTTTTAATGTTAGGCTGTAATGGCATGTATAGCCTAAACAAGTGTTATTGATATTGTTTATTTTATTTTTTTTTTAATTACTTATTTTAATGTGTAGAACACGAATATTAACTTTTGTCCATGGAATATATGAAAAGTTAATTTTTTTGCACATTTTTATTGTTAGTCTGTAATAGCATGTATAGCGTGAACCGGCGGCGCAGTAGCTACGACAAAATGGTAACAAAATAGTGTTCCTGTTAACTTATGCATGACAAAATTATTATATTTACCAAAAATGAATTAATTTATACAGTAGCCTCTAACTAATTCGGCTGATATGGGGCTTACGTACTGTCGGATTACTGAAAACACCAGATTATTAAAAGGTTCATTTAAAATCACACAATATACATTGTTTAATGTTTATGTGTATTGCCCTAATATAAAGAATACAAAAAAATAGTCCTGCTCTGTATTTTGAATGATAAAACGAGAGTGAATGTACTGGTCTGTCCTTAACAACAAAAAGTTACTGTTTGGGACAGTTGTTGAAATTCGTCAAGCATTGCTTTCTGTCGAACTATAGCACACGCTCAACGGACAATACTCTTGCAATGTTTCCAGCAGTGTGAAACTGATTCTGATTGCGATTGTTTTCCGTTTCCCCCTGTGTTCCTTCCTCACCATTTAGGGCTCATTCTGAACACATTTTTTTCATCCTTTTGAATTATACACATAACTGTTGAGATCAATCTCAAAACAGAGTGTTGTATTTCGACAAATTTAACTAATGAATAACTTCGCTTGCCTCATTATTTTCTCTCTAAACCTTTTCAACCACAAGGACGTGGTAAAAGTGAAACGATTTTTTTTTCTTCGGCCCACGTAATGGATGTTGAAAATGAATTGACGTTAATGGTGTTAGATACTGTCTGAAGAGGCTCAGGCACTATGCCTTCTTCTTTCAGTTTTCCTTACAGTTTTTCTTTTGTCATTGCTCTTTAAGAAAGATTTAATTTTCTCACAGTTCTTTCTAATGTCATTGGCTAACCAGTTATGCCTTAGCAAGTGTAACCAATCTCTCTCCTCTATTCAGTCTGTTCAAAATCTCCTTTTTTTCAAGTAAAGTTAAAGTCCTATGGTTCTGTTTGCACTTACACTTGTTCACTTACACTCCAGTAATAGTCACTGTGCATAACCACTGCAACGAAATATAGCTTGAAATCGTTTGTATATCACAAGCTACACAACTAGAATTGAGCAGCGTGAAAGCCACTCATTCACCTGCGATTGACGTACAGTGAACAATATGCACGTTATGTTTGTATGCTCATTATGTTCCGTCCTTGATGAAAACGCCAGATTACTGGACGGGACGGATTATAGAGAGTTTACTGTATAAAAAGTTCAGAAATTGAAATAATACCTTCAAAGTTTCATGGCCAATTTAATTTCGTTGGAGTGGAATTGCAACGTTCGTTAAATAATAAACCAAACTGACACAAACTCAACTAAAATAAATTGAGGAGCACAGCAAGCCATTTTAATTGCACATCAGTGTTTAAATTGGAACAGGTGAGTAAAACATACGAAAATCTTGCTTCTAAGTATACAATGGATGTTTAAAAAGGTTAAAAAACAGGCTAAAGTAATTTAAGTGTCTCCAACCATAGTTTGAGTAGTTAAAAATTTTAAAAATACAAACACAAGCTGAATGCACAAAAACAAAAAATATATAAACTCAATGCTTTTTATAAACACTGCATTATTTTACCTACATTAAATTACTATATATTTATGCCATCAATTTACTACCTAGCAACAAGGTATCTAATTAGTTAGGGTAGGTGGGGTTATAGAAAAATCATGTTTGGCAACGATAACATAAAATGCAACAACTGATGAGCTTTCATAAAGACAGTTACAATTTTTCAATAACTAAACCTATCCTTACATACTGATATATATCCTACAAAACCCTATTCCCATCCCTATTTTTCTGATGTCGTTTTTCGGTATGTGATGTTGGTACTTGTTGACTTCATATGCGTTTCGTCGTGTGTTTTGTGTATGATGTTTTTGAAGAGTGTGTCCTCTGTATACGTTGTCTGTTGGTTAATTAGGTTATTGCGTTTGTTTTTATAAATGGGGTATTTTTCTAGTGAGTTTAGTTCTATTGGATTATTTTTTATTTCTAGTATGGTTAGGTTATTTTCATAATTTGTTATTTTATAGTTGTGTGATATTAGGTGTTCTGCGAAATTTGATGTTTTTTTATTTTTAGGTATGAATGGTCTGAAATGGTCTGAAAATCATATTTTAAATGATCTAGTTGTTTTTCCTATGTAAAATGTGTTGCATACGTTACAGGTAATTTTGTAGATTCCAGATAGGTTATTTTTTTCTGTATTAGTTTTGTGGTTTGTGTTATTGAGATAGTTTATTATTTTGTTGTTTGGTTTGTATGTTGGTGTGTAGTGTTCTTTATTGTATAAATTTGTTATTTTTTTTAAATTTGTTGTTGGTGAAATTATATTTTAGGAAGGTTTTTTTGTTTTTGTGTTGTGTGTGTAGAGTTGTGTTGAGGTTAGTTTTTTGTAAGTTAATTGTATGTGTATTTTATGAGGTGTTTGTTGTATCTATTTGCTATTGGTATTTTTAATGTTATATCTAATTTTTCATCTTATTTTTGTTTGTTATTTTGTGTGTATTTTATTGCTTTATTTATCATGTTACTGTTAGTGTTCATTTTGTGTGTCCAGGGGTGGTTAGACTTTTTGTGTATTGTGGTATTGTTGGAAGTTGGTTTTCTGTGCACTGTAGTTTCTATTTTATTATTGTTGATATTTAATGTGATGTCAAGATAGTTAATTGTTCTGTTTGTTTCTGTTTTATATGTAAATTTTTAAATTTTTGTTGTACTTTAACAAATAAATATAAATATACTTTATTATATTACATCACTATATATCTATATTTAAATATATGTATAAAGTATCTAGGTGAGATAAAGTTGGTTAAAAAAATAAATAAATAAAAGCTATACTCTCTGAAGGTGAACCATAAACACAGTTTGAAATTTGCAAATTGCAAAACCTCAATGTAGGAACAAAACAGTAGATAGTAAATATTTCTTTTATGTTAATATTCATGTGCATTACAATCTTCATAAAAAGTATGCCTTTAGGGTAGATTTGGGTATAAAAAAATTGTCTATTTGGGTATTTAATGGTTGATATTGTTAAATTTGATATACGAGGTGTGGCTAGAAAAAAACCGAACTGATGCTATAAAAAAATTTTATTTTCCATTATTTAAATTTGATGTTATCTCCTTCAATGTACTCTCCTCCTCGGTCTATACACCGCTCCATACGAATTTTCCACTGTTCATAGCAAAGCTGCTGATCATTTTCGGTAAGTCCATACATTACCTCCGTCGCTTTTTCTTTTACTGCTTCAACACTCTCAAATCTAATTCCTTTCAAAGCTGACTTGACTTTAGGGAAAAGAAAAAAATTACAGGGGGCCAAATCAGGTGAGTAGGGTGGATGGTCTAAGATGGGAATGTTGTGATTGGCTAAAAACGTCTTCACTGACAACGGATTTTGAGCTGGGGCATTGTCTTGGTGCAGGATCCATGTCTTTTTTTTCCACAAATCGTTCCGTTTTCTCTGTACTCGCTCACGTAGGGTAGTCAAGACGCTAATGTAGTAATGCTGATTCACTGTTTGTCCCTCTGGTACCCAATCAATGTGTACAATCCCTTTGACATCAAAAAAAAAAAACAATCATCATTGCCTTGAATTTCGATTTTGACATTCGTGCTTATTTTTGTCGTGGAGAATCAGGAGATTTCCAATGCATCGATTGGCGTTTGGTTTCGGGATTGTAAGTAAAAAACCACGATTCATCACAAGTAATAACATTTTGTAAAAAGGTGGGATCACTTTCAATGTTTTGTAGGATGTCAGAACAAATCATTATTCGGCGTTCCTTCTGTTCAATTGTGAGACACTTTGGAACCATTTTTGCACACACTTTGTTCATGTTGACACTTTCAAGAAGAATCTGCCTAACACTTTCCTTGTCAATTCCTGTCAACTCAGACATTGCTCTGATTGTTAAACGGCGATCTTCTCGAACAAGTTTACCAATTTTTTCAATGTTTGCATCAGTTTTTGCTGACAATGGTCTGCCAGTGCGAGCGTCATCACTTTTGTCTTCGCGGCCATCTTTAAATCGTTTAAACCACTCAAACACTTGTGTTCGCGATAAACAATCATCGCCGTACACTTGTTGCAACATTACAAACGTTTCACTTGCAGATTTTCCAAGTTTGAAAAGAAATTGATGTTAACACGCTGTTCTTTCTGTACACTCAACATTTTTCCGAGGCACAGACAAAACGTCAACTACTTAGAACAGACGCCACGGGCAGACTGAGTGCAGGAGGCAGATGAAACTCGAGCAGTAGGCGGAGCAAGAGTCACGTGACAGGCCAGGTGACTTTCAGCCTTATTGCATTCGTTTTATTGTTTCACCTGTGCTAGTTCGGTTTTTTTCTAGCCTCACCTTGTATTGTACTTACAGGTTGTGTAAGAATTGAAGTAAATTATTTCACTTTCTTAATGAATTAAATTTAATACAAATTTTCCAACTATTACAAGTTTAGGTAAACTATTTCAAATAATGCGCTTAAAGCTTAGGTGTGGCTTGTCATTTACAAAGTACAATAAAGCCTCTCATATCTGGATCAATGTGGCAGCAGCTCAATCCGGATACGAAAAAATTCGGATAAGGCAGACGTTATGTAATTATTTGCGTTTGTACTAGACAACTAAGCCAAAGACCAACCTTGGCATAACAATGGCAGAATAAATCCAGTTCATTTGACGTGGATCCAAACCCCATTTCATGCCTATTACTCTTCTGTATTGCCAGAACATAGCTATGGCTTTTTTGCACTTTTACTCCAAGTGCTCACGCCAAAGTAGTTTCCTATCCAGAATAACTCCCAGATATTTAGTGTTCCCAATGTAGCTTATTTCGGTATTACCAATTTCCATCATCTCCAGCGATTTAGTTTTATATCGTCTAGTGAAGATCAGTGCCACAGATTTCTCTCTTTGCTTCAGAGGTCCCTTCTTCAAATAATGGTTCACTAGCCTTTTCAGTGTCTTTAACAAGAAAGATGTAAGGCTGATAGGTCTAAAGTCCTTTACCTCTGTATAACTTTTCCTCCCTGGTTTGGGGATAAAGATAACTTTCGTTTTGAGCCACTGTCTGGTCATGTAACCCAGGGCAACACAGCCCCCTGGGTAATCCTGTCAGTGGCCTTATAATTTCTTCCAAACAATTCTGTACTAATGCTGGAGTAATACAGTATTATCCAATCCAGGCTCTTTAAAAGGCTCAAAAGACAGAATCACCTCTCTCACCTTTTGCGCTGAGATCACCTGCCCAGCTATATTCCAGTCTGCCCCGGCACTGTATGGCGGAGATTTGAGCATCGTCCCCTACCGGTCTAATATTGGGAAAACTGTTCCTCATTAGCAAACGCAGGGTTTTCTCCAAGGTGTCAGTAAAGATACCATCAGCTTTCTTGACAAACTTAAGCTTTCCTCTCGGTCCATCTGCTAACACCTTAACAGTCTAGCAGTGTCACTCAGTGTGACAGTCTCTGAGCACCATTTTTCCCAAGAAAATCTCTTTTATGAGTTTCTATAGAGACAATGGCTGTCTTTATATGCTTGCCAGGTCTCCACCATATTCTTCTTCCTTCCTCTATTAAAGAGCCTTCTAGTCTCCTTCCATCTTGCCTCTAACTCATAGCTCCATTTAAGCTGAGTCCAGTGTTTATCCGCAAGAGAGGGCAATTTTCCTCAAGCAACGTGGAAATTGCAGTTCTGATGCAGGCCTCAGTATTTTTCAGTTTGTTTGGTGTACCATACCTACCACGAATGTCTGACATCCGCCTCCTCATCAAGGACTTGAAACCTTCCCAGTTTGTCCTTCTTGGGTTCCTAAACCACACCACATGGGGGACAACTCTCCTCATCGTAGCAGTAATGATCCTGACATAGAGGGCTCATCCGAAACCTAGTCATGCACCCACTTCACCATCTATCTATTACAGAAGGTGATGTCTAATACCTCCATTCTGTTTGAAGTGACAAATGTTGGCTCGGCAACTGTGTTTAGAACCACAAGGTTTTCTTCAATCAAGAAGGCAAAGAGCTCCTCGCCATGCTCATTTGTGTCTGTGCTGCCCCACACCTCATTATGAGCATTGACATCATAGCACATTAAGACTCCTATATTCCTCTCTCCGCAGTACCGAACTAACTTACGTAATTCTGCAGAGGACGATTCTCTATTGTGGGCGCAGTAAGTGGAGGCCACAATGAACTCCCTGCTCCCACTTACCTCGCTCTTGCCTCGAATTCTAACCACCGCAAGGTCTTTAGTTGAGAATTCTTGAATCAGCGTGGCTTCTAGTCCTCTGACTATCACACATGCTCTGTGCCCCTCATGTTCCCCACTTGCGTAGGTGTTTGTATGTATATGTTTGTAATACATTTTCAATCGCCTCATTGTTTTATGACCCAATAGTTTTTGCCATACTTGATGTAGCAATCCATAAAGGGATATCTAACAAGTGTACGTTTTTTTGGCACTCGGATACACTTATTCTTGAATGCAACCCAGGATTATAACTGTTAGTAACTTACGGTGATATAGAAAACTCAGTTTTTTCTGCTTTTCAGCCATACTGTATTTTGTAGATTACAAATTATAGGTAAAATAACTAACTAAATTACCTAATTATACAAAATTCTGTAGAATATATGTAAACTGAATAATATGTAGACTTGAACACAACTAGCTGTGTCGGGAAAGAACTAAAAGCTGACTGCTAGTGCCAGAGAACTGGCCTTGTGGAATAAAGTAGCTTACTTTGTTTTCATAATACGTCCGAGGTTTTACTGTAGTTGAATTATTCAAATGAAATTGAATAAATATATGACAGCAATGAAGTTATTTTAAGCACAATGAAATTATTTTTTGTTAAACAAAGATAAAAATTTAATTAAGCATTTTGAAACAATTTTTGATTCAAGACTTGCCTGTTTAAAGAGTTGTAGAGATCATATAGTTCCTTTATTGATGATCATGCTGTCAGAATAGATGGGTCCACTTCTTTCTTGGTCAACCTTCCAATTGGTTGGTGGAAGGTCTTCAATCTTATCGATTTTGAACACTTACTGATTTAAAGTTACGAATTATGATGCTAAACACATTTTTTTCTTAGAAATTTTATTTGCAACAGTTTATATTTGAAAATTTTACTGAAATTTATACCAGAATAGCTTTACTTTGTGTTAGATTGAAATATGGACCTAAGCACCAGCGATTGCCATACTTCACACATCCAGCATTATGTGGTTGGCTAGTTTGTTATCACTGCATGTTTGGAGTTCTTATCAGTTGATTCAATATTTCACTAAGTTTTCTGGCTTCAAGCAATTTTTTTGGAGTTCCCTTTGATTATTGTAACAAAGAAGTTGTTTATTCCATTGTTCCAGATAAAAAGTGCCCTCACCAGGTTTACCCACACCGGCATCCCCTCTCTCCGACATCTCCAGATTACGTTATTGCATTTTTATTGAATCGAACAGTAACACGTGACTTACAGTCGCACTATGTTAACTCACTCCCTCTGTTACCATGAATACGTATGCTAAATTCTACTTGCTCATACATTAAAAAAGCTTGGCATTTACATAATTTTGAAATTCACTCAAATTTTAAATTACTTCATTAAACTTAATTACAAAGGTTATTCAGTAATTTAATAACCTTCTTGTTTTTCAGTGATTTATTTAATAGTAGCTTTACATAATTTAACATTTTTTTCCTTTGGAAAAACCAATTCAGGTCATCATCACGATCACATACTTTAACATTTTGACTCTTTTACTATCTTGCAAAAAAGTTTGTTTTACATGAGTTGAATTGCATCGAGATAACCTCAGAAGGTGAGGATACTATATACTGTTTGACACTAATTATTATGTATGTGTTTGAAACTTTACTTGTTACGGAAAATAAGTTTATTATTTAAAGAAAATTTATTTTGTACTATGACTACGTATTTGTCCATTGTAAAATGTTTTTCTAAAAGAGAGTTGTGTTCTAAATATTAGCAACTGTCCAGGGTAGCGACTTTACTTTCAAGTAGCAAGGGTTAAAGATATAATTGTATTTTCTTTTGTTAATGGGACGAAGTATATTAACATAATTAAATGTTAACCATGTTAGTGACGAAGTACTTTTTTATTGTTAAATAATTGTATTGAATAATTTAATCTCCACTTGCTCACAAAATCTCCAGTCATATTTATAATAATTCAAAATAAAATTTAAATTTGATTTAAAAAGTTCAATCAAAGTATCAGTAAATAATCAATGTGAATATAGAGATCCAGGCCTAATACAGCGTCCTGAGATTGCATATTTTATTGTTATATTAGTCAACTGAAGGTAATGAGTCTCATTATTATAATTATTGTAAAGAAAACTAAGAAACAGTTGTGTTGTGAAAAAACTTTGTTAATTATTACTTGTTATAATTATTCCACAACTTTAGCAATATTAAAATCAGTTTTGCTTAATGGTGATTATATATATATATATATATATATATATATATATATATATATATATATATATATATATATATATTAGGGATGGGCCGATTCCGATTCTCGATTCCAGGAATCGTCGATTCTAGGTGGTATCGAGGAATCGTCGATACTCGATTCTTCATTCATAAAAGTGTCGATTCCGATTCCTATTTTGTTAACTATTAAAATATGCGTGTGGAGTAATTTATTACCAAACAAAATTTATTATATTTGTGTGGAAAAATAATTAATTACCAACTATGTCTTATTTATGTATTAGTTGATTTGAATGAATTAAATGATTAAAGTAAACGAAAATATTATTATTTATGAAGCAACAGCAATCAAGATCGTAACCATTTCTGGTCGTTTGACATCGCTCGTCTCTCTCTCTCACTAGAGTGGGTTCGATACTCTCTTTTGCTCTCTCTCCCACTTGTCTTACTGCCACTGATTTATAGATGTCAGAACAAAACACAAAAAAGTACAGTAAAAACTCGATTAACCGTCACCGTCGGAACCGTGGCCATGACGGTTGAGCGAATAGACGGATAACAGAAAAACTGTATTATTCCTCCGAAACTTAACCTTAATAAATTATATTATAGACAGATATCACTCTCACGGTTGAACGTTTAGTGTAGCCTATTACATTAAAACGGAACTTTTAAAAGGTTTTGCCATATGACCAAGATGTTAACTAAATTAATTATTAGAGAACTAGCATGTAAGCTAATATAACTTGAAAGAATCGAGAATCGAGTAAAGAATCGAGAATCGAAAGGAAAATTTTAGAATCGGAATCGGAATCGAAAATTTTAGGAATCGGCCCATCCCTAATATATATATATATATATATATATATATATATATATATATATATATATATATATATACATATATATATATATATATATATATATATATATATATATAATTATAATATTATATTATTCTTGTATTTGTAAATTGTCTTTTTTCTTTATTAATACACAAGAATACATATTATAGTATATAATAATATGATTTTAATACATAATATATAATATATAATTTTAATCACCATTAAGCAAAAGTGATTTTAATATTGCTAAAGCTGTGGAATATATATATATATATATATATATATATATATATATATATATACAACATAGGTTATTCAAATACAAGAATATTTATTAATTTATATCTAAAGCTTTTCGTTGGTAAACAGGACCAACATCATCAGGAATGAAAATTACAATAGTCATATATATATATATATATATATATATATATATATATATATATATATATATATATATATATAATGTAGCTTTAAAAATAAATAAATATAATATTAATAAGTTAATATGTGAACAGATAAAAATAAAATAAATTATAAAATAATTGACTATGTACACAATGTATAATTATGTATGATAGATTAAATCTAAACACTCCTATTTCAAAATATTCTACAAACCTTACTTTACTGTTGTGTTGTGGAGAAGCTTCAGTTCTTTTCAGTGAAGAACTGCTATTGTAAATGTACTTACGGCCACATTGTTTATAGATATATATGTCTTTGATCTTTGTAAGAAATTATTTCATGACTTTGTTATTGCAGGAAGAATAAGCGAGTCAAACGTACTTTCGGAACTTGTGTACTCAGTTTCAAATCTATTGGTTTTATTTAATGATAGAATCATAGTGCAGTCATATCCATTAAATTCTGCTACAGAAGGAGATAAGTTAAAAACATGGATAACAGTACTTGAGTATTCTGAAGCATTCATTGAAGTAACAGCACTAAAATATTGGGGCAAGAAAGGAAAATGGATTATAGTAGTTTTAATTCAACTTTTAAAGTAAGTAAAACACATTTAATTTTGGTGATTTATTTTAAAGGTTATATGTAATTAAAAGTTCATATGAAATCATCTATGTAATAGAACGTTTGTCACTAAATCTTATTTGGTGTCGTTTAAAAAATTACATAAAGTTACAATAATAATACCGAGATACAATAAGAGACATCTTAAGTTTTTTTTATATTTGACTGACATTATGATAGCTTACTTACTAAGTAGCGCTACTCCAACAGGTGTTCCTTGGATACCATAACAATGTCCTGCCATGTACTTCTGTCTTTAGCCTTTCGTTTTCATGCTGTAACGCCGAGTATCCTTAAATCTTTCTCAGGTTCCTGTAGCCATTGTTTTTTTAGTTGGCCAAGTGTTCTTTTGCCAAGTAAAAGTGTCATATAAAGGTTTGTTCGGCATTCTATTGGTGGGCATTCTTATGATGTGACCAAACCATTCTAGACGGTTTAATAAACTGGACCATATTTGCATCTTTGTATAAGGAATACAACTCTGCATTAGGCCAAAGCTTCTTGGATTTGTTTGTACATCGTGGAGCAGACCATACGTTTTCCTTAAAAGATTATGCTCAAACAATGTCAGCTGCTTTTTCATCATGGCGGTTAGAGTCCATACCTCCAGTCCATACGTTAGGACTGGCCAAATTAAGGTATTAATACAGTTATAACTTAGTGGTTTGAGACAATAGTCTACTTTTGAAAAACGTCTTATATGCGAAGTAGGCTCTATTAGTTGCCATTTTTCTTTTTTGAACTTCATTTATTGTTTTATTTTCATCGTTCACTTCTGAGCTCAAATATGTGAAGCTTTTTACTTTTTTTAAAGGAATAGCCATTGCTATCTATAGTCATAGTGCCACGCTATGTGCTAGTACTCATACATTTAGTTTTTTTTTTACATTTAGGGAGAGACCTATCTTTTTGTTTGCATTATTGATTTATGTTAAAAGTCTCTTTGAGCAATGGAAATTTCTGGCAACCAGGCATAGATCATCAGCATATGCACATATTTGACTGCATAAATGCATGATATTCCTTAAAACGTTAATCCTCTTCAAGATAGAGGCACATGAATACTAAAATAATGATACATTTCAGACACACTGTGTTCTTTTTCAGTCAGAGAGAGAAATTAAAGTCTTCTCTCTGTTTCACCTCAGTTTTTTGCTCTGATTGACAAAGGACACTGAAAATATATATATATATATATATATATATATATATATATATATATATATATATATATATATATATATATATATATATATATTTAGGTTAGTTTTGGTTGGTAAAGATTATTTAGATTTTTTGGACTAGGAGACTGACAGACTTACCTTGGTAAGAGTCCACTCTGTAGTCTTGAAATAGAAACACATAAAAGCACTTAAACAATGATGTTTAAGTGCTTTTATGTGTTTCTATTTCAAGACTACAGAGTGGACTCTTACCAAGGTAAGTCTGTCAGTCTCCTAGTCCAAAAAATCTATATATATACATATATATATATATATATATATATATATATATATATATATATATATATATATATATATATATATATATATATATATATATATATATATATATATATATATATATATATTATACGCTTTTGTCTTGGACTCAACCCTAATATTATTTATCGAAATCTTGTTGCTGTTCATTATGATCTGGTTGTAAATTACAAATTACACTTTTGTTATTACTTGCGACCAGACATTTGTTAACGAAAAGTTGTTAAGTGTAAGTTAACAATTAACAACTTTTAGTTAACAAATGTCTGGTCGCAAGTAATAACAAAAGTGTAATTTGTAATATTATTAATATGTAAAGTAATTAAATGCTATTCATGGCAAAACTGAGAATTTAGTAGTTATTTTGCTGTACTTGCTGTATATTCATGTTTATAGAATTTAAGTATAGTGTTGTCATTAGCAACCCATTTTATATTCTAAGATCAGCAGTTGTCTAAAGCATGAAGAAAACTATAAAACTAATTATTGACTAAATCTGTGTAATATCAAAAATCTCTATCTAAATAATACTAAAGGCTCCAGCAATATCATATAATGTAACAATGAATTAATATAGAGAAAACAATACTAGCACATCTAGTACATAATTTTTGTTGTAAATGCTTAGAGTAAATTGTGTTAAAATGTAGTAATGAAATTTGTAGCCATTCATTTCAGCTCTTTTAGATTAACAAGTGATTTATTAATTTTAGATGTGCAGCACGTCTTATATTGCTGTTCCATCACAAAGAGCGTATTATTCAAAATCCTCCAATCCCACCTCTTGAAAGAAGAAAAGTTTCAAAAGAAAAGGACTTAGTAAACATGGAAATGCCTAGCCCTGGGTTTAGGCTACAATCAGGAAGAGTAATTCGCTCAATAAGTGCAAGTAAGTCAAATTGTTTATTGTTCAAATAAATATGTGACAGATACATGAAATTATAAAATGTTTATAAGCTTGAAAATATAAGCATTTTCTTTGCTGAATTAAAATTAAGCTTTTGCAACTTTTGTTTTTTTTCACATACTTCAGTATAAAATAATTTATTTTATATTTTGTAATAATTTACATAGCTATTGATAGTTTTCCTTCACTAGTATAGCCTTATAAATGTTTGCTTGTTAATTTGAATTTTGTATTTAGAATTTACTTATCCCTTTAAATGATCATAACTTTAAAATTGGATTTTCTCTACAAGTTACCTTATGTTTGTTAGTATGATTTTTTAATCCAGGATTTCTTGTAATTGATAATAATTTTCAAAACTGGATTTCCTCCAGACATTTTATGTTTCTTAGTTTTGAGGTAAACAACACCTTCTATAGCTAAAGTAGTTTAGAGTTACCAACAAGTAACCTGTCTTTCCAGTTTTATCTCTTTTGTTGTTAAGGACAAGAGAGATATATAAAACAAACTGTATCTTGTAAAGATTTAAATGTTAATTATTTTTAATTAAAGGTAAAACAAGTGTTTAATTATCAATATTACTAATTTAAGGAAGCCATTTCCAAAATGACAGCGTTATTATAAAATAATTTTTTCATAACAATTATGTATTGATTATTGTTACTTCTTGATTAATAAATAGGTGGTTACTTATTTCGATAGGAATAGTTGAAACTACAAAATCTGCTATTAGTTTTTCCTATCAGATTACATCCATCTAATTAATATTAACAAAGTACTTTCTCAATGTAAAAAAAACTGACCAGAACTTAGGAATCATAAATCCCAGAGAAGAGCTTTTAAAATCAAATTGAATACTGTGTATTAGATACCTAACAGAAGCTTTCCATTCTGTGGTAAAATCTCTGTTGTGTTAACCTTGAAAACTGAAGTATTTTGCTTTATATCTCTTTTATGTCTCATTACCATATTGTTTATCACTTTCAAGCTTTGCTTAACACAAAACCTTACCAAACCTGAAATGGACTTTTTTTATTTGAATAATGACTTCATATAGTTCTTTGACATATCTTTAGAATATACAGCACTAGATTTTAAATACTAAAATTAGCACTAGATTTTATGGACTAATTTAATCAGGAAATGTACAGGAACAGTATTCTGTTTCTTTTTTCTTTGGGTGGGACTTCAAGGTACAATGTGTAAAATCGGGATATGTTACTAGTTGTTAAACTTATATTGCTGGTTTGAATAGATTTTTAGGCCTTATATTCATAAAAGGTTTTTATTTGGAAAAACTGTTCAGTTTATAAACATACTGATATTTTTGGATTAAGGTTAACAGCTGAGAGCTTTGTAATTGCTGTTGATGCCGAATTTAAAATACTAAGACTACACTTAACATAATGTGTGAAATTGCAAGTAGGTATGTAGTTAGGATAGATTTAAATATACAAAAGAGAAAGAAAATTATCATCACAAAATATCGAGTTAACTTTAGGGTTAATAAAGTTATATTTTGTAATCAGACATATCATAACTGGGTAGTTTATTTTTAGAATGTGAAATAGTTCTGTAGTAATTAAATGAAGTATAAACATTATAGAAAAAAATTCACTTCATACTGTTTCATGTGTGCTAGAGTCATGTTAGTATTTTTCAAATTTTAACCACTAAGCATGGTTTGATTTTTTCAGTATTTTCAAAGTACTCTATAGAGGTAAATTTTTGTTGTAAGGAGATTCTGTTGCTATAATATTACTCATTGGCTCTTGTCCTACATTTAGCCTTTAGACTATTTCTTTCTATCAGGTGATATTTTCCCAATACTGATTTGTGGAAAACCTGTTTTTCATCTGTTAGTGAACAATTCAAGGTGAAAAAATAGTATTTTTTTTGTAAAATGCTTATAACTCATTTGATGTTTTGATATCGAAAAATACCTGTATAAGCAATAAAAGAAGAAACGATGTTTAAATGATGGCTGCAGGAATGATCAGAGACTTTAATTTCTTTTAATAAATACAAATAATTGGTTGAGTCCAAAATTTTACCGATGCCAAAAAATCGGTTCTGGATTATCGTTTCAAAATACCATAATTACAAGCCCAGTAAGTTGTTATGGTGCCAGCGTTACAACAAAAATTATGTCCTAACCTGACATTATGTTAGAGCAGCGACAGATATTTTTCTGCCCAATGTGTTAACGCCAGAAGTGCTGGTGTCAAGGTATTTGGAATCTATTTTTATAATCGAAAAAAAGAACATGATGCTCCACTGTGTTAGTTTTGTGCTGTATCATGCACTCACTTTAACATTCAGAGCCCGGTAAGGTTGTTTTCTCCTGATGTTCAAAATAAACCATTAGGTCATCTAAGTGGGATATGGCTTCAGCATGACTCAAAATATTTGGTTGATTCCTACTGTCATCACAGGTGGCCGTTGCATCACACAAGTCTTGATATTGCACTGTATCACATTTTACGGTCGCATGTAGGCACTATGCTGTGAATAGTGGCAAGCCAAGATTACAATATAATAAGGCAAGCCTTACCTGACTGTAAGGCTTATAAATGTATAGTATTATGTCCAGAACTAATATTTTAACATCAATAATTACAATTTTAACATAAAAAACCATTTGTAAATCATCAAAAAATACCGGATTATGCGGAGATACGGAATAATGAGGTCTGAAATATCGAGGTTCTACTGTATTGAAGGTTAACTTCAGTAATCCCCTGGGCTAAGTGACATTTTTCTGAAAAATCGCTACCATCAAGTTTTTGAAAATTTGTATGAAGTTATATTTGCAGAGTTACATTGGACTCAAGCAAGAGTCAATTTGGTTGTACAATAGAAATACATCAATTCTCACATAGACCAGCATTTGCCATGCCAATTGATAAGTCACAGAGGCAAACTTTTGATTATGTTGGTATCGACTTTAGAACCTCCGTTTTTATGGACAGGATACTGTAGTGCTATTCTCTAGGTTTAACCCTTAGCGCTCGGATTTTTGTAACATGCTTTGCTTCCCCACTTGTAATTAAATTGGGACAAATTCCTCACCTGCAGGCTGCATTATTGTTTATGGAAAACTTTGTTTTTTCTTACATGATTTTAGTAAACTAAGCTATTTTTATTCACTAATACTGTATGTACATGAGTTTATTATCTTATTTGTAATTTTGCAGAGTATGATATCTTTGAAAACAGTCTTCCGGATGAAGTCCTGGTTTTCTGCCGCATGTTTTGTAGTGAAAAACTGTTTCCCTTCTACCTCCTTTTATCTTCCTGTTACTGCAAACTACATAATCCTTAGAAGTATTTTTATCATTGGAAAAGATTAAATGTAATTTCCAATTCAGTCTTTCTTCTTTGTCAGTAGTTGACGGCCTCTAACTATACGGGTTATTTCTGATATCACCAAGTTTTGGCGAAACTATTTTTTTTTTAACAGGATTTTCTTTCTTTTCCTTTTTTTGTTATTATAGATAGTAAAACTATTTACTACAGCTACATCTAATAGCCAGAAAAACATTGTCCTCCACCATTTATTTGTTCGTTTTGTAAAACTGCACGGTTCATTATATTGAACAGCTAATCTATACCACCCATAAACTGGTTATATTTACAAATACCTGTTGGTTTAGTTACTTTGTTTATGAAACTGAACTACATTCTAATAAATCAGGATCAAGTAAAAGATCTGGAATTTCAGAATCACTAATTGCACGTGAAACCACGGCAAACTAGGAGTAAACAAATAACCGGCAAAACTGTAACCTACTTGCAGCTTACATCATAGCGGCAAACTAGATTTTGTGATGACTCACATATTCCTAGGCATTTTCAACTTAGTTCACATTATTTTCAATAGAGTGTAGCACCAAACGGTAAAAGATTGAATGTCGTGAGATTCGCCGCAGACGAGTTATAGGCATTTGAAAATCGTGTCGGGTGACCCGCGACATACGAGTAAACTGCAATATACGCTTGGCGGGGCTCCCCCGACAGTCGAGTGCTAAGGGTTAAAAGAAAGATTAGCTTAAACATTCTTTTGCCAAATGATAATCCACGTCATACTGTGGAAACATAATGTTTAAAATTTTGTACTCAATCAGAGTATTACCCGATCATAGATAGGTTTCCTGATATTAATATTTTAATAACCTAAAATAATGTATATCTTGGAATTATCATAAGTTGCTTTAAAGAAAAATGGTTTAGTGTTGAATATCTTCAATTATCTTTGATTAAAAATAAAAGAACACTCATACACACACACACACTCACACACTTGATATTAATAAATTTCAAGTAATATCTTCATAGCATTTGAATTAGTGTTAACTTTACCATATTATCTAGATTCAGCATTTAATGTAAATCCTTGTTTCTGTATATTTATATCTGTAGTTTAAAAGGGTGTTTTTACAATTTATTTCTACATTTTTTCTTCTCTCCTTTCTAATTATGTAGTACTGTTGAATGAAAACTGACAAGTAGATTAAAATTGATTTCATTTTATTTACTTGTAAAAATTGTATGAACTTTCATTAATCTAAAGTATTGTGTTTATAGCCGGTCCTGTGCATTCAAGGACCTGGCAGCCTCCAAATTTACCTGAGGTCAGTAATAATGAAAAAAAAGAAGAGCCTCCTTTAGATAATCTACAACTGCTTGGAGAGGTATGATGGTATTTTATACAAAGATAAAACATTAATTAAGTGTAAAATTAAGACATCTGGATTTTTTAAACTATTACAAGGATTTATAATTCTCCGAGGTTATTCAAAGAAATAATTTTCTATACCATCTCAAGACACTACCAATCATTATATAGATATAACATTTTTAGTGCCATTTATATGCACTCAATATGCATAAATAAAATAAAATATGTGTAAGTTGCTGTAGTTGGTCCAGTAGGCAATTCATAATTATGCTATTTATTTATTGTTTTGGTTCTCCCCTATTGTTTTAGTTCATATTACTCTAGATGTTTACTGAGAACCAAAGATTAAAAAGAGAGCTATTTTTTAGTTCCAGTTTTGTATTTTCATGCACTAGCTTCATTAAACTAGATGATGCTATTGTTTGACAGGATTGTTGAACATGAACTATGGCCCTCAATTTCCTTGTGTGGAATTATCTACACAGACGTTGTTGGTCATAACTGTTGGTGACAAATGACCTTTCGATAATGTCTAAACAAATTCCATTTAAAGTAATTCCTATTAATTATGAATGCACATGGTCATCCTCCTACTACTTTAACTAATTTCGACACATGCATTAAATTGTTATTTTTGCAACCAAACACAACTAGTTTGCCTCTTCCAATGGATTAGGGAGTCATCAAAATATTTAGAGCTTATTACACAAGAAGACCATTTGTGCATCTGTATGAAGCTATGAGACAGAACTAGCTCTCTGTAAAAGATTTTTAGTAACAATTCAATGTTTTAAATGCTTTGAGAAACATTGGAAAATCTTGGAATGAAATTTCACAAAAAACGAATGCCGTTTGGAAAAAGGTGTGTCTATTTCTTTTGCCACTGAAAGTCAAGCGGAATCAGTGCTAGAGTCTGATGAAGTTGCTGATGTGATTGATGAAGGTGTCGGTTTTGCCAGCGAACTCAATTTAGAAGTGGATAGTGATGACTTTTAAGAACTACTGGATTTACACAACCAGGAGCTGACAATTAATTGATGAGCTCATAGAAATGCGTGAGCAAGAGCAAGACCTTAAAAACGTAGATTCTTTAAACCCAGTTGACATAGAAGATAAAATGACCGTTAGAAACTTGACAAAATGCTTTAGTTTACTGTAATTGAGTAAGGCTTACAAATTTTGGAAAACATAGACTCCAACAATGAGCGTATTTCTGCCACAAAACGAACAAAAATTAGCGAGCTAAGAGGAATTTCTGCGTAGAAGAAAAAAATCTTCAATTCCCCAAACGAATTTATTAGCTTTTATGAAGCCTTCTTTATCAAAATAACTTCCTTTTACTTTCTTCATTGCAACATGTGTGTATAAAATATAATTTTTTGTTGTATTTAAGATTTTAATACATACATATTTTTCTTCTAAATTATTAATTTATTTAGTCTTTGGTCCCAATTATACATGATTCCTATGTGAATGTATGTAAAATTATACCCCGACTATGCGAATTCGACTTGCACGGCTATCGCTCGGTCCCACCTATCGCGTAAGTACGGGGTATTACTGTATATTATAAAATAATCTATTCTATTTATAAAAGCAAAAAGATATTTTAGGTAAATTTTTTGTTCAAAAACATCATTATTTCACTTTGAAAAATATTATGTCTCTTTAGATAAAAATGGACTATTCTCTCGGGTTTTTCAATCCATGTCATAATTAATTACACTCTTTTTAAATTTTACTAGTATCTTTTTATTTAAGTTGAAATGTTTATCTTAAGTGGACAATTTTATCAGTTTCTCTAAAAGATCCCATACAGTAATTTGAATAGGAAAACAATTTATAGGCAATGAGAGAACTATGGTATCAAGAAAATCATCCATGTAAAAATTTAAATATGTAATTAATATTTCATGAGATGTATGATAACTTTTTCTGTAGCTGTCATCTTGTTTGAAAACCAAACAGCCTCTCCAGGGTTAT
Source organism: Prosapia bicincta (assembly GCA_036971475.1). Taxonomy (NCBI): domain Eukaryota; kingdom Metazoa; phylum Arthropoda; class Insecta; order Hemiptera; family Cercopidae; genus Prosapia; species Prosapia bicincta. The sequence goes on from JBAIZL010000004.1 coordinate 204,433,170, forward strand.
CATGGATTTGTTCAATGGAAGCTTTTTTTTAGTATAAAGTAGTATTTCCATTTTGAGTTGAACTAGACCTGATTTTACTAAATCAGGGTCAGTTGCGATACTATTGTCGATGGATACATATTCGGGAAAGTCATCAAATATGGCAACTTTCTTGTCAGTAAACTTCAATGTCAGTTCACTCTAAGACTATTTGACACCTTTTTTTTTTAAACAGTTTTTACTGACCTCAGGATGGACTTCTTTCCTTGAGGAAGCAACGTAATTGATAGCATCCAAAATGTTTACAGGATGTTGCTGAGTACCTTGTCTCATAGCACATGAGTATCTTTGCACTAGTCGCTTACGGCAATGCTACTTTACAACTTTTACTATCTTTTCATCAACAGGCTTATTGGAATATTGTCCATATATAATGATAGTATAAATACAATTTTTCTTTGAAAAATCATATTGAGCTGTTTTATCCAAAAAACAAATATTGTTCTTTTGTCATCTATGCAAGATGCTGTGCAGCATAGTCGCATGGAAACAAGCAATTGTTCTTGAAACATCACGGTGACTTTAACTTTCCCACAACCTTCAGTTTAAATTTTTCTGTCTGAGAGATAATATGTTGACTAAGTTTGCAATTTGCTTTTAAAAAGATTTAATTTTACATTAGTTCTATATCCAGGCAAAAAACATATCCTTATTCTTTGACAGTAAATGCCTTCCCAAAAATCTAAATGGACTATTTTCATAGTTTATAAAACAATGTAATAAGAACAAATAAGTATGAAAAATAAATTACAAAAGAAAACTAAATTGAAATGTTTTTTATGTTATATTGATCACTGTTGCTGACTATATCCTAATACTTTCCCTCTAAAGTGAAAAATTATTTAATTTTTATTCACTTAAGCCTCAATTTATTGGATGTTTGCATTTATTTATTGTTCGTAATGAGTTCCAAAATCAGTTCTAACAATTTATTACATAATTTTTTGCCACCTGGTTATGGATGACCATTGTCTTATGCTCTAACATAGCAAAACATGGCACTAATTTTTGTAAAGTAATATTTTAATTGCATAACGGCCTTATTAAATATCTCGCAAAACCAGTCAATATGTTTAAAACCAGGTAAAGAAACAAGAAACCTGTAAAATAGGTTTTATAGCATGTGTATCATTTGACCAAGATGGAGGACATTCAAGATCAGAGTTATCACTCAGCTGAGTCTGGTTCAAAACTAAAATGACTGTCAATCTGTTTTCCTGCTATCCTGTGATTAATGCATCATAAAATACTATATAGTACTCAAAACAATAAACAATGCAGTAAAAATATGTTTTTTACCAAAATTGTATTGAAGTCACAAATTAAAAACCATACAATTAGGTCGCTTAACTACCTCTAAAAACAGGCAATTATCTTCTCCAAGAGCTGGTGACAGACTAAAATAGTACACAAAGTTGAGCTATTCTACCTGGTGTTTTTCCGGGTTGGTAATCCCGCTGTTTTAAGAGATGGCCAGTCATGCAGATGAAAGATCAGGATTTTGTTAATTCGTTATTAAATATTATAAAATAACTAAAAACAATAAATCTTTTACATAAACAAAGAAGAGCATCATAAATATTTAACACGGCAGTTCAGTAGATAACTATTTACAGACTGTTGACTCCAAAAAATGCCATAATATGCATACCTAAAGCATAGACAAAGGAGTTCTATGGTTATCCTAACAGCATGTTCCAAGTCAGGTGGATTAAAACATTGCACATTGTCATTGTTTGTTGAACTATACTTGAAACTATATGCCTAGTATTACTGTGTATTAATAAAGACTTATTTCAAAATTTGTTATCAAATGCCCTGTATAATAATAAAATACCTAAAATTAAGAAATGTTAGGGTTTTATTAGGCTGATAAAACAGTATATGAACCAGCTACTGGCATATGTATCCAACTTAAACCAATAGAAGAAAAGATGAAAATGTTGAAAAATATACATATACTCAGTAGCACTAGCATGAATAAAGTTATGTTAATGCAATAACTAGATAATGTGTTAGTGGTTAGATGCTGAAAGACAAAGTATAAATTTATCTTTATATTAGACTAAGAATACAAGAAAAAATTAAATAATAATAATAAATTAATATGATTTCAAACAGTATTTATTGTGTTTTAGACACGTTATTTTAACAGATTTGTTTTTATTGTAGGCATTGTACATAATGAAACCTATAGTACATTTAGGGGCTTCATACTGCTTTAGTCCAACCCACTGGATGCCATGGTTGGTTTCACTAGGACTGGATTCTACAAGGTAAATGAAGTTAATTGCCTAAATAGAATATAATAACCTCAATTATTTTTTATCTATTATAAATAAAGTAAGTTCTAAATTTTTGCTGCTTTGGAATTTTTTGTTTTTAAAAGAATTGTACCTTTTACAAAACATTAAACATATGTATTAAATAGTAATATGCATACTCGTATCACTTATCAAGAGTATCAATCAATCTCATAAAAATAAAAATGTCATGTTCGGTTGAACACTATTCTTGTTTAATTTTACAATTAGAATAAAAATTCCCAGTACTAACATTAAAGTCTCTTATTATTACTGGGAATTGATAGTCTGCTATAGAAAACAAGTCTGTATTGTTTTCTAACATGGTTATCACTATTATTTGAACCACTTAACTTTATTGTTTTTGCTACAATTAGAAAACTCTAAAAAATTGTGCAAGCGAAAATTGCACAAAATTCTGCCAGTCACAAAATACGATATGTTTTCTTATTTTTGTATCCAGATGCCACATTCGCTAGTGTGGAGTAGGCTTCGTGTCTGTCATTAGTTTCTCTATTTTTGTTTTATTTATTATCTATAATAACAAAATAAATAACCCCTGGGGAAATTAACATTGATAAATAAACAACATATCCAATTTTAGATTATCATTTAGAGTTAAAACAAATTTATAAAATTATTTCTGAGGTGTAACGTTTTGATGCATACTAAGATCTTCAAACTTCAGACATGTAAAAAGAAACCTAAAAGTTTCTCAGGTCATCATGGACAGTAAAATCCATGTAGATAATCTTTGACTAGTTTTGTAACTGAAATATACTTTTTAGTTGGTAAACAATAAATAATGTTTAATTTTGAAATGTATTACTGAGTTAATCATTAACAACATTTTTTTAAAATTTACTATAAGATATATTGATGTGATCAAAGTGTTGTATATTTGTAGATTTGATGTTTTATAGTAGTCTAACAAAAACACAGGTAGAAAAAGTTCAAAACATACTATATGTAAGTGAAATATTTAATTTGCTATTGGTTATTTTATTTAACCGTCACAAATTTTTGGTGTCCTGACATGGACGTTATAGTAAAGTATTGTATTTTAGCCTACAAGGGAATCTAAAATATATATGGTGTTGAGTCAAATTATCTTTCAAGGTAGCTAAACTTTTTAATGTGTGTTAGTAAAGTATTCTCAGTAATGGTTTCTTGAGCGATTTGGTGGCTTATCTTCACCTGATATGATGTTTTACTATAAAAAAACTAGATTAGTATTGCTGTAGCCACAGAGCAAATGCAATAAAGCTGAATTTTGGTGATGTGACTCATTCTTCGCCCACTGCGTGGGTTTCTTCTGGCCCCCCATTCATTTTGTAGCGTCAGTTATGAGAAAATTATCATTTTGTTTCTAAATGTTGAGTGTTCAGAAAGAACAGCGCATGAACATTGATTTTTTTTGCAAATTTCGATAAAATGTTAAAAATTATTCAAAAGAGTCTCATCTGAAAAAACGAGTGGTTTCTTTTGATAACCTGGAAAACATCAGAAAAGATTCTACTTTCTTCGGAAACATTATTATTTGTGATGAATAGTAGTTTTATTTACTTATAATCTCAAAACAAATAGGCAATTTATACATTGGAATCCCTTAATTTTCCAAATCAAATAATGCACCAATGAGAAAATCAAATTCAAGGCAAAGACGATTATTTTTTCTTATATCATGAGGATTATGCTAGTGAATTCATATTTTGTTGCATGAAAAATTAAATGATAGCAATAAGCGAAAAGATGATTACAATAAGCACATTAATTACAATGCATTTATACAAATCCATGTCTGTCTTAAGTTAAAGGATTATAATAACCGAATGATAACATTAAGCGTGATTAAACTATTGTTGATTGTAAAAAGTTTTTTTTTTACTGTTTAGCTGCTGAAATTAAGCTAACTGGCAGGACCTCAAGATGTATAACACAAAACGGCAAAAATATACTCTGTTTTTTTGTTCTTGTTTGTCGTACTAGTGTTTTTTTGAATTTCCCAGGCTATCTTATATTTCCCTAAACAAAAATAACTTTTTATTAGGGAATGAAGTAGAATTTTAAAAGTTTATTGACATTCATTAAATCATTATTTCCAGACCAAAGAAATCATATAGCAGAGGTTTATGCGCAGTTAAGTTTTCAAAAGGCAGCATTTCATAGTTACTTCAAGGAAAAGCATTTTTTCATTAACTAGTTATGAATAATAATAACTAACGTACGGTAATTTAATGTTAAATTGAAGTTTTATTCATTTTAGACACAGTACTAATTAACACATGTTTTTTCAGTTTGCAGTTACTTAAGCACAAGAATGCATCCAAGTTGTCCCACAGACAGAGTCTGGAAATAAGCAGAAGAAACCTGGCTTTGCTTTTGTATTTATTAAGATCACCTTTCTATGAGAAACATACTCGGAGAAGACTTATGAGAACTTTGCTCATATTGTCAGATAACTTACCAATTGTAGGCTTGTTGTTGCGACCATTGGCACAGTTTATTCCTAGGTGGCAAGAAACATATTTTTATATGTGGTCTACATAACGAATAGGTAACATTTTATTTCAGAATATTATAAACCTATATTATATCCAGAATTATTTTAAATAATAATTGAACCATCTTACCCTTTTAAACAAGTTTTTCGATATATACGGAAATGATAAAAATACGTTTAAAGGGTTTTTATATAAAGAATGTAAAATTTAATGCATATTGTATTTCTGTAATCTATTTAATAATTTGATGTTTTAATATCTATTACTCCTTAATCTAAAGTAAGTTTTTAATTAGTTTATCAAAAAATGTTACATTTTATCTTGTCAGTATGACTGACATCACATACTGCGTGCGTAGATGATGTAAAATGTTATTACTTTTGTTTTTCTGTTAATTTTTTGCAGTAATAAATAAAGGAAAATTTTGTTTATTTTTTCATATTTTTAAGAATGATTCACTATCACAGAATACTTGAGAAGTTTGGATTTTAGTTTTACTCATTATAATATTTTTAGCTTTTTTCTTTAAAATGTTTCTAAAATCATTACTCGAATGTTTTTTTTTTTTATCTAAGCTTAAAATAAAAATGTAGCAAACTAGAACTCTAATATTTTATTTTAATTATAATGCTGTTAGACTAATAAATAATACTACTCTGTAAAGATTAATGAATAGCAATTTTCATGTTAATTATTTACATAAATAGGTCGAATAATGGGGAAAGGTTTAACATATAAGTAATTTCAAGGTTTAAAATTGATTAGTCAAATATGTTTGAACAAACTATGTTAAAACATCCTATAAATTGTTCTTTATAATATCAGACAGTAGAACTTCAATTATCCAAACCAATTGGGACTGGACCTTATTCAGATAAACAGAAATGTGGAAAGTTGGATTTAAACAAAAATGGTCAATTTTAATTAATTACTGACATAGGAATTACTATTGCAAATGGAAGAAAAAAATATATTTTTTTGTATTTTAAAATTTTTGTCCAAGCTTTTGATCTAAGAACTTAGATTTTTCATAAAGAAACATTCCTAAAATTATGTTTCCCATAGAACGTAGTTGCAAAAATTACTTGAAAACGGCATCTTATAATTGTTTGTTTTTGCTGCCTTTATTGATTTTCTAGAACTTTCATCTTCATTCTGAAACACTAAAATGAAGTTTAAAAGTTTAGGTTTGCTCTTTATGAAATCTGAAATTGTCGATTGTCCAACACTACATCTCAGCCAACTGTTTACTTGTAACTCTTTTATTTGATTGATCTATAATTAATTTTTTCTGCTAACAATAAGGCAACTTTTTTTAGAATAAGTGATGAGTGACTAAAAAGAACTCGCAAATAAAACAATGGAGCACTGTGAATCAAAGACTTACTGATTGACTAATGTAATGATTATGTAGACAGAATTATTATCTTGAAAATTGCAGTACATTTCTGCAATTATTTTTTTCTCTTAATTTCTGAATATTTTTGTCTTATTTTTTTTCTTAAAATCTGAAAGCGATTCGGATAACCAGCGACTTCAGATGAAGTTTAGATAATCGAAGTTCTACTGTATAGGCCTAATGGAAACTTACATAAAAAAACAATAGAAAATAAAAACCTATAGAGAAGACACTGATGAAGATCGCCACGGAGCGATCGAAAATGTTCTGTCTCAGTAAGTTTTTACAAATTTACAAAATTTAAAGTTTGGATAGTCATAAACTAATGTAAAGGTGATTAATATAGAAAATAGTAACAATTGTATGGTTTCCTAATGCAAAGCTAGGGAGTAAGAGATGACTTCAATTTATTTTTATATGAGATTCAATTCAATATCTATCATTGTGAGAAAAGTACGTTCATATGAAGAAAAGTCTTCATATCCATGAAGTAAAGGTTTTTTGTTGCAGAAAATACTTTTCTTCAATTGTTTTTTGTAAGGAATCTATAGTTCTCTAGTTACCTTCATTACATTATATTCCCTACACACACACACTCACCTCGCACCATACAACACGCATGCACGCACACCATTGTGTTTTGTCTGTTTGAGTGTACAGGAAAAAACCTTTGGTCACTGTTAGTACTATAATAGTTGAAGAAATATTGTACTAATTTTTCTGACAGTATAATGTCATCACAAGTGGAAATTAATATATAACACAAGAGGTGATAAGTACATTAATACAACTAACTTTTGATTGAAACAGGTTATTACTTAGTATTCTATTACTACTAAATTAGGTCTATTTAATTAAATTACTTAGTATAACAATTATGGTTACTAAATTATTACATGTATACATCAAAATTTAATCATAAAATATTCAAACCTGTTTTTAAAAACAAGCAAGTTTAAAAAAAATCAGATATTTAAAAAGTGAATAAATAGTATTTTTTGTGTATTTAGTTTGATCTGTTTCAGTGGAATATATTTAGGTGATCCATTAGTAGCAAAACACCAGAGTTTTGTAAGTTACCTGCTGAAGATCTAAAGCTGTTATAACCAAGTTGATATAATTTCATATTCTCTTGTTTTTCCTAATTTCATCCTTTCAGTGGCTTAGAGAGTAATTATGGTTGAATAAAACTATTGTTGTAAGTGTTTTCAATTCATAATGTAATACTTTTGTATTTTAAATTGATATTCGTGGTTTAACTCTTATAAAATCAATTTTTAGACAGTTTGATATTGTTAATTTTCATCTTTTCCAGATGACAAGGAGGTCAAATAATGCTCATAAAAAGTTTGCAGTTGGGTTGGTCTACCAAGATTTAGGTTAGATACATAATTTACTATAAAGGGCTTGTTTAAATTTTAAAACAGGTGATTGAAGATATTTCACTCATGGTTTAAGACATTTAAATGGATTTTGCACCTTTAATAAATTTATTTAAGAGGGAGGTATATGCATTGTTGGAGTATGAAGATTTCTTTATTTTTGCTTATAATTATATTATTTATTTTGATAATAAAAAAAAAACATGATTGTAATTAATGTTCTGTGTTTGAAATTATTATTATGAATGCAATTTTGTGTTTAAATTACCAAGAAGTTTTTTGTTTTAATGCTATATTTTTTTCTAAAGAAAGTAACAAATGAAATCTATGAAATAATGTATAAAAATAACAATTGCAGTAGGATTAATTTCATTTGAAGTTGGTTGAGATTTGTATTATTATTTGTAATTTAATATTATTAAAATGAATCATGTAGTACTTGATTGAAAACATTCCCATTCTTTAATTACATTTAATATGATGGTAAAGTTTGAAACATCATGTATTCTCGGCTTAAACATTTTATAAATATTCCAATTAAGTTGTGTCCATATGTATAATTGTTTTTAAAGAAATGTGTCAGAATCACTTTTGTAATCAGATATGTTTTTTCATTACATGTGTTTTATGTTTCAATAATAATTTTTTGAATAGCTATTTCAATAAGTGAACTTTATTAGGACATAGAAATATGTATTTTATATCTTTGATAATAAATGATCAGTTTACAAATTTAATTATTTTAGAATTATCCTTAAGCATTTTATTCATTAACAACATTTTCATTTATAAATAAAAAATAACATGAGTTGTAATGTTCAATAAACCTCCAATTCCATTAACATGTGTATAATATACTCACTAATAATTAAATAACCATTTTATCACAGTTTAAAATTTATATTTTAATAATTTTAAAAGCCAATAAACATTCTTAAGGAGGGAAAAGCTTTTTGGGAAAAAATTATTGAAATATGGTAAGCATAAATAGTATATTGTTTACTAGTTGTAAAATTAACCTTTTCTGGGACATGATCATGCTCTATGTTTCATACAAAGATGAACTAAAAACTGTTGGTCAAACTCCCCCTCTCCACAAAAAAAAAAAACATTTGCAGTACAAGTAAGAACAATATTTTCTATCATGATGTAAAAAAAAGTAGGGCTAAAAGTTTTGAATAAACTTCTAAAGCTTAAATATTAAGAAACATATAAAGTAGTTATTTTCAAACATGTAAATTTAATAGTGTAATTTGGCCATTTGTTTGGAGTTTTATGTTCGTAACCATTTAAGTTTATCTGATTTCAGGCATACAAATGTTTTGAAAAGAAGCTTATTATTCCTGGTGGCCAAATACTGAATTAGAGCAATGCACATTCAGCTGATTGTGTTATCTTTGCTCTAAATTTGCAGTTGAGTAACAATCAATTTTGTTGCTTCAAGAGAGTTTATTTTTTGAAGTATCACATACCAGACCAGATGACTTTGGTGACAGAGTTATTTATCCCCTCTTTAAACCTGCAACATAGTTAAGGATATATAATTATAGCCCATAAGTTGTCCTTTTAAAAAACAGTCTAGACATAATAGATAGATCCGTCATCAGATTTTTTGTCAAGTGGACTGTCTGGCTCAGTTTAGTTGGTATCGGTCAGTAGTTCATATTTGTTAGTTGAGTGTATTTTTTTGTATATCTGTAGTGAACAATAATAGTGGGAGCCTAGAATTAAATACAGACTTCAAACCATAAGTTTTAACTTACTAACAAATCATAACTTTTAATTTGTTTTTACTAATTATGATTACCAATAATGACCTATTAATAATAAAAACTAACTAATGTACAAAATTGTAAATCAAAATTGCACTTGTACAAAATATGTAATATTTAGAGCTTCAAAAATGAGAAATATTTTTATAGAGAAAGATAACTCAATTGACGCGAGGAATTAATTTGTGCAATTCAAGGCAAACACCAAATACAGTTTTCATTACCTGAAAAATTTATTATTGTGTAACACATTAAGTCGTTGTAAGATTTATTTTAAATAAATTCTTAAGGAATTTAGGTGTTGAATATTGCAGTTATCTGTTACATAATTAATAAAGTGACCTGCAAAGTCAAGAGCATTACTAAATTGAACTTGAGAATGGTGCATTCAATAAATTTACCAATTGTGTCAAAATAATATAAATCAAATTTTAATGTACAAGATTTACATAAAAGAGAAAAAGAAAATACATTTTGAAACGTTTACACTGTTTTAGATCTGGTTTTTATATTTGTTTAACATAATTTACACAAATATTTTCACTATTTTAGTATTTATGGCATTGCCATATGATATCCGCAAAGAGATTGCATCTATATAAAATCAAATACATTTCAAATTAATTTATCTAACAGTTGAAAATTTGATATTGCATCCCACAGATTAATCATAACTTCCTGCATTATTAAAATATGAAAACTTGTACTATTTTGTCGTCCCGAGTTAAATTTTGATTTCACATAACCTTACATAAAATTAATAATTTATCTGGGACTGGAATTTATGTTGTACAGCGTGGCTCCTGGATCAGGCCTTGCCATTATTCATTTTGGTTACATGTTGGCTAGGGTGCTCGCCAGATGTCGACTAATCAGTGATGAAACGTTTTTAAAAATAGTAAAGGAAACTTTTAGATACTTCTTAACATAATTGATTTATTAAATTAAAACTGTTAAAAATAAAATTGTTCTTGATACGCCCCATCTTGCAACGTCCTTTCGGTTCGAAGACCTAACCGAGAAGAAGTGTTCAGAGTTCATGTTGTGATTCCTGACCTTCTGCACAACTTTCCGGCGCATTTATAATTGTTAGCTGTTTTCATAAAAAAAAAGGTTTGTGGAAATCATATCTCAACCAGTATTACTATACATAGAATTATAATTTACAATTTAAAAAAAATTATTTTAAAACTAATATCTCGGTTTGTTTTCTGATGCTGCTGTCATATGTAACATTTTTGCCTAAAATAACGTTACAATGGTTAAGAAATTATCCTGTAGTAGGTTTAGACATTATTTGTTGTAATACTTGTTTCTAGTACTCTATTTTTAAGCTGTTATTTTGGATATCCCTAGTCACACAAGTGACCAACAAGCAGCCATGTTTAGAAGAGATATATTATTTAGAATTTACGTGACAAATGAATTGTTACTACAAAAGTATATGATGCTAGATTATAATGTGTTCATATTTGTTACTACTTTTCTGTGCAAAGTGTTGAAAAAAAGTTTATCTTAATTTAAAGTTATTTACTTTTTATCCATCAAGGCTAATAAAAGTAGTTTCAGTAAACATGAAGTTTGTTTGCTATTAATTTTGACATAGAAATACATTTTTTCTGCCTTTCATAGCATCATCATGTTTTTCTACTTGACAAGTTTATGAAGTTACCTTTTGAAGATTTATCTATACTCGGCTGTGTATTGTAATAGTTAAAAAATGCAATTATTAACCAAGTTGTTAATAGTTATAACAACTTACTCTGCTGACTCATTTTGAAACCATTCTTTTATTGATGAAGCATGTCTGCTACATATTGAGTAGCAGGTGGGTTATGTCAATTGAACAATGGTTTCGAAACGTGTAAGCACAATGAGTTGCACAATGGTTTTCACTTATTTTTTTTTAGAATTATTACTTATGAACAGATTAGTGAAATTAAGATTATTACAACAATCAACTTTATTCAGTGGAGTGATGTATTCACTGCTATGCTAACCTGAACTATTCAAATGGTATATGTGTGTATTGTCTTAATTTCTAACAATTTCTATAAACCTTGTTAAAAAAAATATCATTGTATTATTTCTTTCCTCTTCAGTTTTTTAAATTTCAAAAATAAATATTACTGATCTAGGTAAAAATTTACATTAGGGAACTAATTAGGCATCTGCTCCTGCGGAGTAATACCTTTGACCAGACACATCACGTGATCTCTATTCTTACACGTGTAGAATTGTTTTGTCACAGACATTGTTTTGGCTTAATTTTTTTGAGGTAATGCCTAAACTCAAAATGCCAAAACTTTTTGTTGACTCCCAAATAATTACAAATTTAACAAAGGAAAAATCAACTTTAACAAAGGATTATTAGCACCACATACTTAATAGAATTAATAAACTCGTGCAGACATCTAATTTTTTTACAATAGTAAGTCGGAAAATTACAAGGATGAAACAAACACTTACAGACACTATTCCATTTTTTATGCCTTTCATGTCTAAGCGTAGTATAGTGGGTCGCTGCTATTGTGCTCCCAAACAAGCAGTTTCAACTAAAATGTGATAAAATATTAACCTTCCAATGCAATAAAAAGAAGAAAATATCACTATAGCTTTAGAACATGTTTAGGGATATTTTCATACAAATGTATAATTAGTTTCTTAAAGTAAAAAAAATTACCAACACAACAATATACATTTTATAATTTTTCATTTGATAAATTTTCCTACTAACTTTTCTGTACCAGATGTTTAGTGAGATTGATATTTGCAATATTTCAAATGATACTGCCAATAAAATATTGAATACTAAGCAACAACTCAACTTTCACTTTAACATATAGTTTTATGTAACCACTGTCTAAATTCTTTCCGTTCTATTTTTATTTAGAGTTGATTTTTACAAGTCTGAACCATCACACGTAAGAATAGACTACCATAGAAATGAAATAAAAAACACTAACAATAAAATAATAACTTAAAATAACTCTATATGAAAAATGTTTCAGAAAGATGAAATGTTTTTAAATTTCCTTGTATTCCAGATAAGGGAGTTTTGTGAAACTCCTCATGTGTATTGTCAACAAATAAATAAAACATAGGAAATATTCCTTTACTGTATTTGAAATGATAAAACAAGAACGAATGTACTGGTCTGTACTTTACAGTAAAAGGTTACCTCATCTTTAACGGTAAAAAAAACCGCCTACACTACAGTTTTTAAAAGTCATTTAAATTTACATTATTCCCATATCAGGCATTACAGGCTTAAACAAATTTTCTATATCCTTCTGTTTTTTGCTTGAAATCATACTTTTAAAACTTATAAAAAGTTTTGTTTAGCATCTTGCAATAGTTCCAATACTAAGATGTCACTCGCTGAAATACCATTTTGTTCCACATAATGGATGTTGCGAATGAATCGACAGCAGCAGTATAAAATACTGTATGGAGAGGCACAGAGACTATGTCGTTTTTTTCAGTTTTTACTTTGTCATTGGACTTCAAAGAATATTTAATTTTCTCACTGTTCTGTTATGAACGGTAGCGGGACCAACCCCATTTTCTTTAGCAAGTGTAACCAATCTTTCTCCTTTGTTCAGTCGGTCCAAAATATCCTATTTTCTACTAAAGTTAAAGTTTTATGTTTCTGTTTATACTGAACACTACATTGTTCCCTTGCACTTCAGTAACAGTCACTGTACATAACTACTGCAATAACATACAGCATGAAATTGTTTGTATATCTCGAGCTACATAGCTAGAATTGATCGGGGTGAATGTCACTCGTCACTGATATCGACGTGCAGTGAAAATGTACAAATTATGTTTACATCTTCCGTTTTTGATGAAAATGCCGGATTACTGGAGTTACTAGATAGGCAAAGAGCCGAACTATAGAGTTTACTGTAGCTTTCTCTCATACTGTTCCAACCATTTTACATGGGTTTTTATTTAGTTGAGCTTGCATTTTAGAAAATGACCTTACAGTTGATAAATTGATAGTAAAAACACTGCCAGATAGTTATGTGTTCTTCATTTCATGTACTTATTCACCATTTTTTTTGTTAGTAATTTTACAATTTTAAACTGTTGATTTGTTCATAATTAGAACTTCACTAAAAATCATCCATGTACAAGCAGGATGAGTTGCTGACTTTACTAAGTTGTATTCTAGAAATAATTCAAGGTAGTGCAGTTGCGTCCAGCTAACCGTGAACTTGCTCACTCCCGGTTTCTTGTGTACTACCACTTCTGAAAACATGTTACATTTTCAGAATGTTCTATACAGCAACAGCTTCTGCATCCGAAATGTCTACACATATTTCAAGATTTTTTGCTATTTTGTACCAAAACTAATCTTATCATCGAATTTATATGATATCAAACGTTTCGTGCAAGTCAGGGTTTTGATAGTCTTTTATCATGCTTGTAGGAAATTATTTATACTGACTCAACACAGCCCTCCACCTTCTGTCTCCTCTATTGCGATTTTTCAAGGCCAAGTACCTGGTTAAATGGTCCCGACTAACATTTAGTATTTTGACTGATGAGATTAATATTATATATGATTTGGATGCAGACCATGGCTAAATTTATCTGATAATGTAGGTATAGATAGAGAGGGTAAAAATCACGTTACTCTCTCTAGACAATGAAAATGAATGTAGTGGTAAGTCTATCATTGGGATTGAATAATGAATTAGTCAAATTACTGAATTAGATCAATTTTATGATGCAGATCTATTCAAATGTGTTTTTGATAATGAAATATAAAAATTGTTTGGACCAACATTTAGGTTTGCCAAAAAAGAGTGTCAGGAAAATGTCAGTGCAACAATTCCAGTATGGAATATTTGACTGTTACCAAATTTGACGGTACCAATAATGAGGCTAAAAGATCATTTTGACAAACTGAAAATTTAGAGTGTAATTTTTGTTGAAAGTACTGGAAGTAAAATAGTTTCCAATAATAATGTTAAACTAGCAACTGAGAGAGCACATTTAAAAAAATAAAGTAATAAATCTTACTAAAAGGAGATCGATACAAATGAAATAAACAATTTTCTTTTTTCTTACATCAACTCTTTTAACCCATTTAAGCCTTGTGTTGTGAAAACACAACAGCCAATTCATTTGCGTTTCTTCTTTAAATAGATTAAGTCTCATGACATGAATCTGTCTCTTAGTAACAAACTTTATCCAATCCGGTTCCCAACTCACTTAAAAGTTCACAATAAACCTGAGAAAGTAAACATTTTGTTATTAATAATTTTATAGATATTTTGTTTTTAGAGAATTTAACTGTAATTATGACTTGTATTTGATCATTGTGAAAACTCAACACCAGGCATACAGGGGGACTTACCCCAGGAATTTTTAAAACCTTTAGATTTCACACTACTGAGGAAATCTTTGCAATTCTCCTGGAATCAAAGAAAATGATAACAGAAGTGTAATGGGTGATGTTAAGTCCATTGACATTTACAACATCATCATCATTAGATGTGGGCTTTGATACAGACAAATATACCACAGGGAAGGACTTGGGCAGTAATACTGACATCCAAAACCACAAGGAGACGTAGATGGTGCTGGATAGTTTCAAATAAGAAAAAACAAAAAATATTGCATAAAATCTAAAAAAAAAAAAACTGGAAATTGAGCCAAAGAGCAAAGAGGAAAACTAGCTGTGGATCAGTCACAAAAAGAATTCAACCACCTCTTAGTAAACATTCAACTCTTTATGGATCAAACAAAACCCTGACCACTTAGTTCTTTAGATATATTCATATTTTTTTAATAATATAATATTACTAGTTGTTGAAAAAATTCTGTAATACTTTATATGCTATGCATAATGGAAAATCCAAATTTAAACTTGAAAGATATGTTCTCAGGAATACTCATATCGAGTGGTTTAATTATGTGTTCAATCATTTGTTCAATTCCACCACAGATACTAGGAGAAACAAATGCCATTCACAATACCATATAGTATTTTCAGTAAGGGAAAGGGATAGTTTTGAAAAGGTTTGAGGTGTATTTAATCTGTTTCTATACAAATTGTTATATGATGAAACATTTAATTTAATGGTTTTTTTAATAACTGATCTAGTTGTGTTATCAATAATTTCCATAACGATTTTGAAATTATAAATAATATTTGAATTTTTTTGAGTCAAAATATATCACACTATGCTATTAATAATAATTTTTAAGAGGTATATTAAGTTGACTTGTTGAAACTATTTGCTAAAGGTATAACTTCATATTGGGAGGACTTCTAAGGAATAAAAAAAAATTAAGTCCCATGTGACTGTTGCATATATACAAGGAAGAAGAGTTTTCTAAATGTTTGCACATGTTTATTGAACCATTACATGCTGATATGTCCCTCAAGAGATATGAGATTTTGGTTTTTAGTTTGTTCTGTGGTAGTTAGTTATTTGTTAACTTTACTTCGTTTGTTAAACTTCACCATTTATAGTACACTAACATGAATAACATGAAATTAGCCTAATCAATTTTAATTAAACTGAGTTTTAATGATCACTAAAGTGCACAATTTTTATACATTTTTGATATTTTAGTTTTTAATTATTTTTTTACTTTCAAAAAGATTATTTTAATATTAATAAGATCTATCATTTTTACACATAGGGGTAATCTGTAGAATGAAATTTAATGCAAATATCCATTATATTTATTAAATTCCAATCTTTAAATAACTAATTTACAATCTCAGTATAAAAGATATTTAAATAAAAACATCTTCCTGATAGTCGTTGAGTTTTATGTTACATAATCCATGTTTTGGTTAAACTATTAATAACACATAAAGGTCTTAAGAATTACAAAACACTATTGATTATTTAAGGTTTTAATATTGAGGCTTTTTGAATTCAAATAAATTGCATATATAATTAAAACTACACATACATATGATTAAAAATTGTCATATAAAAAAAAAATATTACAAAGAATATAAAAGTGCTCTATTCTCTTTCATTCTCAGATATTACAATGACCATGTTTCTGCATATCTTCTAACCAGCTAATGAAGTAATATATTGAAGATTGTTCGATCTTACAGATCACTCATGAATTGTTTTTGCAGCAATATTTATATACAAATTGTTTATACTAAAAATTAGTAGTGTCTGTCTCATTAGAATGTGGTGCTTATAGGTAAGAAATAGTTGTATGTAAATTTTTAATGCGAATACATAATTTAGTTTTATTGAGATCTATAATTTAAACAATTTTCAATCTAAATTTGTGAATTTTAACTTTTGTAATGAAAAGCTTGGTCCTATTCAGCTCAAATTAACATTGGTTCAATGTATTGTAGACTTTATTGCTGTGAATTACAACACTGCTTTTCAGTTCATTAAAAATGTTCTGTATGTAAATTACATTGTTCTTTTATGTAAGCACATTAGTCCCATTCTTTATAAAGGCCATTTGTTTAAATTGTGAGCATCATTACTTGCACAAATGTTTTTAGAAGATATACTTTTTATGTATAACATTGTATAAAGTTGGGAATCAAATTAATTATTACTCTGAAATATATTATAGAGAAAAGTTCATTAGTTACTAATTTACATTTTGGATACCAATATCAGAGTTATCTGTACAAATAACAGTTATTTGTAAAAATACCTCTGAAGATGATTACTTTGTAGTCGAAATGTACATAAGGTTAAAATAAAATTTGTTGAATTTGTGGTGAGAGGTTGTTTTAATTAATATAAACATTTACGCCACAGTTGCTTTAAGTTGTTACCAATATCAGAGTTTATAGTATGTATTTCACCATGCCCTGAAGTTATTGATATGTATTCAGCCTTTCAAGTTGAACGATACCTTCATTTGTTCATTGTTTCCTTTAAATTATCATCACCAAATGTGGTTTAATTTATCCATTTACTTGCCTTTAGTGGATGTATTTAAGCTTTGTAGAGTAAATTCAATTTTACACTGGCTGTGGCAGTAACTGGTTTAAACTTACCATTTGTAAATGTTGAACTTAGTAATATATGTTTTCTGACATATGTAAAAAATTGGTAAGAAGAAAGTAGTTTTCTTAAAGGAAAAATGTAAATATTATAGACAATTTTAGTGTCGGTGAAGAATATATGAAAACAGAATGATATTGTTTGCATTAATCTTGTCGTCTTTGATGTTTAAAGCAAAGTAGGACAACAATTTAATTAATGGAGTACTACATGGACTGAAAACGACATCTGAAGATCAACAGCAGAAAAGAATGGCTATTAATATCCTTTTTTATTTTATGGCAATACAAGATACATTTCTGTGCCTAAAAAGCACGCAAAGTGCATAAGGGATAAATTTATGCCAGATGATAAGCGTGTATTTCTGCTGGTGAAATCAAAGGAGACAAACTATACAAGCAGAGTATTGATGGACAGTGGTAAAAGTGGCATATAAAGCAGTTTTGGTTTGAAACACACTACCATATTGTAACACAATGATTTGTATTGTATTGTTTTAAGTTTAGAAATGTATGTATGGAAATGTATTTTGCGTAATTAGAGCAGATTCTTATGCTCTATGAAAGTCAGCTCTATGGAGGTGAAAAGCTATAAAAGTATAATGACAAAGTAATTATATGAAGTTTGCAAGGTGTTGGAGGAAAACTAGGCCAACCTGTCATATAGAAAACTGAGCAAATGGAATGGAGTGACATTAACATTTTTATTCGGGCTCAGCTATTTTAATATTGATGTCTGTAACAACAAGTTAACTAGGTGACAAACTCCTAACATCATCAAAAATGAAATTTCACCAAATAAATCTTCCATCTGTAAAACAACCTCTAAAAACTATTTTTGGTACACTTACTAAAACAAATCTGCTCATGTAGTTATGTCAAAATTGTCAAGAAGAATTTCTGATTTTCTGCCAGGTTATTTAGTCTTTTTAGGATTGGCCTTAAATTTAAGGCAATGTTTCAATATTTTTAAAAGAGTTGTAATTTGGTGTTGGTGTGATACAAATTATGTATGGAGCTCTTGAGTATAAAATTCAGAGGTATTTAGAAACTTTTTGAGTATAAAAACAACACTTATATATTTGAAAGATAAAGGTAGGAAATCAACAACTTGAAGCAACTGTGGCGTAAATGTTTATATTAATTAAAACAACCTCTCACCACAAATTCAACAAATTTTATTTAACCTTATGTGCATTTCGATTATAAAGTAATCGTCTTCAGAGGTATTTTTACAAATAACCTTAAGAGTTATTTGTAAAAATACCTCTGAAGATGATTACTTTGTAATCGAAATGCACATAAGGTTAAATAAAATTTGCTGAATTTGTAGTGAGAGGTTGTTTTAATTAATATAAAAGGTAGGAAATATCAATAGAAATTGACAGGGAGGGGTTGGCCTGAAGAGGTGGGTAAGGCTACAGTTACCATGTATTTGAAAAAAAATTTAATATTGATGTTTGAGTCTTGAAACTTTTCTACACAAACTTTAGATTTACTTTTTTTAAGAATGGCTTTTTTTGGTCTGGACATCTTGGGGTTTTCGTTATATTTACTAATTAATTCAATTGTTAATAAACTACTACTTACTGATGTTTCTCAGCAGACACATTTTGCACCTGGTCAGTTCATTGTTCAATGCTGCGAGTTACATACAAGACTGTTGCTCAGGTATGTCTTGTTACAAATCTTTCGTGTTTTGGTATTCTATGCTGTTGTTCATAGAGTAGTTGTTAATTACGTTTTCAAATAAAGTGTTTGATTGTTCATGTATTATGTCATTTACTATGTATTGCATTGGGTTTTGTGGTGTTTGGATATATCACAAATTTCTGTTGTGTTTAGTTTATTCCTTTTCTTGAGTAGTATAGAATTTCTAAATTTTTGTCAATGTTGGTGTATGTATGTAGATTATCTTGTTTATGTATGGTAAACTTTGTTTTTGTGTTGTGTAAGCATATAAAAGAGATAACACACAAACCAAACAAAATTTGCCCTTACATACACAGAGCACAATTCACACATACACCTACATTGGCACAAACCTAGAAGTTCTACACTTCTTCAAAAAAAAGTATAAAATAGACACAACAGAAAATTTTAAAATATACAAACAGCACAAATTCAAACCGATAATTACAACTACTAACCGATAAAACACATTCACAGTAAAACACTATATTTGAATGGATATTTAACAACCACTCCATGAACAACACATCACAAAATACCGATGCACAGATTTAAAAAAACTCACAACATTGAACAATGCACTGACCAAATGCGTCTGCTGAGAAACTTCTTTTAATGTTTTAATTTCTAATTCAGTGTTTGCTTTGAGTCTATATAGTTTTATCTCAAAGAATGTAAATTTTGAGATAAATTATGTACAAAAAGTATAAAAGAGTGTATTTGAATTAAGTTAGATATGCAATGAAAAATATGAATTTAAGCAGACAACTTTAAAATAAAGGATATATTTTCACATTGTAATTTTTTCAATATACCATTAGATAGCTTTTCTGAATTTTTTGTCTGTTGTGTATTTGTAGTTTACCTGAAAAAAATCACTTGTAGTGTTCAAACAATTTACAAAAGTATTGACTTTTCATCACATATCAATTCAGTTATGAAAACACACTTAAATTATTTGCAGGTATAATAAAAACTGTTACTACAACTTTTGTTATTTCTTCAAATTTTTAAAACGTTTAAATCTATTTACAATTTATTGAACTGGGAATAAAATAGAAAATGCAATACAAGTTGACATTTAAGATCTTATTTTATATTACTTTTAGGATCCCAAATTATTAAATATTAAGTATGTAGAAATTAATTTTGTTTTAATTACAGTAAATAGAATTTGTACTACTAAATAGGTAAAATCAGAGAATAGTGAATGTATTTTGGAACAATTCCTCAAAATAGATGTGTTATATATCTTAGAGCCCAAACAATTTGCACAGTTTTTAAATGCTATTTGTAATTCCTTCTCTTTAATTTACATGCTCTCATTGATTATTTGCAAATAAAGATTATGATTATAGTTATTTTTATAATTAAAAAAATCTTTGTATCGTTACATACATTTGGACTGATAACCACACATTTTAACTAAACAAAACCAATCAAACAAAAATAATTGAAAAGCTTCTTCAAGTTTACTGTATATAAATATTTTATTATTGTTTACATCAATTCCCTGAATCATATAATATATGGCGATATTTTTCTTCAGTTTTAATGGGAATCATGGTATTAATTCTGGATTTCATTTTATACTTAATATATTTTTATATTCATAAATTACACTGCATAAATAAACACCAAACTCAAAATAATGCAGAAAATACTAAACAATTATGTGGAAGATCGATGACAAATGTATGTGCTCAACTCAATAATATATCTATGTCTTAACAGCAAAAATAGTATTTCCACTGACAAAAATGAGTGTATAATAACTTCTAATAACAATAAAATAAATATTACAATTTTTGACAAAAATGTACATCAAGATTATTTGAAGATAATAATTACGGTACTATACAGACCTACTCAGTTACAAAAATCATAGTTCACACTCTTTTCATATTTTCAATTCTTGGTGGATTATTAGGTGTTACCTAGATCTCTTGGGCATTATGAAGCATAATAAATTTTAGGAATAATTTTTTATAAATTTGAATTGAGGAAGAAGCTGCATTTAAATGGGATTCTTCTTAATGAATGGAATGAATACATAAATTACAAATAAATTAAGCACAGGTTTTTATTCCAGTTATGTTATATATGTTTGAACTTAAGATTGATCTAAAGGCAGTTGAATTATACTCAATAATAAATATAAATCTGGTTATTTATGACTGAAAAAATTTTGCTAAATACAAGTATTTCTATTATGTTGAAACATTGTCTCAGCAAAATTTAAAAAACTACTCTTGTTAGTGCAAACTGTGATACTACAAATTTTCAACCGATATATAGTGATAAGACACTGGATATACCACTAATGCAAATGTATTAAAGTGATTTTATTTACAGGCTTAAAAACAAATTGTTATAATGGTTTTCTAATATTATTACACTTATTACCACCTAGATAAGAGAATGTATTTATTATACCTATTGGAAAAAATATATTTGTTGATTCCATCTTCACGTGAACTACTAGTGTTTACTAAACACGTGTAAATATTTACAAACTTGCCTATAATAGCACTTACTTATATTTGTTAAGGGCGTCCTTTCGGGAGATGTGTCTCATTGTCAACTCAGACCGTAACTGATCTCCTTTTCGATGGATGGTTGATGCTTGCGTAGCAATATTCATATTTGTTGATTCCATCTTTACGTGAGCTACTAGTTTTTACTAAACACTTGTAAATATTTACAAACTTGCCTATAGTAGCACTTACTTATATTTGTTAAGGACGGCTGTTTTGGGAGATGTGTCCCATTGTCAACTCAGACCGTAACTGATCTCTCACAACTGGAGTGTTTAGGGAAAGAAAAACAAAATTGAAGAAGACAAATAACAAATATATAGCCTTTATTTTGGAATAATTTAATTTATAAAGTTAAAAAATATTTACATTTAGAATTGGCCTAAGAGCACAAATAATAGTTTGGAAAAGAAATAAATGGAAAATTGTGGTGTTTGTTGCAAGTAAAGTAGTAATAAAACAGCATTAGTGTTTTCCATTTACATTGAATATAAATGGGAAAGAGGAAATAAAGTAGAAAATCTTTGTGCATTTAGATTCAATGTATTCTTGCATTATATTCCATATGCAGTCCTATCAGATTAGCATTTAATACAGATTGGAATAGACTGGCACTTGAAGATTCTACATGCCTTAAGGACTATTTCCATGGGATTTTCTGAGGTATTCCTACTTATTCCTACTTATAAAAGATTGATACTATTTGTAGTGAAAGATTACATACATAAACCAAAGATTTATACGTACTAGAAACTTTTTACTTCAATTAGAATCCTATACTTGTTCCAGTTTTTTTAATTTTTCCATATAGGACATTATTTTTAGGGTTATTTATAAAAACATACCTAGTGTTTTAACTTTTTTTTAGAACAAGTAGATTTCAATTAGTATGTAAACGATTATAAGTTTGTAAAAGTGGTGACTTGGAAGCTATTACATTAGAATTAAGAGGTCAGAGTTGCTTAAATTTTGAACAACTGCCATTTACTAGAATGTTAGTGTTTATGACTGTGGGTAAAACGGTATCTAGTCTTATAAGCACAAATGTTTGAATGACAACAATACTAAAACACAAAGGTAGTTCTATATCTCATCCAAATAGAGAAGCACCTTAGAGGATTAGGAAATCCTTGTACTCGTACTTTGACCGGCACACTACTGACCTGCCGTCGATGGTTTTCCATCAATCACCTACCACACTTCGGTCTAAAAAAGTAAAAGTTTTAATTAGGCAATATTTACTAACATCTTTGGATTATACATATTATTCCTTGGAAATAAAGGCAAAAAATATCGTAAATATTTTGATATGTAATAAATATTTAATGTTATTAAGTAAATATGGGAAATCGATATTTAATGAATGTTATCTTTTGTAACATCTTTAGGCGTAAGTAAATCATGTCGTGTTTGGCCTCAATTTCCAAATAATAATATGTAGAATCCAAAAAAATATCAATAAAATACTTGACCATGATGACATGAGGACTTGAATTGTATTATACGTAATTTGAAATGTGGATTTTAAGGTTGGTTACATATAAGTTTGAAGTGATAGTGAACTATGGAAAAAATTGGATTTTCTGTGGGTAATAATTATTTTTTAATTTCGGAATATGTTCTTAGTTCTGTGTGGTTTATTATTTATATTTTTATAAGTCATTACTGAACTTGATAAATCGTAAAAAGTTTGTTTATTTTGGTTAAGACACGCAAGTCTTTCAGTTCTAGCAATTTTGATACTTTAAAAAACATGTTGTATAAGTTATATATATATATATATATATATATATATATATATATATATATATATAAATAAATATATATAAATAAATATATATATATATATATACACGTTTATATATATATATATATATATATATATATATATATATATATATATATATATATGTATGTATGTATGTATGTATATATATATATATATATATATATATATATATATATATATATATATATATATATATATATATACAAGAATCTTATTTGGTATTTATGCGACTGCCGCAGTCTACTACAAAGTAGAATTGACGGTCAGTGATGCTTGATGATGGAGATACTACCAATCTTTAAAAGTTAACTCGCATAAATACCAAGTAAGATTCTTGTTTAAGTACATATAGTGAAAGTGAATAGTGAATACAAGAAAACAGTGTTGCAAAGCTATATATATATATATATATATATATATATACATATATAAATATACACCCACACACACACATATATATATATATATATATATATATATATATATATATATATATATATATATATAATATAAAACTACTCGCACTTTATGCTTGCGATAACGGTTCCATCATCTCACTTCTTTTATGTTAAGAAATAGAAAAATATTAATTTATTTTTATTATTATTATTATTGATTATAAATTTCATATTTATTATGATAATATTTCATTTTATCAATTTCAAATAATTTATGGAAGCTGCCAAACCTGTATTCTAAACAGAAAGAAATTAAATAAAGATTTTTTGGGTTTAACAACAACAAAAACGCAATCAATTGCTTGTTAAATTTACTAAAAGTTCACTACTAATTTACATTTAGATAGTTTTATAAATTCACCAGCTAGCTTCAATGATAACAAAAACAGCATGAACAATTTAAATTTAACATTTGTCTTAAATCTAATCTTATCCTAGACATAACCTGTTAAATACATTCATTTTTATTCATGAGGTTTCTGTGTTATGGCTCGTAATTTAATAATTCTTATCATGCTTGTTCAAAATTTTACTTGTTGGCTTTTCAATTTAAATTTTGCAAGAATTTAAAATTTAAATAATTAATAACTATTGATTAACTTACACTTACATTTGCGTTGATTAACATGGGTGCTCCTTACAGTTCCTGTGTATTGTCGTCGTGTTCCACGGGTTCATTCCTCTTCAATCCAATCCTGTCTCTGGATCCCAGGATTGAACTTCTTTCCACTTCCTTGACCAACTTCCCTTCGACTGCCCAAAACTGCACAACTCCTCTCCGTCCCTCGAACTCCTTCTTCGACTGCCTAAACTGGGCTGCTCTTCTCGACTTCAAAAACTGAACTCCTATCTGACTCGTAGGTCCTGCAACCCTTCCATCCCTTTCCTCTATCTTCTCCACTGTTACTGGCCTGTCTTAATTTGTTTTGATCTCTGTACGCTCTTAAATTTGGAAAGTACAAGTTTGCGAATTCCGCTGACAAAGGCTACTTTTGGACTATGGGTTTACTCTCACTAATCTCCCTATCGGCCAGTCTATTGTTCCTATTTCCAGTTTAGAATTTTCTATATCTTTGAAAAACCTCTTTTGGTATCTTAACCATTTAACTTTTGGTATATTAAGCCCCGGCCTATAGATTTACAATTACCTAAACAATCCTTTTATTAAATATTGCTATCTAGGAACAAATGTTTTGTTATATATAAATATATATATATATATATATAGGCCCTAGAAATATGATTTATGACTGTATAATGGTGACAAATATAAAAGTTTGTCACAAATATCCCACTTAAGAAGATATATCTGAAATTTAAAAACAAAGTACAGTATGATTAAAATAAAGAGTTGTAAAGTATTATCAGTTCTTTACAGGATAAAGGAGAATACTAGCAGGATAAAGGAGAATCTAGACAAGTCATTTGTAAAAAACAATTTTTGCCTAAAAAATATTTGATGTTAATTAACACTACATTTACCACAGAATCTACTGTAACGGGCAAGGTCCCACCCCCGATTTATTGCATGGACTTAACAATTTTACAAGTTCATTCAATCTAGAGCGGACACAACAGGAAGACTAGAACTTTCTAAGTGAAGTGACTAGAAATTACAAAAAAAATTTAGATATGGGAAATTAATACATAATGTTTTGTTGATTGAAATCGGTGTGCTTTTAATGTAGTGAAAAGACTGAACGCTTTAGTGACAGAGTGACAGTGCTTTTTAAGTGTAGAGTATTAGAAAACTTAGTAGTTATTATTAGATTTAATGAAAACATGGTTTGGATGCTTTTATACGTGTTAAGAGTGTAAATAATATTAATTATAAAAGTGTTTATTAATAAATAGTTATTTAGTCTAAAATTGGTTAGTGCGGTTACTGCAAAATGTTGGGGAGGGTACATTTAATTGTGTATATCAACTTATTTTTTACTTGTCATATGTTCTTCCAGGTTTGATTATCTACAATGCAAGTGCAGCTGGTTTTCCGATTTTAAAATCCATACTTTCTGTTTTCTGAACTATTTTTCGAACGGTATGTAGAAAGTTATGATTGATGAAGTTTCTCATAAATAGGAGCATATGACAATGCTAAGAATGACCTAGAATTTAAAGCTTAACAACAAACTAAGGTCTACTTTCGAAAGTTAAATAAAACACTTTAGCGTAGTAATAATGACTTAGCGTTCCATCAAATCATCTCGAAACGTTCAAGTAAAACACAAGTAAAAACTATTTCTGTAATTGTTTAAAAATAGGGTATTTTCAAGTTCATTGTATTATATTTTTAGACTTTTCTCTGAACAAAAATGTTAACTTTTAAAATCTAATAAATTTACCAAGTGCTGGTAAATAAATACTCATAGGAATTTAACCTTTAGAGATTTACAAAAAGTTGTAATAAATTAGAAGAGCAGGGAAGAAAATGCTGGATGAAAAATATACCCTATAAATCTTATAATATTTTAAATAATAAACCCAATAACCACAAATTAACTTTATTTATTCATCTGATGTACATTTCAGTTACAAGGTAACCATCTTCAGAAGTACTGAACAAAAAATTAATTTAATTTAAAACGTATATATATATATATATATATATATATATATATATATATATATATATAAAACATATATAGCAAAAAAATATTTAGGTTATAAATTTAATTCTTATTTTGTCTTATTTGTCAAGACAAAATAAGAGTTAAATGTATAACCTTTATATTTTTTTGCTGTATATGTTTTATATATATACGTTTTAAATTAATTTTTTGTTCCGTACTTCTGAAGATGGTTACCTTGTAACTGATGTATACATCAGGTGAATAAATAAAGTTAATTTGTGGTTATTGGGTTTATTATTTAAAATAATATAACATAAGCCACAGTTGCTCAAGAAAATCATTTCCTATAAATCTTGTAAACAAAATTTCATTATTACTCTTACTTCATATTATGTTTTAAGTGTACAAATTACTCAAAATATTGGTTCAAGTAGTAATAAAAGTAAGAATGAAGCTAATAACAATAAAAAAGTTACATGGAATGATGAATAAAGGTTTATATACTTATAAAAATAAAAATGCTTATGAGTTGGTATTTATGACATTATAAAATTAAAATACCTTTCATAAATTGAAATAAATGTCGGAGAGAATCCAAAAACTTATTACCCATAAAATATACCATAAAATTAAATTAAATTAAGTAGCAGTAAACCTGAAACTAGTCAAAGAGGACGAACATATTTGTATCTTGTTCTAAATTTGTTAAGGAACATATTGAATGGTTTAAAGGAATTTTTTATATTTGGTATTTTTAGTAAGATAGCTTAGAAAACAGAGATATCAAAGGGGTACAAACATGCAAATATTTATGGGCGATATTTAATAAGAAATGCGATAGTGACGATGAAATCAGGGAAAACATAAACAAAGGCAGAGCAGTGGCGATAACCTTAAACTCTCTTCTCTGGCAAAAGATAATCACGAAAGAACAAAGAAATCCATTAATAAAAGCTTTGTTCAGAGCATTATTCTTTACGAATCAGAGGTATGGGATGTTCCCGAAGCTAATAATAACAAATTAATGACGATGGAAACGTACAAATGGAAATGGACAAAAGTATAAGGGAAAAGGTAAGAAAAAGTTTATAAGGCTATACTGCAATGTTTGCTAAACGATAAACGAAGAAAGAGACCAGAAAAATGGGCGAATGGCTTTCTTCATTATTACGACAATGCGCTGTGTCACACCTCGCCTCTCATTCGCTAGTTTTTGGCCGAAAAAAGTTTTCCTGTCTTTCCACATCCGCCATACTCACCAGATTTAGCACCGTGACTCCTGGCTCTTCCCAAACATTAAAACTGTGCTTTAAAGAAAACGTTTTGACACCATTCCTGACATTGAGAAGGCCACGACCGAGCAGCTAAACGCCTTTCCGAAAGAAGCCTTCCAGAAATGTTTCCAGTCATGGATTCAACGTTGGGATAAGTGCATTGCTAACCAAGGACAGTACGTTGAAGGTATATATATATATATATATATATATATATATATATATATATGTATATATATTATTATTTTGAATGATTACACGCCATTGGGAAAAAGTCTAATGTCTGATTTAAAAAAAAACGCCTCGGAGTTAATATAAAGTGGACATGAAATAAAGAAAGTAAAACATTTTCTATAAAACGTTTGCAGCCACAAGATGAAAGAGAGATATTATATCTTACTTTGATAAAGTACTATATTCTCATTCATCTTATAATATATACTCATTTACTGTATTATGTGAATAAACGAAAGAAAGTATTGTTGAATTCAGTGTTCTACCAGTTATGTAATTTAAAAGGTAGTTTTTTTTTTAAATCTGTGAATCTGGAATTGAGTTCCTATAGTTAATTAATTTTAGTAATTAGTAGAGATAGTAAAGGTTAAAGTTAAGTAAGAGAAGTTTGCTGATTAAATGTCGATAGATTTGCAAACTTTGGTGTTAAAGTGTAATTAGTTTAGTGATACATACAGGTAAGGTTTAGGAAAGGATATGTAAAACGTATCGAGGCATTCGCGTTTTGAATAGAAATATTCAATATGAAATGAGAGTATTTAACGTTTGGGACTATGACTGTAGAAAGGCGAGTATTATGTCATATTTATTAACTGGTAAATATTATTATAAATAATATCTGGTAAATTATTAATTTAAATATTAAAATACAGTTACGTTAAAGTAATATTTTCTTTTCTTGATACTGTATTTTGTGTCATTATATTTATTTACAATTTAACACAAGAAAAATGTTTGTTTACTATAACACAACATATTAACAAACACGATTCAAGTTCAATGCACACTTGTTTGCGTCTCAGCTTGCACGCACCAATCCCAGCCTGCTTATACTCAATTTTCAACCTGGTTTTTTTATTATCTTTGCGGCCCACTCATTATTTTCTTTCACTATGTTCCTATAAAACCTTCCACTACAGGTATAATGGGAAGGTTTAAATAATTACTACCATTTATATGTGATAATAATGGAATGTTCGTTTTTACTATACAATGTCCAGAAGTTTTATATGTACAATATTATACCACGATGCTAAAAAAAACAAATGAACTTGAAATATTTCAGTAGAAACTATATTTTTTATTTTATTTAAGGTTCACTTCATGTGTTTCCCAATAAATATTTAACTGAACATTAAGTGCAATGTTTTAATGGCTTAATTACTGTATTTCTAGCTCTACATTTGTTCTGATGGAGGAATAGCACCTATTTTATTGTTTTTCACATTTAACTCGTATTACTGTTTTTCTATTATAACACAATTTAGGCCTGTTACCTGAACAATCTCAATAATTAATTAGACAAAAATGCACAAAAGACTAATTGTAATATTTAACATTTTGCAGTGGCCTATTAATATTACGCAATTTAGAAAAGAAGGTCGCTAGATATTTTTCATTAGCTCCGGCAGAGAGCATGCTACTTCCTGAAGTAATTCGTAATTATTCTCTAACCCTAGCATACAGCGATAATTGCATACCTTCTCTACCCTTCTTCAGTTACCTTGCTACAGGCAGACCCCTACCCACGGCAACGATTGAAAGTAGCATCACACTTTGTAATAGTAATGGACCCATACCTACAATTTTCGATTCTCAAAATTTTCTTTCGATTCTAAATTTGCAAGCAGATTCTCGAATAATGAATTTAGTTAACATTTTGGACATATGGCGAAGCCTTTTAAAAGTTCCGTTTTAATATAAAGACTACACAAAACATTCATCGTTGATTTATGAATATGTATTTCTGAAAAAATGACAAACATTTTGGATAAAGGTAATGATTTATTTAAAATTACAAATAAATGTATAATACAATACGGTTTTAGCAATAGCCATTTCAGTTGTTGTAACTGAATAAATTGGAACTACCCATAAGAGTTGAAGGAGTAGTGCAAAGAGAGAGAGAGAGAAAGAGAGGGAGAGAGAGAGAGAGAGAGAGAGAGAGAGAGAGAGAGAGAGAGAGAGAGAGAGAGACGAGCGAGGATAAACGGACCAGAAATGATTCCAATCGTTTTTGTTGTTGCGTCATAAATAATAATAATAATTTCTTTATCTCAAATCGCCAATGGCTTTAATAATTTAATTAATTAATTCAAAGCAACTAACACATACACAAGGTATAGTCGATAATTCTTATAAATTAAAAATATAAGCACACGTATTTTAACAGTTAAACAAAACAAGAATCGGAATCGGCCTTTAATCAACGGAAAATCGAGTATCGACGATTCCTCGATACGATCAGAATCAACTTTTCCTGGAATCGAAAATCGGAATCGGCCCATCCCTACTTTTAAATGCATCAATCACAAGCCTTTCATATAAGCAAACGTTTTTGTCTTTACAATAACCTGTGTTCACAATTCCTGTTATCATTCACATTTGTCAATAAAAAAAACAAAGGTTAGAGTGGAGGGTGCTTTCAAGCGAGAAAATTTCCACACAATGTCCAGACGAACAATATTGACATGACGCCAAATACTGCCAGCAAAATACAATTCTCTAAAAGGTTTTATTCAAATTATTTTGCTCATACAAAAGTATTGTATGGAGAACGTTACGTAAACAAAATTTGTTCACTTTATGTGTTCACGCACTTTATACGTGGTTGTATATATCCGTCAGCCGGTTTCGTAACGAGACAGTTGTCATTAGGCATCATCACTAATCGTATTTTGATCCACATGTTAGAGTGTAGATTATTTTTATCATAGTCTATTATTATTCCTAAATAATATTTAATAATTGATAGTCAATAATTGTCCACCTTTTATTACAGAATGCAGTGTTACCAGAGTTTTCTTGAAAATCAACTTATTTAGGCCATTTTTATGGTGATACACAACGCGTTGATATTACTTAAATCATACGAGCATTAAATATAAAAACCCCAAAAGAGAGGGTTTACTTCAAGGGCTTAAAATTATTACTAATACAATTTTTAAAACAACGATTTCCCATTTTAGGTTTTTAAACCAGTATCATATCATATCAATAGTATTTATTGTATATTGAAAAATTAAACAACTTGGACTTGTTTCGTGAATAGTAGAAAGGTACAAATTTAAATATTTAACTTGAAGAATTAGTGAAACGTAGGTAAAAAAAGTGGTAATTTCTGCGTGGGAATTTATATTTGAATGCTCATATTTTTAAAAGAACTCATTTAGATTTCTTTGTTAATGACGGAATACTGGTAAAACAAATTAACTTTTACCGTAAGTTTCAACTATCTATTTTATATAATGAAATCTTCAACTAAAAATTGTCTCTTTTTCAAAATATATTTCACACTATTAAATAATATACAACGTATCTAGTCGTATATAACTTACAAATTTATATTCCACCATTTATTAGATTTTGACCACAAATTCAATGTATTAAATATGTTGGTAATTTTTCTTCATTATAGGTAATTATACAATAAGGTAGTTTGAGACATAGAATCTAAAGATTCAGATAAATTCCTATTGGGCTTATATAATAACGAGGCCCAGCTCAACAACAATATGTGTCGATGTTGGGACATAGCGTACTAGCAAACATTACTACATCAGCTAGAGGCCAAGATGTAATACATTAATGTTAATGTACAGGACGAGCAAGGGGCAACTAACAGTGACGTATGTCTGTAATTAGCGGCTCGTGTTATCTTTGGGGTCTTTAGGTGTAATTTGTTTCTTGTGTCGTTGGCAGAAGTGTTTCTTTTTAAATCACCGAGAAAGGGAAACCCCCTTTAAATACATTAGCTGACACCTGCAATTTGTAAATCGTTCTCTAAGACACTATTTAGAAGCCTAATTTTACGCAGCTTCTATGCGAGTTGTTGGTAGGCCAAAATGTTTAACTGCCTTCAAAATAAATAAATACTAATAATAATAATAATAATATCCTGGCGTAACAAAGTGATATTACTGTAATACCTTAACATATACGAATATTTAAACAATTTTACTTTTTGTGGAAATGAAGAAGTTTTTTTAGAACAGGGTCACGTTAAGAGCTCAGACTGTAAAATCAAACACTGAGTTAAAAGGTCCGAGGTGATAATATATCCATTCAGCCAAAATGTCAGTTCTGCAAAATAACAAGTGTTTAAATATTCAAGTAGGCTCTGTTAAATTGTTTTGGTAAAAACTAGTAACTTAGGTTGAATATGATAAGAAATATTCCTACATTTTATTTTTTTCTCTAATTTCAGAAGAATAATTTATTTACTCTTTAATTTTTACTAGTCACACGCGCTTTGTAAAATATTCCCCACAACTAACTGATAACATTTGTTTTTCTGTACCATTGCTGTTATTAACTCAGTATTCCAACCGATGGTTAAATCTACGGTTCTAATTAAATCATTTCAAATCTATCACGGATGCGCTGAATTTAAAGAAACCTTAAAACATAACCTAACACATGACTTTTGCTCAGTTTTTTCCTAATTCAGCCGATTCACCGCAAACACAACTTCAAAGCAAAACATTTTTACCGTACGTTTATAGCCAAGCCTTTTTGCAGCTTTTTTTGACAGCCTACAGATATGTAGAAAGAGATGTACGTGTTTTCTATACAGTGATGAAGACGTCTCTCTCCTGTTTTCTTTATCCGATTGTATTGCTTTGCTGTAGTAGTGCGTGCGTACTTCCGCCGGAAGTATTGGTGGTGACTGTGTAACGTAGTAGTTTATTCAGTTAGTAGGTATGGTTCAATAGAGCACTAATTTACTTAAAGTCAAGCGGTTAAGATGTACTTTAATTTATTTCAAATTCAGTAATGAAATTAAATTAACTTTAAAGTGAATTTATTTACCATAAATTAAGAGTTAGATATTATGCAAAGTAGTGTATTAAAAGTTCTAAAAAATATAAAAATATTCTTCTAGTTTAAAAAGTGCGTGTATTTAGGACAGTTACTAATAACGGTGAAATAGTAATGATTAATTAAATAAGAAAGCATTTGTAACATGCCACGTTCTTAAAACGGACTACAAAATATAAAATAATTAAATGGCCTTTCTACATTTTTGAGAGGGAATAGTGAGTGGCTACGGACATATTTGTAATACTTGGAAAGAATAACGTGAAGCCCAGGCAATTCATGATAGTAAGGAGGAGTAAATGAAATAAATTACAACGTATTACATTTACAATCTACTGAAATCAGCTGTGAATTCATCAGGTTTATCTACTTGTATTATTTACTGACTGTGCCCCACGTTTTTCTCTCTAAATATTACAAATATGTCCATAGCCACTAACAATTATCTTTCAAAATTGTAGAAGGGCTATGAAAATTATTTTATGTATTTTAGTCCGTTTTAAAAACGCGGTGTATTGAAATATTTTTTTATCTAAGTTATTATTTTCCGTTTTTTAGTCTTATGCCCGGGTGTAAAATTTCAATCGATTTTGTATATATTGATGAGGCTCTGACAGAAACATATGTAGTAAATTACCATTTCACATCTTGCTTAGCTGGCAAGGTCTGAAATTCAAATTATTACCTCTTACTACCTATAATAGTTAAAATTCTATAAGTCTTATAACATTGAACAGCAAATTAAAAAAGTAAACGAAATTTATTCAAATTTTTTCATGTTCATGAATTAAAACCATACAATGTCAGATCCTTCAATGCACACACTACCCAAATTCTATTTGTCTAATAAACAGCTGTTGTTTAAACAAATGTAGATTCAAGAAACCGAGTGAATATTGCATTGTCATTTAAATCTGTAAATTTCATAATCGGGAAGTTAGTTTAAACTCAATTGGAAAATTCCACCTGGACAGACAGACAGATATGGATAAAACCTAACAAACAAAACACAGTAAAATTGTATTCAGAAATTGTTATATTCAAATAATCATTTCAATGGATGGTTTGTAACAATACATTCATGTTACTTCACATTGAGTCAATGACGTAAAACTTTTCTAATTAAAACAGCAAACTGGCGATAAACTCTTCTAATTAAACTTGATATTGGGATGAAAACGCGTAGCACCAACGTTGAAAAGTTGAAATCGGTTTACAGTGGTGTCTGGTTCAGTGCGGATGCCCAAATAGTTACATTTTAATAATATTTGTAACCGAATATTAACTTTTAGAATATTTAGCATTGTTGTCAATTTGGGGTCTGTTTTAAATTTTTAAAGTTTTAGCAGGCCACTAGTTCTCTGGCCTCTAGTAAGATTATTACATTATCCAAATTTTACGGTAGCGCTGGCTAATGACATAATCGGCTTAATTTAATGCAGATATTAAACTCAGAATGGAGAAGAAATGCAGTGCCTCTATAATTTAACAAAGTTGATTCAAACTAGTTGTCGGAAGAGAAATTTCTTAAATTCTTGGAATTGGTATTAATTTTAATCTTAAAACTATATTTTTTCATAATTTAAAGGAACAATTTTATTGAATAATTTTCAAATTCCGTTTGAATGTTAAAGTTGCGTCTGTGAGGCGGGTTTCATACATTTACTATCATTGTTACTTGATTACGCTATATAAATTAGAATTAGGATTTTATTACCATAGCTTTTTATTAGGATTGCTTTCCTATATTTTTTTTAATATACAGGTAAATTCCTAACCGT